>CM061920.1:204045414-204184623 GCA_031002005.1 Vandiemenella viatica
ATAATTGAACGGAAGATTGTACATATACCTATTATAAAGTGACTTTATCTTATAAAATGTTCAGAATTATTTGAAATCTTTTGCTCACAGTGATTTATTCCTTCAGTCCCAAGATATTGTAATTTTCTTCTGTAGCATAGTCTTATCTATCAATTTAAATAATTAAGAATGTGTTTCATTATATATCAGTTTTAGTATCTTCTCAGAATGCAAGTTAAAAAATTAATCATGAAATCTGCTTTGATATGATAATTTGTTTCTTTAAGCATTACCATGTTATGCAGTACAGTCAGCATAATTCTTCTTACCCTACTACAAAGTAGAATAGAAAGTAACGTCAAATTGATTTAAGAGAATTATCACGACAATTTTAGGTTTCTCATTTACTTTAAACAATTTGAATGAATAAATGTTATCATTTGTGCTAATAATGTCTCCATGAATTTCTTTCTTATTTGTTTTTCTAAATTGCAGTGGACTGTATACATCTAAGAAAAATATTTTTAAACAATTGAAGTGTGAGAAGCTATAAAGTAAAACAGCAAGTGTTGTAAATAAGCAGGCATTGAACTTTTATTTTAAACATGTCTTGGACGTTTTCCTCAATGGTGTATTTCATCAAAATTTAATCTGAATGTCTTACTTTCCTTATATTTAGATGTAGAAATGTAGTACTTTTTATTTGCCATGCTAATTTTTACAAACTTTCATAGTATACATGTAAGCTGTAAGTTTTGAAAGTAATACTGAAAATTTCAAGTTTTTTAGTTAGTCACCTAATGTCACACTGATTTCAGAATTCATCCCCAGAAAGCACCATTAATACACATCGTCTCTTTATCACCCATCTCATGTTATCCATTTAACTGCCAAATCAGAATAATGCAGTGAGAGAAAAATATAATGTGCATCTATGTGTATGAACTTTTAAATCAATTTTTGTAATTTCGTATTGCAGATCCGGCAAAATATGAGGTACAGTTGAAGATTGACAACCTAAATGTGGAAGACATGTTTGATGAACATAGAATGAATCGTTTGTTAGAGGTATTTAGGAGTAATTTGTGGCCACAAAGTCATGAAGATCTGTATGTTACATTCCTAGAATCTGCGGTGCAGTTAGGAGCCAGGCTGCCACTTAGTCCAGATGAAAGAGAAGGGTATGTAAGCTTTGATTTTCCATTTTACATGTTTCCAACACTACTAAAATTCTTATGTAAATGAAGTCTTAAATAACCTAAGCTCATTAATCAGGTTTTGGCTTTTGTTTAACCTGAATGAAAGGAGTGTCAGTGTATCTGTAATAAAACGTTACAAGAATATCCATTCTTTATTAACATTCCCTTTTCTTATCTTTTTCAAACAACTTTTAACAATTAATATACAAGAAGCAATGTTAATTGACTTTTTATGTGATTTGAAGAATTTAACGGTCATTAAACTAATTTATAATACTTTTAATATTTATATTACAGGGATTACAGGTCTTATTATCATATTTATTTTATATGTTGATTTTTTATTAATTTTCAATTTTGGCTTCTGATTCAATGTTGGACCACGCTCTGAATGCATTTGCATATATATCAGTGTGGATTAGACTTGACTTCATTATTTCAATCAGCTAATGATGCCAATATGACATAACATTGGTTCACAAAGATCACAACAGCTATTGACCTTGCACCCACTTTAGACTGACAGTATCATCGTATGTCAAGATTATAGGCTTTGTGTATTATATTTACTCTGCTATTGTATATCTTTGTATGTTTAAGGTATGAAAATAGTTGAACAATGATAGCAGTTGTATCTTTATGTATGATGTGTTTCTAAAAAAGTAACTGGAATATTGAAATTTTGCGGGTTATATATGTCTGATTGGCTCAATTTTTTGTTGTCGTGTTGGCAAACATGTCTTAAAATATCTATACATTTTGTGCTATATTGGATGGTTAGTTTCTTGTCAGCTGTTATTAGGATAACATGTGTTTGTGTCTTTTTTTAATTTAATTAAATTGCAACGGAGCACACGCTCTGGTGGCAATTTCCCTAAACACCCATCTTCTGCTTTTCCTGCACCCACCTACATTTGCCCTCTACAAATTTTAACATTGAATTCATTATTCATCATTTCCCTTGGTAACTTATTGCAATCCCTGACACCCTTACCTAAAAAAGAGAATCTTCCCACACCTTTGTGCCTGAAATCCGTTGCCAGCTTGTGGTCATGGTCATCTTTTCCCTTCCATGCACTCGCTACTTTTCATACCTACCACTGATGTCAAACTGATTGGCCTATTATTTTCGACTCTGTTTCTCACCCTTCCTTCATGTACCGTGACTACTATCGCATTTTTCCAGTCTTGTGGTAAGCAGCAAGTATCTACACTCCATTTAAATAATATTTCAAGATACGGTACATTGTCATGTCCAACTGTCTTTAAGATATCTGTAGTAATATTATCTACACCAGCCCCTTTATTTTTTTTTCAACTTTCTTTTTTCTTTCCTAATTTCCTCAGGATGTATTTTAAATTTTTTGGTATCTTCATTTCTAATGGTGTTGTTAAGCTCGTTCTCCAAATTAGGCCCTCCCGTTTCTGATTCATTGTCCCTAATGCTCTCACTAAACCAGATACTTAAAATCTCTGCCTTTTTCAAATCCTCAGTAACTTCTTCTCCATCCTTATCTATAAGTGTCTCAACACCCTCCCTTCCCCTCAGTTTTCTAACATTGCCATAGCAATTTCTAGATGCTTCAGTCAATGGTCCTCCTGCACTGACAATACTCTTCATAAACCCATCTTTAGCCACTTTCTTTGCTGTTATTAAGTCCTTGTTTAGTTGTTTTAAATATTCCCTATCACCCTGCTGTCTCTTAACTCTGTTATGTTCTCTTCATACTAACCTCTTTAACCTCCTCACTTCCCTATTATAGCACACAGGTTCTCTACTTCTATTTATTTTCTGCTTTGGACTGTTCCCAACTTGAATCTATGGTACTAGTGCCTTCCTTCCATTTGCTAAAACGTTCTTTGAAATATCTCTTCAAATTTGAAATCTGTGCCTTTTATAATTGTACCTATTTCCCCCTTCAGTTTTGGCTACTGGCTCACTGAATCCTCCAATATCCATCAGAGCTGCTTCATGATCACTTCTTCCTTCGGTTACTTGACATCCCATAAGGTTATCATCGGACTTTATTAGGAATATGTCCAAAATATTTTATCCCCTAGTGTAGTGATGTCAAAGATACGGCCCCCGGGCCCTGTCGATATGGCCCGCGAATGCTATGTGTTACTTAAAGAAGAATCATGTTTTTTAGAATTTTTAGACTTCACTTGATTCCTCTACGGAAGTTTTAAAATGCGCACACTACATTTATAAGTAATTTCAAGGGCAGCGCATGCCTAGACAAGTGAGATAAATAGACAGTAACACCATCTCTTAACAACAAGCGGAATCTTCCACGCGCTTCAAGTCTAGACTAGAGCCGTCCTTACCGATATAAAAGGAGTGCGTCGACGCGACGTGAGTCAGTTGAGTCGATTGTGAAGGTATTGTGCATTTGTTTGTGTCATGCGCGTGCGATATCCATAATTGTTGTGTCGAGTTCCATAATTGTTACAATTTTGTCATAATGTCACAAAAACATTAAGTTGATACTGAATGCAGATTTTTTCAGTCTAAATGGGAAATTGCATAATTTTTCATAGAATGGAAAGGTAAACCACTGTGTTTGATTTGCAATCAAACAGTTGCTGTTTGTAAGGAGTTTAACTTGAAGAGAGACTATGGTACGAATCATAAATCAAAATTCGATTGTTACACTGAAAAAAAAAATTGTTTAAGAAAACATAAAAACCGCCTTAAAAAAAAAAGCACTAAAAGTTTTAAAATAACTTTATACCTTGCTTAGGATAAAGTAAATCTAAATGGACAATATTTTACATTGCTGTCATTGATTTTTTACATTAATTAGTTATTTTTGGAGTCGATGCCAGCTGTCAAATCGCAAAGATCGAATTACTGAACTTCTCTTGGTGTTAGACGCGAAACGAACAAAAATTCCCAATATTTTACAGCATGTCGTGAGTCAGATAGTGTTATTGCGGGGAAACAGATTAGGGAAACAAATTAAAAGTATTTTAATCTGTGGCTCGGCCTTATTGGTCATCCAGACATATCTCTCCTGCTACAGTGTCAGTTGGTAGCCTGCATCGTGCAGTAAATGATTTACAGTTAGTATAATATCGGCGTATCATCTGTATGTTTCAGTTTTGTTGAAACATTTTTCTAGCATTAATTGTAGGTATAAGCAGTAACAGGGTTCCTACGGGCCTTAAAAAGCCTTAAAAAGGCCTTAATTTTCATTTTGATTTTTAAGGGCCCGTAAAAGGCCCTAAAATTTGCTCAAAAGCCTTAAAATCTTTGAAAAAGCCTGATTTTTTTAACACCGAGATACGGCGTAATAAATTTCACTATCCCGGTGACACACTGATTGGCAGATTTCTCTCTGGCTCGACCTTGACCAAGTGTGAGCCAAAGTGCTTATATTTCAAGCAAGTAGTAGAGTCTTTGCACAGAACCTCTCTTATGTAGTTCTGCTTCGTACATGTCTGTAAATTTCTTGGCAATTTCTCACTAGTTTCTTATGTATATATTGTTTTATTGTATATTACAGCTAAATTTACGTTCACTATTTATTTTCTTGTATGATTTACGATGGGAATATTTAATATATTATGATTAAATAATGAAGATTACAAACATTGGCTTGCTCCATCCCGTGATAAATACAAAGGATGTTGCAGTGTTTGCTGTAACAGATGAAGGCCAAAAATAGCACCTCTGCTGGGATACAAACATTTTTGAATTCTCAGTCGAAAGAAAAACTTCAGCAAGTCAAGGAGACATCAGATATTGCTGTTGTATTTTGCTGTTGTATTGGCTAATTCTTTGGATTTTGCTGTTCCTCCTCCAAGTACAACAAATACTTTGACAGTTCTCAAGAACTCAGTACTTGATGCTTAAATAAGGTGGACTGTGAAGTGTGTGACTAGTCATTACTCATATAATTCTTCAAAGACACCAATTTGTTATTCCAAGAAATGTTTAGTGACAGCCAGATAGCTAAACTATAAGACTTCATTTTTACGATGATTAAGCACATACTGGACCAATCTCCTATAAATTATAGAGTTGTAAGAAGTATGACTTGCCTTGATCCTAGACAGATGGCACTAAATAGTAGCAACTGTTATGAAAAGATGAAATATCTTCTGATTCACTTGTCAAAACTAAATTTAATTGCAGAAGGAGACTGTGATGAAATTCTTATACAGTATCACAGTTTTTTATCACAAGTTGCCTCAAATGCTTCGAACCACTTCAGCTCATTTAATCCACATGATGAGCATTCACGATTAGATATCTTTTTAGAGAAGTATCTAGGCAAAGAAGATTATAACAGAGTACACAAAGTAGTAAAAATATTGTTGCTGTTATCACATGATCAAGCAGATGTTGAACGAGGCTTCTCTGTGAACAAGCGGTTGGAAGTTGAAAATTTAAAAGAAGAGTCTTTATTGGCTCAAACATTTCAACATTTCAAAAACAGCAAAAATAAGTTGTTAATAACTAAGGATATATGCAGTTATGGCTCATCAAAAGTATATTGCGTACCTGGAAGAGAAAGAAACTGCAAAGAATACAGGGATTCAGGGAGTGAAATTCAAATCTATTTTAGATGATTTGGAAGATTTGAAGTGTAAAAAGGCACATATAGAAACTGCAATTAAAGATCTTGAAGATAATGCTGATAAACTAGCAGATAAAGCCGAGGTTATAGGGGATGTTAAGTACATCACATAGTCCAATAGTTTTCGACGAACTGCTAAAGTTAAAAAAGCTGAATTTGAGGATGTTGAAAGTAAAATTAAGGCTCTATTGAAAGATTTAAAAGGGAATTGACCTTTGTTTTTAAACAATGTGAAAATAAAAAAAAATCATTTAAAAAAATGTATATATTTTTATTTGACCTGCATACATATTATCAACTCTTACCAGTATGTTTTATGTTTTATGTTTACCCTTATAACATGTTGTAGCTCATCTGGTAAGTAAACTTTACTCATATAAGAAAATATTTGATCAGATATGCCCAATAGGAACTACCGCTGTAACTCGAAAGATGTTGAAAAAGTTGTATTTAACCTATTTCTTAAACCTATGGAAAATGTTTCATCTTTTACAGGTCTTTCACATGTAAATTCAAAAAAAGGGGGGGGGGTGAGTCTTCCTCATTCAACATTATACCTGAAATCTAATAAGTAATTGAGCTGACAATTTGGCAGTCTTTCTCAGATGTAACTGCTAATGTGCTATAATGTATATAAACAAATTAAGTTAAAATATATATTTATATGTTAGTAATTCTTATAACTAAGGTGGTAATGTTTCTTTTTGCCCTTGTGTCGGTTTTCTGGGGTATGGTAGTTTTTTTTTATTTTATGTTTAATATATGAAAAGGGAAAAAGTTTCAATATTCACTGTATTGTGTGAAAACAAAAGTAAATTTATTATTTATTAACTTATAAACTCGATTAAAGCTTATTTCATTACAATCTTAACATGCATATTTTAATTTCTTTGCTGTAAGTTGCATATTAGTTTTTCATAACATTTTAATATATGTTAAATATAGCCTTAAAAAATATGAAAAATTACCTTAAAAAGCCTTATAAGGCCTTAATTTTTCTTTTGCTAAAAGAGTGGGAACCCTGAGTAACATGATATTTTATGTATTATTGTTATTTCTCATCGTTTTTATCTTTTTGTTTTTCTTGCTTTCGCTGGCATTGACTCCAAAAAATAACTAATTAATGTAAAAATATCAATGACAGTAATGTAAAATATTGTCCATTTAGATTTACTTTATCCTATGCAAGGTATAAAGTTATTTTAAAATTTTTAGTGCTTTATTTATTTTTTTTTTTTTTAAATGCGGTTTTTTATGTTTTTTTAAACAATTATTTTATTTTTAAATTTTTAGTGATATTATAGTTTGTTTTGTATTTTAAATAGGCCGCTGTGTTCCCATTTTGCGAACTTCCTGGTAGCTCAGAGATTAAAGTGCTTGCTTTCAAAGAAGAATTCTGTCTTTATATAACACACCATCTTCCAGAACGGGGTGAATTGGGTGTTGTGATAAGGAATGTCAGTTTACATTTTTGTCCATGCTATGTTTCGATCGTATCATAACATCTGTTAAAGCTGCTGGTCGATAACCGAAACATGTAACATCTGGGCATTAATACATCCCACATCTGTCTCTGGAATATATCTGTCTGCTCCGGCATCAAAAAGAAAATATAGATTTTTAATTGGTTTTCACAATGTGAAAGTTTGGGATCAAAGTTGAAATCTGAAGTAAATGTTGAGACATTATGACACATTTATTTTATAAATACTATGCCATGACTTAAAAATAGCTTAACTGGTTTTGACGGGATTTAAAGCTGTTGATTTTTGTAAAGAACATTGGAAATTAAAAGGGGTGAGGGTAAAGGGGAAGTGTGATTGGGCTTATGTATGCCAAATGTAGACTGCCTTTTCTGATTGAATTAAAGTATACATCTGTAAATTTCTATTGATATCAGATAAAACTGTAGGTATGTATAAAAAAACAATTAAGGGGTGTGGAGATGAAGAGTAGTTTGGTTTTTGTAAAGCTAGTGTGGGCAGTATTTTTCTCTTTGTTTTAATGTATACATGTGCCGTGTTCAATGAAAATCTGATATAACTGTGGGTATCTATAAAGAATATTGGAAATTAGGAGGGGTGGGGGTAGAAGAGAAGAGGGGTTGAGCGTCTGCAACCTAATTTAAACACAATTGTTCCGTATGTTTTAAAGTATACGTGTGCAAATTTCCTTCAGAATCAGATAGAAATTGTAGAATAAAGGATGGAAAGGAAGGAGTGTAGTTTGGACTCTCGAAACCAAATGTAGACAGTATTTTTCTGTTTGTTTTGCAGTATACATGTGCATACTTCCTTCAAAATCAGAAAGAAATGGTAGCTTTGTATAAAGAACATTGGCAGTAATTAAAGAGGTAGAAAGGGGGATAGGGTTTGCGTTTTTGTGAAAGCTATGTGGACAGTATTTTTCTGTTTCTATTTGTTTTAAAGTATACACATGCGAAGTTCCACCGAATCGGATTAAAATGTGGTTCTGTACAAATATTAAGGGAAGCGGAGCCAGGATAGTTTTTTTGATTTTTTGGTCAGAAATCTTATTCATAAAAAATTCCATATATATGACCCAACTTTCATAAAAATCGGTCAAATGGTGTCGACTGTAGCTTTCTAATAAGAAATTGACAAAAACCAAGGGGGTGGAAACGGGGAGAGGGGTTCAGTTTCTGCAAACCAAGAGTTGGCATTATTTTTCTCTTTGTTTTATAGTAAAAATTTGCCAAGTTCTGTCTAAACCGGATAAAAACTGTGGTTGTGTATAAAAATTAAGCGGTTTAATGGGGAGAGGGGGTGGTTTTTAGATCTTTTGGTCAGACACCTTTTTCGTGAAAAAATACATACAAGCACCAACTTTCATCGTAATCGGTCAAACGATCACGACTGTAGATTTTTATAAAGAACATTGACAAAAGTTAATGGGGTTGAAGGAGGGAAAGGGGTTGAGCATTGGCAAACCAAATAGTGACAGGATTTTTTCTCTTTGTTTTAAAGTATACATAGGCAAAGTACAATAAAAATCTGATAAGAAATGTAGATTTCTATAAAATTAAGGGGTGTAAAGGGAGACATGGGGTGGTTTATTTATTTTTGTCAGAAACCTTCTGCATGAAAAATTACATGTATATGCCAACTTTAATGGAGACCAGTTAAATGGTGTCGACTGTAGCTTTGTATAAAGAACATTGGCAAAAATTTAGGGGGTGGATAGGGGGAGAGGGTTTCAGTTTTTTTAAACCAAAAGTTGACAGTATTTTTCTGTTTATTTTTGACTATATATGTCCAAAGTTCCATCGAGATCGAATAAAAATGTGGATTTGTATAAAAATTAAGGGGTGAGTGGGGGTAGAAGGGGTGGTTTCTCAATGAAATTCATATGGGTCTACTTTGGAGGTATACCCTAGCCACTAAAAAAATTTCATTAAAATCGGTTCAAAATTGGCGAAGATATCGCTGAACATACATACAAAAAAATACAGACGAATTGAGAACCTCCTTTTTTTGAAGTCAGTTAATAAGAATGGACAAAATGTCAGCTTTAAAATCTAAACTTCAATGTCAACAATCAATGTTTACTAAAGCTAATACTGAGAGCGAAGATGCGACTTCACCAAAATCTGATCACGGAATTCAACAATCGTTTGAAGACTTCCACAAAATGAATTAAATGGAATTCCCAATTTTCAACAATCCATTCAATTTTGAAGCTTCACAGGCACCAGTTCATTTGCAAATGGAGTTGATAGATCTTCAATTGGACAGTATTTTGAAAGAATAATTTAGAGGTTAACGCTGTTACATTTTATACACAATATTTCAAGAGTTTGGATAACTACCCGGAATTAAAAAAGCATGCAGCACGCATTCTGAGCATGTTTGGTAGAACCTATTTAGTGAGCAGATGTTTTCCGTCATGAAAATAAATAAGAACAAACATTGCACAAGACTTACGAATGAACATCTCCAATTAATTCTTAAAATAATTACAACAAATATGATACCTGACATCAATGAGCTTGTCAAAAACAAGAGAAATCTGGTATTGGATCCTCGAGCTCAAAATAAGTACCCTCTTCTATAACTTTGATATGATTTTTAACAACTGTACATTATATACTATACAATTAAATAAATAAAATGTTATAATAATTCAGTACATTTTTTTTATTTGAATCTGGCCCGCCTACACATTCTAAATTTAATATACGGCCCTCTGCAAAATTGAGTTTGACACCTATGCCCTAGTGTTTTGCTCTACGACTTGTCTAAATCATCCTTCCCATATTAAGGTATTTGCAAATCTCTGTTCCCTTGTGTTATTAATCTTATTTCCTACCCAGTTTACACCTGGTAAATTTAAATCCCCACCAATAATGACAATTTTATTCTCACCTCTGAAATCTGAGTATGAATTTAATTTCGCCCCTAGAGCCTCATCTTCATCTGTCATTCTTCCAATGCGGTAAGCGTCCAACACCCTGATTTTTTCTTTTTTATTACCCCAGAAATCAACACCAAGTAACTTATGGTCATGATCTATGAACGCTAGTGAACTGTGGTAGTTTTTGTTAACTAGTATGAAAACTCCTCCACCACTGCTTCTCTATCACTGTGGTACACTCTGTAACAATGGGGAAAAACCTCAATGTCTAATACTTCTTTTAACCAACTCTCTACCCGAACTATTACTTGTGGTTCGTGTATCTTTATTAAGTTTGCAAATTCGTTTACTTTGTTCATTATACTTCTACAGTTCACCATTAACACCCTTATTACTGGCTTTATATTTTCAGCATTAACCTCCTCTTTTCCAGTTTTACCCGAGTCAGTTATTGTTTCAGCAACTTCATCTATACAGTTGGTGATTTTTCATTTGTATAAATCATGGATCGGAGAATTTGGATTGAGTTTGCTAGAAAAATGAAATTAAGTGCAACAAAGTTTTTCAAATGTTAAATATTGCTTTTTGTGAATCTACTGCGAGTAAAACAAGGGCTTATGCATGGTATAAATGTTTTCAAGATGGCTGTAAAGAAGTTGAAGACGATTAGTGTATGGGTCGTCCTAGCACATCAATAACTGATGAAAATGTGGAAAAAGTGAAAGAACTAATTATGAACGATCACCGAATTTCAATTAGAGAAGTTGCTAATGATGTTGCCTTATCAATTGGCTCATGCCATGAAATTTTTTCATCTGTTTTGGGTATGAAATGTGCTATAACAAAATTTGTTCCAAAAACGTTGAGTTTCGAACAGAAACTGTGGCAAATGAAAGTTGATCAGGAATTGCTAAATGAGGTCAACAACGATGCAGAACTATTGAAACATGTTATATCAGGTTATGAAACATGGGTTTATGGGTATAATTTCGAAACTAAGGCTCGTTCATTCCAGTGGAGACATTCTGGATTGCCAAGACGGAAAAAAGCTCGACAAGTTCGGTCAAAAGTGAGGAATATTCTAACTGTGTTCTGCAATTATAACGGCATAGTGCACCATAAGTTCTTGCCACAAGGCCAATAAGGAATTCTACTTTCAAGTTCAATGCCATTTGTGTGAAGCAGTCCAAAGAAAATGCCCGAATTTGTGGCAAAATAATTCATGCCTATTCAACTAATGACTTTACAACACTTTCAACAATACAGTGATTTTTAACTCCAACTGACTCGTAAACATTATTTACCTATACCCTTAGCTTTTTGTTAAAATAAAGCTAAGTGGCGTGATCTTGTATTTTTAGTAAAGCAATTGCTGGACATATCCAAGGCTACACATGGTCAAGGCTAAGACAAAGCCTGTTGCACCTACCCCAGTGCACATCTTGTTCTTACATGGCTACCGTGACAAGACTGGGATATTTCATCCCTTATAAGAAGTCATAAGTAAAATTATAGCAATATTTACCCATTTTGTGGTTTTGTGTGTTTTTTCTGTCACAGTTTCAGGTAACAAAAACATTTGAAATGAACATTTTACAAGTGAAGAACATTTGTTATGAAACACCAATATTTTTGAAACAATAGAAATTTGATATTATTGATGCTATGATATTTTGTAAATTGTTGTTGAATACGTTAGAGAGAGAGAGAGAGAGAGAGAGAGAGAGAGAGAGAGTGAAAGAAGTATTAATGGCAGACCAGCCCCAGTAGTAGGTAGATAAGAGGGAGGTTTTCAGGTTTTCAGTTTTTTTTTTTTTTTTTTTTAAGTTTAGTTAGTTTTCTTTTGAAAATAACTTCAATTTTTGAAGGGCATGTCAGGTATTTTATAAATTTTGTAACTGCGTGACAAAAATTTATTCTCAGAACCGTGAGTTAGATAGGATAATAATGTATATCATTTCTGTAGTTAGTTTCTACATTAATTCAAGCTAGAAATTAGGTGTTTGCAGTTTTCAAGATAGTATTTTACATTGCATCGGCCTTCAGCATTCGCCTGGATTAGTATTTCGACAATTTGTATCAGAATTATTATATTTTCGGCGAAACTATTAAAGTTACAAAAAAATTTTAATAACTAAAGTTGACATTTGTTAAAATATCTAGCAACTCCCAAAATTTCGAAACGATAGGAACATTTTTAAAGTTCAAGGACAAAAGAGATGATGAAAGATTGTTCGAGAATGATCCGGTATCTGATGCTTCCCGTGACATCCACCTGAAAAAACGTTCTCACGGTTGATTCTATAAATACCCCCTCCATAATCTAGCCTTGGCCCGGTCTTCGAGAAGCCGTTAGCTTGATGTGATATAGGTTCGTGCAGTAGCCCAGTCATACAGTAGCAGTTAGTTGAGCATGATGTAGAACGTGATAGCTAGTTCGGAAACATGGCGTGGTGAATGTGCGGTTATGTTTGACATTTAAGATTGCGGGTGAAAGAAACTTTAATACCTCATCTAGCTAAAGAGTAACAGAGGGGGCGTGAGGTTGGTCTCGCTTGAATGGTTAGTCGAATTTGCAAACTTTTCTTCTGTGACTTTGTCTGATGCCTATCCAGCTAATGACTTTACAACATTTTCAAGAATATAGTGATTTTTTAACTCTAAATGACTTGTGAACATTTATTTGTCTATACCTTTCCTTCACTTGAGGTAGAAAAAAAGCTAAGTGGCAATCTTGTATTTTTAGTAAAGCATTAGCTGGACATATCCAAGGCTACACACGGTCAAAGCTAAGACAAAGCCTGTTGCACCTACCCCAGTGCACATCCTGTTCTTACACGCTAGTGGGCCTAAATCTTTTATGACTGTTCTTTGGAAAACTGTGCCTGCCGTCGGGTATAAAGTGTTTTTCTTTTTTTTTAAGCCGAGTCCTCAGTTGCAGGCATTCGATGGAAGCGGCTTAAAATATTCTAACAGCAAAACAAGTGAAACATTTGCTATATGGTCTTCAATTAGAAAGCAATAGGAATTAATCTGTGATGGTATTGTCATTGAACTATCTATTGTCCAATTACATGCGGTCGGAACATGTATTTTTGGATGTGTAATATGGGCCTAACGAATGGCGAAGGTCACACCATTATTATGCTTGCGTTTAATAGTTACTATACTTTCTGCCTCGCGCTCTTTTTTGTTGCTTAGTGTCATTTTATAGGGCCGGCATGGGTCTACAAGTCGCATGTGCCCATGTTAACGTGTCGTCCGTTACCTATGAAGAGTCTATATAATGAAAGCAATTTAGTGAGGGTGGGTGATATTGGGGTAGGACAACTGATTATTTTAGTGGTGGTTAGATTGGTCAATTCTCACAAATTTGCTGCATACAAGCGCTTTTCGGTTTCTGCTATAGGTGACTAGTTGACTTAGCATCAATTCCTTGTTACAAGATTTCTTGCGCTGGTAATATTTTTTTTACTAGCTTGTGGTTAGAAAGCATGTGGAAAAACGTGTCTACAATCATAACACCTTGTCTTGCTCGAGATCTGGCAGCCAGCGCAGGTAGCGTTTAAGCCTAGCGACACTATGGCCAGGTATATCAGTTTTCCAGACAATTTGATGGTGCTACTCTTTGACGGGGGATTGTTCAAGCCCGAGGCCAAAGTAAAATGGAAGCGACTCACCGTTGTTGCCCAGCCTTCTGCCTCACAGCTCTTGGTGCACCAGTTGACCCGTTTGTAGGCGGTGATGGGCGCAGCAGCTACACTGCCTCGGGCTGCCTCTCTGTCAAGTGCCCACTCTCGTGGGCACTGCGCTGTCTGATAGCCTCTACATCTGCAATGATAGCTGGCTGCTTGACTGTCCGCTGGCCCTGGTTCTGCTGCTCTGCTCGGGTCGGGGATTTCTAGGCCTGTCATCGATCGGCAAAGCTGTTTTCCCATTGTTGTAGTAGGCAGTCGGTAACATTCAGAATGGTATTATGCGGCTAATGTTGCATGTGTCCGAAGTCAGCTTCCTCTACCGGCATGTGGTTGCTTTTAGTTCTCGAGTCAGCTTCTCTGCTAGTTTCCCTGTTGTGTGCTGTCTGTTACGATTGGGTTAGGTTGGCCCCAATATTAGCCACAGCTATTAGATCTGTGTCGCGGCCCTGCCAGCGTGCTGTCTGTGTTGACATCAGACAGACCGCATAGGCTGCGTGTCCCTCGTCAGTGCTGGTTTGCCCTTGCTGCGCCTCCTTGAAGCAGTCGTTTGCTTATATGAGGACAGTAGTTTGCTGCTGGTAGTTTGGGGTCAAGTTCGGTGAATGTGCCGGTTGTAGGCGGCTTTCTCGCTGTGACGTCTTCCATCGGGTTTTGCTGCTCGGCATCCAACAAGGCACAAAATGTTGCTGCATTGGGCTGTGTCGTTGCAGCTCTCCCCAGTCCGGGGATGGTCCCACTTCTGATGTTGGATCCATTCGCGGAAGATCAGGAATCGAGGGGTTTGAATAGAGTTCCCGGTTCAGGGTAGATGGCTCACCAGCAAAGGTAGGCTGTGGATTGCCCACAGACAGTGGAGAGTAACTCAGCTGATACAAGGATCCGGTTTATTAGACTCAGTCTCATAATACATAATGGCAGATAGCGGAATGATGATGCCTCGATGGTCAGGCATGAAGAGAGCGCTGTGTGCTGCGGCTAAGTAGACCCCTCATAGTTCACTCTGCAGTCACTGTGAAGCTAGCATCCTGCACGGTGCGTCTGTGGCACCATCTAGTAGCGTGACCCGTACTCCAGATCCGACATATATGTATATATATATTTTACACAGGACTTTTCACATGTGTATCCTCCCACCTTGTAAATCAACTAACCTGTAACCATTGCCCAGCCTCCTACACTGGTTTGACAATGAATCCACTGGCCATCATAATGAATGGACACGGACTATCGGTATTCAACCAGAACCCTGTGTCTTATCATCCCACCACACATGGCACCATCAATTTCAACACGTGCTTCTTGGTCTGCACCGTCAGAGTCTTCTCAGACAAAAGCAGCATCTCAGAACTCAGAAGGTGGGAACTAGCATATCAGTATCAACTAGGTACCTGACAACTACCAGGACTAAATTTAAGATAGCACCAATCTTTCTCCCACCCCCTGTTCCACCCCTCCCCCTCACCTCCTACCTTTTCCCACAGAACCATCACACACCAGAGCCTATCTTTTTGTAACTTCAAAATTTGCTTTATTTTAAATTTCCTAATATTTTTATGTCGCATATTTCTCACTTTTTTTTTTTTTTTTTTTTTACCTATGTACAAGGTGTAAAAGGCAATTTGGGACCTTCAGCTGATGTCTACCATGCTTTTGCAACGATTTCCTATGGACAGTTTTATTATTTATCATTATTTTCTGGTTTATGCTTTTCTACTAAGACCCCCACTTCCTACCATGTTGATCTCTCCTCCCACCATGAGTTATTAGCCATGTTTACTAACTCAGTTGGCTGCCATCTTCCATTGTGCAGCCATCTCACTACTACTGAGGCTCTAAAATATTGCTCAATCTGTGTACATGTTTTTTCTATGTCTTCAGCGCCGCAGGAATCCTCTTCTATGGTAAGCAGTGGTTTTTCTCATATCCAAATGTTTAATATATCCACTTTCAGTGCCTTAGTTTCCTAATAACATATATATATATAAATATATATAAAGGTGCATTCAGAAAGTTTCAAGACTGATTCCCCCCCCCCCCCATGAGTAGGGGAGGGCGTGCAAACTGGTTTCAATGACAGGATGAAGTAGTGCAGGGTGTCAGCTACCTGACTGCACCAGTGGCACTTGCCTCTGAGTTGCCAGAGTAAGCAGACTGCTATTGGTGTGAGTGCATGCTAGTGTCTTCTGTCAAAAACTCAGAGAATCGAAAGTGCAGCATCATTTGGAGCAGCATTATTTGATAAAGTTCTGTGTGAAACTGATACAGAGACTTCTGGTATGTTTCAAGAGGCCTTTATTTTATGTGTGATGGTTTTCGTGCAGTACACGAAGTTCAAAGATGGCCACAAGGATATTGAAGACAATGACTGCTCTGGGACATCTTCAATAAGCTGAACTCGTGAAAATTTGGTGAATGTGCTTTAACTGTCTGTTGTGTTAATAGTTTTAGATTACTTTCCGATGAACTGAGATTTGGTCAGACTACGGTGTTCAAGTTGGTAACAGAAGATTTGATGATGAGAAAACCACGACAATGTGCCCTATAAACCGTCACTCAATTGTGGTGCAGTTTTGTCTAATTTCAACATGGAAACACTGCCGTAGCCACCCTACAGCCCCGTCCTAGCTCCCAGCGACTTCTTTTTGCTCCCCAAAATTAAGAGAGACCTGAAAGGGAAGTGATTCAACACAATTCCAGAGGTCAAAACAGATTTGAAGAGGGCCCTTGCCAGCATTCTATACGAAGAGATCCAGGGAGCATATGAACAATGCAAAAAAAAATGCTTGAAGTGTGTGCTAATGCCCAAGGATCATATTTCGAAGACTTTCAGTTTGCTGTACAAAAATGTTTAGTAAATTTTTGTTTTAAGACCATTCTTGAAATTTTGTGAATGCGCCATATATTTATATATTTAGTTATTATGTATTGTTTTACGATGGTAATTTGGAAAGTAACCTCCATTCTATCATGGTGCTAGTAGTCGTGCACAGAGTGCCACCATTTTCACATCTGCGTGTTCCCCGATTCAGTAAGCATCCAGCTGTGATAGTTCGAACCTTATTCTTTTGTGCATTATCTTGTTATAACCTTAAAATATGATTGCTGCAATAGAAAATTCCATGAAATGGTAAGCGTGTGCTGTAACAAGATTTCTTTTGCTGCAAAATGTCTCAGCAGCAGACATTCGTCATCAGTTGTGTACTGTATACGGTCGGAATGTTATGAGTGAAGGTGTTGTGCAGCCATGGGTCTGATTTTTTAAAAGTGGTAGAACAAACATTCATGATGAAGAGAGGAGTGGTAGACCTTCTGTTTTGAGTAATGATCTTGTCAAGAAACTTGACGATAAAGTTCGTAAAAATCGAAGATTCACAATCTCTGAACTTTGTGAACATCCTACAAATTTCTTGTATGGTTTTGTACGAGGTTGTCACCCATAATTTAGGCTAGCGAAAGTTCTGTGCTATGTGGGTAATGAAATTGCTTACAGAGGTCAACAAAACCAAACGCATGGGCTCTGCCTTAAACTTTCTTTCACGCTATGACATGGTAGGAGAAGATTTTTTGAAGTGGATTGTGACATGATGAAATGTGGGTGGCGTGCGTAAACGCCGAAACGAAACAACAGTCGATGGCCTCCATGCAAGCCGAAGAAAGCCCGCCAAACGTTGTCAATGAGGAAGGTTATGAATATAGTTTTTATTGTGATGTTGAGGAGTTTTTCTTGTTGAATTTATGGAATGTGGCACCACAATCTCTTCAGATGTCTACTGTGAAACATTGAAGAAACTTAAGCGAACCATTCAAAACAAACATCGTGCTAAGCTGTCATTTGGTGTTGTGTTTTTGTATGACAATGCTTGTCCTCACAGTGGCCGTAAGACTCAAGAGCTTCTTAAGCAATTCAGATGGGACATTTTCGATCATTCTCCTTACAGCCCCGACTTGGCGCCTAGTAATTTTAATCACTTACATGAAGAAGTGGCTTTCGTCACAGCACTTCGATGATGAACTTCAAAATGCTGTGAAAGATTGGCTACGTGCCCAGGCGGCTAAATTTTATGAAGAAGGAATTTGTAAATTAGTGAGACACTATGACAAATGCTTAAATTTAAATGGTGACTGTGTTGAAAAACAGTAAAAAGCTGTAGTTCTAAGATGTATATAATAAAATATTTTTTACTATCCAAGTTTTTTTTATTTATAACCAAATGGAGGTTACTTTCCGAATTACCCTCGTGTTTTCCTCTTTGGGTCTTTTGCCTGCCTGTGACTAATTTTCATTATTTATTTACTGATTTTTCAGTGCACAGGTCTTCAACTCACTACCTCCACTCCTTGTCCTCTGTTTGAAAGAATCGCCACCATGTTCCTTATTCAGTGGTCACTATTTGAGGTGGTGGCTAACAGCATCAACCCTCCACATGGTTCTTCTGCTAAAGAAGGGCAATAACCCAATAATTGCAATGTTTCTTATGTTTCCATTTATTAATGTGTTATTTAAGTAATGTTGTTGGGAAGAATGCACAGGATTTCTGGTCTGAATAATACAGATTAATTGGCACTCAATGTGTGAGTGGAGTTACTGATGTTGGATTTGTGATGAAGAATAGAATCGGAAAATAGGTGAAATACTGCTAACAGTTTAGTGACAAAACTATTTCAATGTGGGTTGAAACTAAGCCTGCACCACACTGCAAGTGTGTATGCCGATATCACGGGAAGATGATGAAAAAATAGAGAAAATATGTAATGAAATTAAAAAATTAACCTATAGAAAAATCTAATAATCATGGGTAATTAGAATGTGGTAGTTGGGAGAAGGAAAAGAGAGGAATGGTTTTGGTCTCAGAGAAAGAAATGAGCTTGGAAGTAGGTTGTTAGAATTTTGTTAAAAATATAAATTCTTGTGGTGAATACATGTACAAAGATTATACAGCTGGAAAAATCTATGGGATACAGTTAGATATCAGCTAGATTGTAGCATTGTCAAACAGAGATGCAAGAATCAAATTCTAAAATATGGGCTTACCCAGGAGCTGACATATATTCTGACCAAAATTCAATAGTTATGAAGTTTAGGTTGAAGTTCAAGACAATACTGTAGAATCACAGGCTGGAAGTGAACAAATTGAAACAATCTATTGTGAGAGTAAAGTTTTTAGACATGGTATAGGTGGGTCTGAGAAATAACTCTGAAAGGAGCTCAACTGAGAATCAGCTGAATGCTCTGAAGAGAGAAATAATCAAAGCTAATAAAGCAACATTAGGATTTCAGAAAAATGCCTCTCAAAAACCTTGAATCACAGAAGAAATTTTGGAGTTGATGGATCAGAGCAGAAGGCACAAAAATGTTCAGGAAGAAACAGGAAAAGATCAGAATAGACATTTTTAAAAATCATATAAATAGTAAATGCAAGAAAGAAAAAGAACAGTGGCTTAAGAAAAAGTGTGAAGAAGTAGAATAAGAAATAGTCATAAGTAAAGTAGATGTAGTCTACAGGAAGAACAAACAAAATTTTGGAGAAATGAAGAAAATAAGTACAAACTTTAAACCTGCCAACGGGAACCTCTTTTACGATAAGAATGTAGAGGATCAGAATGTAGACCTAACTGATGGAAGGATTTCATAGAGAAACCGTATGATGTGGATTATTTGAACAACAGTGTACTGAAAGAAGAATGCAATGTTGACATTGATGACTTAAGAGATCCTTTTTTAAGGACAGAATTTGATAGAGCTTTGAAATATTAGAATGAAATAATGTGGTTGGGATTTATGCAATTCCTGTAGAACTTCTGGAATTCGTATGAGAAGAAGAAATACAAAGATTATTTAAGCAGATATCAAACAGTTATGAAAAAGGAGAGATTCCAATTGATTTTAATAAAAGTATCATCTTCAAATTTCTGAAGTAAGCACAAGGTGAGAAACGTGAGAATTATTGTACTATAAGTCTTATATCTCCGGGTGGATGTGGCAGCCACAATCCTTCAAACGGCGGAACACTTCAGCATAAAACTGATCCGTGACAGTCTGTCCAGCAGGAACAAACTCTTAATGGATCCCTCCTTTGGCATCAAAGAAAACAAAGAGCATGCTGTTCACACATGACTTGGTCATTCAAGCTTTTTTGGGCTTTGGAGATGAGCCTGTATTCCACTTTGCACTTTGCTGCTTTGTTTCAGGCTGTACTCATAGACCCAGTAGTAGCCCAAGAGCTGGTAGACATTTTGGTGGAACTTTTTACATGCCGGGTGATGGCGAATATTATATCTGAGCATAAGTGAGCAGTATCCCAGTTGCCGGATTGGCAGTCGGATGCTCACTTGCACTTGTGTATAATATTTCCAATCACCTGGCAGGTAAAAAGTCCCACCAAAATGGCCTGTCTTTTCAAAAATATTTTTTTCAAGGTGTAAATATTATTCTGTGTGAACCTCAGTATGCCTCAAATATATATTTTTTTATATTTATGGGACACAATTTTGAAAGGAGATAAAATTTTTCAAGACTAATGAATCAGGTATGCTCCACTATCCATTAGACAGGTCTTCGATTTTGTACTTAGACATTTAAAAAAAAGTGTTATACAAATTTTCACGGTGCCTTAAATACCCACCCAAAAATGTCTACCAACTCTCCTACTACAACCAATCTATCTAAAAAAAATTGGGATCAACCTGCAAACTTTCAAGCATTTCTTTGCAAACAGCTGGGCGCTGTGCCTTGTTTTCATCTATCAGAACTTATGGAACAAGTTTAGCACACACTTTTTTCATCTTCAAATCTTCTGTCACTAACTTGAATGTGATGTTGTTGCAGGCCATGATGAGAGGTGAAACGTGTACGACGCAGCAATAAATAAATTAAACAGTTGCATTGGCGTTATCTTTCAACTGGTAACTAACCTGAACGTTGCAGTCCAACCCAATCCCAGTTCATTGGCAAGTACTCTTAAACCAAGACGATGGACAGTGTTTCAAGTTCACACATTTTCACCAAATTTTCACGAGTTTGACTTATTGAAGGTCTCCTAGCACAGTCATCATCTTCAACATCCTTGTGGCCATCTGTGAACCTATAGTGCCACATGAATCCACAGCGCCCACTTAAATCATACCAAAAGTATGTGGGATAAGTTTTCAAGGAGAAAATATCTTTCTGCTACGATTTACTGGTGATGTCCTGTTAGCAAAACACTCTGAGGATCTAGAGAAGTAACTGAACAACATGAACAAAATACTGAAGGAAGATGTTGGTCTAAATATAAACCAAACCAAGATAAAAGTTATGAAATATAGCAGAATTGTTAGCAATAGTAGTAGATTAAATATAAAAATAGAATCAGATGCAATAGGAGAAGTAAGTTTATTCTGATACTTGGAAAGTAAAAGTACAACTGATGGCCAAACCAGGAGCGATGTTAAAAGCATTATAGCATTACTACCATTATTATTACTCTGCAATTCACTAAAAGTGGGTATTGGAGGGTGTGTTTCATCTATCCTAAAGTTTAGACATTTATACATGAGAAGGAATGGGATATAACAGGAGGTGCCCATGACCTATTTTGAGGAACCATACTGGCATGGGAAAAGCCATGGAAACTGTAGATCAGCGTGGCCAGAGTGGTTTCTAAAAATCTTCCTGTTGGATTCTAAGTTTTCTCGCGCAATAAATCCTTCCTATTCCATTCCCTGGTCACTTATGAAAAAAAATGAGCATAGAAAAAATCTATTTTGGCCCTGATTAACCAACCTTTGGCTTGTGGCTTATTTTCTTGGTCATTCATAGATACAAATGTTGCTGGTAATAGTAAGTGTTTGCTGTTATCCAAAAAATAGGTCTGGCGTGAATTTTGCAAAAAGCTTCTGCTGGTATTCCAGATCTTCCCAACCTAACCCCTTGAACATCACACTTACACTTTCTCTCAATATATGTATACTTTTAAGAATTGAGCGACTCTTCTTTGGACCTTCTCCAATGCCTCCATGAACCCCTTTTAATGGGGAGCCCATACAGAAGAACAGCATTTGAAGTGTGGTAACACTGGTATTTGGTTTGCAATCAATTCAACTCTTGATGTAAAATGGTTTAAATTATGACCTAGAAAGCAGAGCTTATGGTTTGCTTTTCCAATTACCTTCACGATATGTTCATTCCACAACTAATTATTACAAATTGTTACCCTGAGGCATTTAGCAGAATCTACCATTCTAAGAAACATGCCATTAATTGTCTATTCATAGCTAAATGGTACTGATATTTTACTTATATGCATGACTTGGTATTTTTTAGTGTTTAACTCCAGCTGCCAGTCTTTGAATGAGGTGATTATATTCATAACATCAGCTTGTAACAAAGCGCAGTTGTCCTGGGTTTTTATTTCACAATAAATAATAGCATTATTATAATGATCTTTTTTCCCATTTATTACATCACACAAATCATCAATGTATATGAGAAACAACAGAGGCCTATCACACTCCCCTGGGGAACCCCAGATTTCACTTCAGTCAGCGATGAATGTTCGCCGTTGAGAACAACACAGTATTCTACTCTTCAGAAAGCCTGCAACTCATTTGCATATTTGTTGAGATAAACCACAGCTATGAAGTTTTGTAAGTAACCTAGTATGTACAGTGTTGAAAGCTGTTTTAAAATCTAATAAAATCTGAGGTCGGTTATCTATCATAAGGCACAAGTCGTAAATTAAAAGTGCAAGTTGTGTTTCACAGTGTCAGCATTTACTGAATCGATTTTGATATGGGTTTAAAAGCTCCCCTTCATCCAAAAAAATGCATGACATTTAAATAGATAATATGTTCTCAAATTCTGAAAAAAATTGAAGTTAACGAAATCGACCTTTAATTTTGAGGATCATTAACATTAATTTTTTTGAACCCAGGACTTACGTTGGCAGTATTCCGCTTGGATGGTATGTTTCCAAGGTATCTTTATCACTAGGCATTGGCTCTTCAACTGTCTGTTTAATAGAATTTACCGCAAATGATTCAAAGGAATGTTTTGGCTATTAACTTGACCAATGGTAGGTTAAAATCAACACCACTGACCCAAAATTTTTGAGAAATATTACTAAGTGACTCTGAAATATTCCATGTTAGCTAATGCAGAATCTGGCGGTCGATAAAGCTATCCTATTATAAACTTTAAATTTCTGCCAAATTTTACCTCCAACCATATTAACTTGAAAAATATTTCTGTTTCAGTTACAACAGAGCAATTAATGGTTTCATTATTTTCCACAAACACACCTCCACCCATTAAAACAGTTCTGTGTTTCCGAAAAACATTGAAATGAGGAGCAAATACTTCGCTAGATTCAACCTCTGGCCTCAACCATCTTTCGTTCCATAATATTATATCTACATCATTAGTGACAACTGCAGCATTGAAATCAGTTACTTTCCGTCTAATACACCAGTAATTTAGGACCATTATCTTTTGGTACTTTGTATCATTATTTCTGGAATCTGAATTCACATTTTTCCTGTTTGCATTTTTCATACCTGCATTCTGAAGGGAATTGGGAGAAGTATTTTGAGCAGCAATATTGATTTAAATGCTCCATCCCAACCAGAAGCAACTAGTGAAAAAAGCATTCTTGAAAAAGATAGATCTTTTAGTTTCAAATATTGATTTATGACTAAGAAAAAACTTTTTAAAACTATATGTGTGGAGCACAGCACATTTTTGTAGTGAAACGTAGACTTTAGCAACGCTAGAAAGCAGAAAAATCAAAGGATTTGAAATGTATAATTTACTTCACTTGAATACAATGTTCTTAACACTGAAAATAAATTTTCGTGAATAATGGCCTGTTAGGCTGAGAGCTATTGCTGTGGGCTAGCAACACATTGCCTAAACTGTGAACGATTAAGGTCATGACCTGTGTAGCCTTCTGGTACCTTAATATTTAATAAAGCGGTCGCCACACGTTTTTGTTATAAACCTCAAAAGCGAAGGGTACAATTAAATAAGTTCACTTGGCACAGTTTCAGGATCACGAAGTACTTGTATTCCTGAAAAATTTTCTCTTACAATGTCAGTACCAGGATTGCGAATAAAGAATCGGACAACTGTTCCGTTGAATAATGTCAGATTAAGCACATTCACTCAAGAAGACAAACACTCAGTAAGGCCCCTTTACTTTAGTGAGAGGTTCCATTGAATAATGTCAGATTAAGCACATTCACTCAAGAAGACAAACACTCAGTAATGTACCTTTACTTTAGTGAGAGAACGATTATGTTAAGATGTGCAGTAACAACGACCCACGGGGACGGGGGGCTCTTCGCTCCACGAACTGACATGAAGTTAACTGTTTGTAAATGGTCGGTAGACTGAGCTACATTGTGGCATGAAGTTGTCCCTTTGAAAATCACAGAAAGACTGGGCATTTTCAAGATGGCTGCAGGTGCTTCTATCAACTTTCCAATTTGTACGAGGCATATTTTTTAAGTAAGTACTGTTTTGTCACTCTGTGGCTGCAGTGCTACGGTCGGTGTTCCACACATGCGCACTGGGTACCTGCATCTCTTGCCTACGCACTGACACCATTAAAGTCTAATTCTTCCTTGTTTACGTTGTTCACTGAGTGTTTAAGATGCCTCCGATAATCGTGAGTCCCGCCGATTTCTTTGTGCTAAAGGCCTAAAACCGATCGATATTCATCGTAAGATCTGTGTAGTTTACTGACAAAACATTATGAGTGATGGAATGGTGAGAAAGTGGGTGAGTAAAGATGGCCACACAAATGTGCATGATGAACAACGGAGTGGGCGTCCTTCCGTCGTTAATGAAAGTTTGGTGCAGAAAGTGGACAATAAGGTGAGAGAAAACAGACATTTTACGATTTCCTCCTTGTGTGATGACTTTTCTAATGTTTCTCATAGTGTTTTGTATGGCATTGTGACAGAGCACTTGAATCACCGAAAATTGTGCTCACATTGGGTACCGAAAATGTTAATGGATGTGCACAAAACCAAACGTTTAGGCAGTGCATTGACTTTCCTTGAGCGGTACCACAACGATGTTGATGATTTCTTAAGCCAAATTGTTACGGGCGATGAGACATGGGTGGCCTGCATCACACCAGAATCAAAGCAACAGTCCATGGAATGGCGGCATTCGGATTCACCCAAAAAAGTGAAGTTCAGACAAACGATTTCTGCCCGGAAAATCATGTGCACAGTTTTTTGGGACAGAAAAGGAGTATTGCTTGTGGAATTTCTGCCTCGCAATGAGACAATCAATGCAGCAGCTTATTGTGAGACATTGAAAAATCTACGCCGTTCAATCCAGAACAAAAGACGTGGCAAGGGCATCGTTTTGCTGCACGACAATGCCCGTCCACATGTGGCTAATCAGACCAAAGATCTCATCACATCTTTTCGATGGGAAACTCTAGATCATTGATTCCCAAAGTGGTCCTGGTGGACTCCCAGGGGTCCACGGGAGACTCAACAGGGGTCTATGTTGGCATGATAAAAAAAATGGGGGTTCACGATTCGATAGCGGGGGTCCACGAAAATTTATCTGGTTTCGATAGTAAAGAACTTCGATAGTAAAAAAATGTAGGTTTGACTTCACCAATCTATGTAGGCAGATAATATTTTAAGAAGCTCAGCGACTATTACTTGTAAAAACTTGTATATTCCGTTTGCACGTGTAAACAAGCGTTCTTGTAAAAACTTGTATATTTAATATTCAATACAACGTGTCGAGACTTGCAAAACGCCGCGGCGGCGTTGGTGGCGGGCAGCGAACACTTTTTTAGACGTGCAAACGGACGAAATACGACTTGCGGTGCGTGTGTCCTTCTAGCAATCTTGTATGAACTTGTACGATTCTTTATCAATATAAATACGAATGCCAAGGATAAACCTTATTCATTTGTTTCCGGAATTTCCAAAAGAAAAGTAAAGAGAATCGATGTTACTGTTTGCCAGAGTCCGAAATAGTAAGTACGCACCTATTTATTTGTTAAACATAGGGGAGATCGGGGCAAGATGAAAAATGATTTAGTTCAATTCCTCCCTTCTAAGTAGCATACTACTAGCGCTCCACACGACTAGGAACTAAAATATAGCGCACTGACGCCGCTCGTGCCATGTTGTTCCTCGCTACACGCTGATCGAGATTTCTCTGTGACATTTTGTACATCTCTCAATTAAGAATTCGCAGACTAACTGGTAAGATTTTGTTTTATTCTTTGTCATACACGAGTAGCTTGAGCAATGTGCTTTTCATCAAGGTTGTGTATTTGTATCTTATTCTTTTTTAAACTGCCGCAATAATGGAAAATTTCTAACATTATCGTTCGGGGTAAGTTGATGACCTCGTCAGAATATGCAGAATCAATCCTTATGATCTTTTTGTATTGGGTGTTTTTTTAATTTTTAATTATTTTTTAAATAATAATTAGAATCAGTTTGCAGCTGGTACTTTTTATATTTTATTGCAATAATTAATTAATCCTATTCTGTTAAAATGCTATATCCTGTTATGTAAAAGACCGCCTTAAATTACTAAAACAAAGTTTTTTTATTTACTGGTTGGTAACTTATACAAAACATGGCTGAATCTAAGAAGAAATGTCGACAGTACAGTGTTGATAATTTAAAATTTGGTTTTCTTCCATCACAGGCAGACAAGCGATTGCCTATGTGCCTTTTATGCAACAAAGTTTTGAGCAACGACTCTCTGAAACCATCAAAACTCGAAGATCATCTAAGAAGGTGTCATCCTGATAAAATAAATAAAGATTTGAAATATTTTCAAACATTGAAGGAGAAATATGAAAAGAGACCCACCGTGCACAGTATGTTCACTTCAACGCCTGAAAGTAACAGTGATGGCTTGAGAGAATCCTATTATATAAAACGCTAACGTGGAGTCTGGATGCGTCTTCTATAGCTGCTACTGCTATTGGCTAGAGAACGGTCAATCATCAACTACCATATTACATTCGTACCATCATCTTGCTTTTCGTTTATTTACAGCTAGACGCAGAAATTCATATAAGGAGAAGGAGATTCAATATTTACGCTATTTTATCTGTATCAGTTAGACGCAGAAATTCGTGTAAGGAGAAGGGGATTCAATATTGACGCTATTTTATCTGTATCAGTTATCAAAACTAGGTTAAACGATAACCTAAGAATTTTTTTGGCAGACGATAAGACACAATGAAGTTTATTAAAAACTAAGAGAAACGTACGTAATCGCGCAATGTATCAGTGAAATAAATAACAGTTATCCGTTTTCGAAATTATAAAAGTGAATTTATTTAAATAAAATCATAACCAAATATTCTGATAATCTTACCAGAATAAGGTACTCATATCACTAAAGATATAATTAAAAATGATTTCAATTTATAATTCGCAATTCAATAAAGATATTCTTGCAGCCAAATAGCGGCGAGCAGAGATAGAAAATTAATGCGTGGCAATCATACATTAAAAAGTTACAATTAGTACGTTCGTTTAAATTTACATGTTGCATTTTGTTTATTTATGACAACTAGATGCAAAAATTAATGCAAGGAGAAGAGTATTCCATGTTTGCATTAAAACATAACCTAAGGATGTTTTTGGCAAATGATAAGAAAAAATTAAGTTAATTAAAAGTTTACACCAAATTTACGAATCCCGAAATGTATAACCGAGATAAATGACTGTTATTCGTTTTTGATATTATACTTTCCGTCATTAAAGTAAAATGTATTTATTTAAATAAATCCTAGTCAAATACTCCGATAATCTAACCACAGTATGGTACTCATATCACGAAGATTTCATTAAAAATGTTCGATATTCGCTTTTCCATGCAATCTTTTCCAGAATAAATTCAGTCTACCACCATAGGTGTTGCCTGTCGTTATTCATATGAGGGTGATAAAAGCTATGATTTTCGAATGCAATGTTAATGGAGTTTGGGGCTAAGTTGACCAGAATCGCAACTGACACATTTTGTTACAGCATAATTCGCTCTGAAATGAGTTTTACAAACCATTTAAACTGCTTTCATAAGCGCCATGTTACCGGAAGTATTATTTACTGCGGGAGAAAGAAGTTTAATATTTATTGTGCTGAATTGTGCCTGTACCAGGAATAAAACTGATATTACATTGACAGCAAAAGATTTTGTGGGATTCCTAATTTGTTTTTAATTTTATTGGTTCTATACTTCCATCGTCAGTAATTCAGTAGAAGTTACTACTGTATCGCTATGTGAACTGCAAATGAACTATATAGAACATTACAAAATCAAGGCCATTAGCATTATGTAATAACAATTTCATATAATTAACCAATTAAAAAAAAATGAACTGCCAGGATATTGCATTCAAACCGTCATTTTTGACGGGCTCGAAGCTAGTCTTACAATATCTCATTACTTATAGCGTAATCTGGAAAACCGCACACCATTGGAGAACAGTTAATTTTACCCTGTGTTGAAGAGGTTTTAAAAACTGTGTTGCACAAATCTCCATTTGACACACTCAAAGAAATTTCTTTGAGTAACAACACTGTACAAAGACGTATTGATGAAATGAGCTCTGATGTTGAAAGTTTCTTGTGTAACTATCTGCAAACAACTCATTTTTCCGTTCAACTGGACGAGTCAACTTTACCTGGAAATGAAGCATTATTATTGGCATATGTTCGATTTGTTATGGACGGAGAAGTTCATGAAGAGCTACTATTTGCGCAAACTTTGAAAACGGATACTAAAGGTGAATCAATATTCAATGTCCTGAGTAATTTTTTTTAAGGAAAAATCTATTCCATTAACAAACATTATTTTGGTGGCAACAGATGGAGCTCCTGCCATGGTCGGGTGATTTCGTGGGTTTATAAGCCACTGCGATTCACTGCGTCATCCACCGACAACACTTAATAGCGAAAAATTTGAGTAATAGATTACACCAATCGCTTCAATTTGTGATTAATGCAGTTAACAAAATAAGAAGCAATGCTTTGAATGTGCGTTTATTTGCACAATTGTGCGATGAAAATGATGAAGACTTTCAACGACTGCTGTTACATACGGAAGTACGCTGGTTGTCGAAAGGTGCATGTTTAACAAGATTTTACTCACTTTTTGGAACAGTTTTAGAGTTTCTGAAATCTAAAAATCCAGATTTAAGAGAAAACTTGATTAATTTGAAAGCAGACATCGCGTATTTGACAGAGTTATTCAAAAAATTTAATGACATTAACTTACAATTACAAAGGGACAGCCTTAATTTAATAAAAACAAAGGGTGTAATTTCAGTTTTTCTTGGAAAATTGAAATTTATGAAACAAAATATTAGTCGGCGCGAATTTTCCCAGTTCCCAAACTTGTCACAGGTAGAATGCCTTGATGAGGATATTCAGACATATGTTCAACATTTAATTGCCCTGCATGATGACTTGAAAATCAGGTTTGAAGATATTCTGACGATGGAATACCACCTTGGATTCATGAATCCATTTGATGAAACGGAACTAGAGAATGTGATATTGCAAGGGGAGCTATTTGAACTTAGCACTAATAAGGAGCTGAAGGTGAAATTTAAAAGAGGGTATCAAATATTTTGGTTGCAGGCAGAAATACCTGAAAAATATCCTGGACTGTTTAGAATTGCGGAAAAGTTTTTGATAGCATTTCCCTCGTCATATCTCGTCGAAAAAGGTTTTAGTGTAATAACAAACCTTTTAACAAAAAAAAGGAACAGATTGAATAATACAGAACGGGGGGATTTGTGGTTATTCCTAACAAAACTGAAGCCAGATATTGATCAATCCATCAATTACATTCCTCCCATTAAAATTATGACTATTTTTTAATTGCCATTGTAGAAGTTACGTTATTAATGTTTAATTTTAATTATATTATGTCAGACTGTTATAACAAGTAATAGTGTAATAAATTACAAATTTATTCAAATAAATATATACAACACAAGAAAATATACTATTTTGCTTTTTAGTTTTACCACTCCGAATGGGGAGCTTTCTAAAAAAATAGTGAGAATTAATTGGATTCTTGTGCTGTGAGTTGTTTTTTGACAACCACTCTTAGCACAATCAATTAATTAATTAAGCAGTCGATTTATCACTTCTTTTTCGAAAACTGTCAATAGGTACGTGGTTGGAACTCAGCCGCAACGCAAATTTTCATAGTTAGATCTTCACATTTGACAAAAATATGAAGATCTAACTGGGTTGGGAATATGGTAGAAATGTAGCTTCAGGGGGTCCACCGGAACGAGCAAAATTTTGAAAGTGGTCTATGAGAAAAATAAGTTTGGGTACCTCTGCTCTAGATCATCCTCCATACAGCCCTGATCTGGCGCCCAGTGACTACCATCTGTTCCTGCACTTGAAGAAACACTTGGGCGGTCAGCGTCTTGAAGATGATAACGAAGTCAAAACAGTTGTGATGCAGTGGTTAACAAGTCAGGCGGCAGACTTCTATGAGGATGGTTTTCAAAAACTGGTACTACGTTATGACAAGTGCCTCAATATTGAAGGGAATTATGTAGCAAAGTAGAGTAAGGTACAGGCTTTCATGTAAAAATAAAATTATTGCGATATATTTGCACGTCTTTTTTTAATTTCAAAACGGTACTTACTTAAAAAAAACATGCCTCGTATGATGACAGCAAAAACATTTGAAAATTAATATCTTTAAATATACTTGATGGCTTAACTTGCAGTTAATACAAGGGCTTCCTGATATCATGTTCTATCTATCTCAATTTAATTCAACCTTCAAAAGAGTTTCTATAAGATTAACCTTGAAGTCTCTGACATCATCAGTGTGCTGCGACTTGCCGCACTTCCTCAACAATTCAATCCTATCTTCAAAATCTTAAACTTTTTACAGAAACCAAGATATATTTTTTAATCCTCTAAATTTAAGCTATATTCTAATATAAATTTTTTTTATCTCTTTTAGTAAAAGTCTTTATTTTTTTCTCTTAATTAGAAGTAGTAATTAAATTTGGCTCAGTTAATTTTACTTTCAAAATATGCTAGACAGTGCTGACTATAGCTGCTGATAAAAGATCAGCTGTGACTTTACTTGCCTTAAAGTTATTTCAAATGTTAAATTTTTAATTAAGCTTTTCTAACCATGTGGGTTAAAACATAAACAAACCAAATTATCTCTATAGTTAAATTTTTCTGGACATAATGAATAAGCTTAAAAATGATTCTTGTGGTGAGCTTTAGTCATGGAAATGAGTGCAGGAAAATCCATTGAAAACTACTTTACGTGAAATTTCTATCTCCTACATAAGCAACTTCAAGTATATTACTACTAGGGATAGCTAGTGGAAATACTTCTGGTGAGCTAAAAGGTATCTTACTGCTGGTATTAAAATGAATGGTATTATATGGGTCCATAAGAGAAATTCTCTTAATTAATATGAAATAACTGATCCCAGGTTAAACTGCTAAAGTCAATGATCAAATAATACTACTATTTTTTTCTGTTAAAACTATAAATGAGTGTAATGCTAATCTAGTCCCTTAATAATTAGGTTGTGATATCTTACCTTCTCATGTACTTATGTGATTCCCCTTGCCTGATCTCCCCCCCCCCCACTCTCCCCCCAACCACACTCACTCACACGTTGACAAATGTTATTTTTATCCCCTATGATCACTTATCATGGGGGAAAATGTTTGTGGGTTTTGTCGATTGTCTTCATTTAAGAAGTTTTCTGGTGCTAAATATATAACTTTCTTAAATGAATTCGATCATTATTACAATATTTATTTTTATATAAAGAATAACTCCTTGACTGGAGTAATGTGTCATTTGTCTTTCTGTAGTGTTGTGTTGAAACTTGGGAGCCAGGAAGAATTTTCATCTGCTTTAATTGAACTACAAGAAGAAGTTAAGCCACTGTGGAAATTAGTATCCTGTCCTAGGGATTTCAAGCGTGCAACAGTCGATAGGTTTTTTAGAGATGAGGGTTTTGCATTAGACTGGTGTGCCTTTCGTCTGGTAAGTTTTCAGATGCACATTTCTGTAAAATTTCTTTTATTAATTTATTACTGTTGTTCCAGAGATCCCTGCTCCTCTGGCATTTGAAACATGGTTTATAAATGTACAAGATGAAAAAAAAAAAAAAAAACATTAGTTAAAAATGTTTTGTTAAAAAAAAACAAGTATTTATGTTTATAACAGAATTTTGCCAAAGGTGTATGAGATACAATCAGTTCTATCATACAAATTCTCTGATGGAGTAGAAGAAGTTGCAAATAAGATAATCTGTCAGTTGTTTTTCATATACTGGGTGGTCCCGAAATCATGGTACAAACTTTAATGGTAGGTACAGGACATTGTAACAATGATTTATTGTATAGGAATGTGTGGTCACAAGTGACGCGGTGTGACGTAAACAGGGGAAATAACAGCTGAAAGACAAAAAGGTTTTATTGAAAGCGTTGATGACAAGTGTCATGTTTACATTAAGTGTTCAAAATTGCTTCCACCAGTAGCGATACATGCTTGACAGCGTCAGTGGAGCGATTGACGTACACGTTCAAAGATGCCTGGTATTTCACGCACACCTGCAGCAGCAACGGATACGCGAGCAACGAGATCCTCATCTGAGTCAACTTGAGTCTCATAAACAAGATGCTTTAGATGGCCCCATAAAAAGTAATCGATGCTCGATAAATTGGGAAATCGGGGTGGCCAAGGCTCTACCGGCAATGCTACCAACCGATCACTCCATTTCTCTTTCCTTTATTTCCCCTGTTTGCGTCTCACCGCATCACTTGCGACCATACATTCCTATACAATAAATGTCCTGTACCTACCATTAAAGTTTGTACCATGAATTCTGGACTACCCTGTATACGTCTTTCATATATACGTCATTTTTTAATTTTGGAAAGTTTTTCAAACAGATATTTCCCAGATTAATCAACTCTTTGTACCGACACTAGACTAGGAAGGGTATAGTCACTTGTTCTGTTTAATGTGGTATTCAGAAGTCCAGGGATACAGCTGATTTGAAAGTGATGGCATACACTGATGACATAATGATATGGTGTATTTTGGAAGCAAGGTAACTACCAACAGACAGATGGAGGATGAAATTGGGCGGGGAATAAGGAAGAATGGACAATTGTGTCATCAGATGAAGGATATAATCCAGAGGTGGAACGTAGGGAAGAAAGTCAAAATTTTGTTTTATAAAGCATATTAGCAGCCAATGTTGACCCATGGCCCTGAAACCTGTACTTAGAGAAAGAGAAGTATTATCAGATTATAGATAAAAGATATGGGGTTCATGAGAGGGATAGAGAATTTCACAAGGAAAGATAAAATCAGAAAGGAAAACATGAAGGCAAGATTAAACAAAGAAAAGACTGCAGTGGCTGGATCTTGTTCTGATGGGGGAGCAGGGTAGAATGCTGAAGTTTACATTCTTGGGTAGGGAAGGAGACCAATTGGAAAACCACTTGCAAGATGGATGGACCAAGTGAAGAAATATGTAGAGGTGTTGTTTAGAGACAATTGGTGGAGGATAAATCTTGGAAGTGACTGCCAGATATGTAAGAGGATGTGCCGGATATCTCACAAAAGTGGAAACATTTAACAATGATGATAATTTCAATATATTAAGGACATTTTTGTTTTATACACGATATTTTTGTTTCTTGTATTGAAATAGTATACCTGTGAATTAGACATAAACAAGCTAAAATGTTGACAGATAAAGTTCTCTTGGGTAGCTAGCAGAGTTAGTCCAATGATAAAACATGACGTTTCAGCTGTTACAGTCTCTGCTGCCATTATCGAGTGACAGTCACTGTGACCAACGAAATGTCATGTTTCATCAATGGACTCACTTGGCTAGTTTCGTGAAAGAATTTTATCTATAATCAATGCTGAGAAAACCTCCAGTCTTATAAAGTTAAAATGTTGTTTGACAAAACACATGAGATAATATATATATACTGAAATCTGTAATGAGTTGTCTGCAAGAAGTTCTTGGTTCCACACTACACAGGATCCTAATAGCTTCTTTCTGCACTATGAAAACTTTTTGTATTGTGAAGAGTTGCCAACTTGACTGAAGGAGTACACCTGTTTTGTTAATTCGAGTTCTATTTTTACAGAAAGTGTTCTATTAAGCATTAATTTAAGATTCTGACAGTATTAGATAAGTCAGAGAAATAAATAAATTATTGTTTGTAAGGCCCAGTTGCTCCACAAAGCATGTTTGAGTGCCTAAGCACACAGAGTAGTAGCTGTAAAGTGAGTGTTGAATGTAGTCTGAAGCAGGCAGACGTGAGACCTGGACGCAAAGTTGTAGTGCAGCATATTTTAATAGCAACATGGGCCAAGTTACCTATTATTCATTATTAAGCAATGTAATGCTGTGCTTGTAGTATAAACTGCACGTGTTTCGTAGATAACTTTGAACCGTTAGGATTTTGTGGTTGACTTGGATTGTATAACGTTGTTGGTCTGTAGTGTGGTCAGAATCTACAAACTGAAAGTGAAGAAGTTTCAATAGCCATATCTATGATCAAAGTAATAAGCTAATTGAGTTGTGGTGATGGGGAACTTGTATGCTATGTGGTAATAAAACCACTGTAAACTTTAGAGTGATACGCGTTATTATTTCTGCACAAAGTCGAATCTGCAAGCCTTAACAATCAGAAACAGTAACAGCATAGCATCAGTGGCAGAACCCATTATCTCTTGCAATCAAACAACCGCATGTCTCTATCGCCACAGACTGTTTTTTTATCACCACAGTATATATATATATATTTGTAATTGAAGTTGTAATCAATGTCTCATTACCTCCAAGCTTTGGAGTTTAGAGACAGGGCAATATTTTGGATGTGCATGTGATTTCTTTGTACACTGAAAGGATTGGGTATTGTATGAGTATGAATTAAATAATGTAACAAACTGTCTCTCTAATTTGGTGGATTTATATTTGCTATTGTGCACTGTGTAGTTTTCAAGTAGAAAATATGAATCTTAGGGGGTTGTGGCAAGAAAGTATTATATCAGTTTAATATGCAGAAGGTTTAATAGAAGTGGATAGGCAGTTGCATATTTAATGTGAGTGTAATATTGTGAGTTAACATAAAATATTTTGCAATAAGAGAGTCAAAAGCGTTATTTAAGCATGATTAAATTTTATAAAGGCTCTGCTTTTCATGAAGCATTTTTGAGTGCAAATTTACACAGTATAGAAGTGAGAGAGTGATTGTTGAAAGTAGTCCGGAGCAAGATTCAGGATGGAAGAAGGGCGCTGGTGTGGAAGCGAGTACTAAGTGACTGCCTTATTATAAATCTTTATTTCTAAATCGGCAATAGAAATACTGCATAATGGGCTCTTTAAGTACTGCAGATAAGTGTTTCTAAATGAACTAAGTCATCTGGTAGTCTGGTAGTTAGTTGGTCAGCGGAGTGTGTGCTGTGTTATTGAACTAAAGAATGCATGGTGCAAATTTGCAATTTTAAGGGAAGAAGTTTATACCAACCTTATCCTCAGTCAATAAACAATATTACTTGCTGATGATGATAGGGAAAAGTGTATGTGGTTTAAAAATAAATGAAGAGTGATCTGTGCAGTGATTTTGTAAATAAGAAGACCCTGCAATCCAAACAATCCACATAACATACTAACCACGTATTAAAAGTCCAACCAGAGAGACAGATATTTTATTGCAACAAGATCATTGATATATAATAAAAATAGAAGCAGTCCAAGGCCAATGCCCTATAGATTGACATGTTGTATTTTTTCCAGACTAATGAAGTATCTTCACTGATTTTAGAATAAATATATGAGACTTCTTGAATTCAGCTTTTCATGTATGAATTAAGGCCGAGGTTCCCAAGTTCAAATCTAGTTCCTTGTAAATTGAGCACTAGTTAGTTAACAGTTTTAGCTTGTTTCCCATGTTTGCTTGACAGCATGCTCTGAACATCTCTTATTTCGATACAAAAAAATAACACTGTACATTGCTCTTGAAAAATATCAACAAAAATTAAGTTTTTTTGTTTCTTTTTTATATAATCCTAAATAAGAAATAAAATTAATAGATCAACAAGTATTTCTGTGAATCATTGAAGTACTTTCATTTATTTTCAGGCAACTACAGAAGAGTTGTCATCTCTCAAACATTTTGCTCATCATGAAATTGGCTCACATAACAGTTACAGCATTCATGTTTTCGACACTGACACTTGGTCCAGGCCATCAAAGGGTAGAGTGCCTCAAAGGAGCTATGTCAGCGAATTTGTATCCACAATTTTGGTTCCAATGATGGTTATGATAATACTCGTTCTCATCCTATCACTCATACTTTGTTTTCATCATGAGGGAATGTGAGTATTTTTTAAAATATATGTTTATGTAGTACAACAGGTATTTAATACGGTTCTGAGTAATTGTGTTTTTATTACCAATGAGTGTATGTGTTGTATCATTATAAATATTGTTAGTGGGAGACAAATACATTTGTCAGAGGCAGCGTAGCGCATAATTAACTCACATCTAAAAAAATGAGGATTGGGAAAATGTTTAAAAATAAATCCTGTATCAGATAAAGATGAAACACATGTGTAAATAATATAAGATTTCTGTGTTATCTATATCTATATATCTATAAATGAGAAAACGAGAAAGTTGTTTGGATGTACTTCTGCAGTCAATCACGCCGTAATAACTCAACATATTTAAATGAAATTTGGCATAAAGTCAGTTAATTGCGTGCGAAGTGAGATAGGATAGATTTTATCCCGCAAAAATGCATAGTTCTTTTAGAAATTGCCATTAATATCAATTTGGAAACAACAAAGAGTTTCCTACTTCGTAGATAGACGTGCACGTTTACTCTTTGCTTTTTATGTATAACGCAAACACCACTTTTCATAAATAAAAGCAAAAACCTTCTTACATATGCAAGTTTGTGATTAGTTTAAAAGCCATAAGACCGACGCACTTGACAAATAATAGTTTGGAAGCAGGAAATATAAATCTGTACTTACCCTTAAATTAAAAAAAAGGTAGGTACTGTTGTCAAGTTTGCAAGGAGATGTTTTCATTTGCGTACATAAAATAGTATGACATATCAAATAATACACCATAATTAAAAAAAAAAAACAACGTACAGCACGATAGTCGGTTCACTAAAAGTGCAAAATGTCGTAGTTCTATCTCGGTTTAATTTATTTCCTGTTTCTTTTTTGTTACTATACAGTCTGGGAGTAGTTTAAGTGGCGATACATCATGTCACACCGTGACGTAGTGGTTATTAAAGTTTCTTAAATAACTGATAACTAAATTCCTCTTGCCTTTTGCTGTGACAAGGTTTTGTTTTCATTCTGGTCCAGGCAGAATTTCAATCTAACCACAATCTCCGTTAATATTGTCGCTACAAAATTAAAGCCTGAATCACAGGCGCATTGATATGTGTATCACGACGTAAACTTTGTATTACAAATTATTTTTGCCGAAATTTAAAACTTAACAAACCCTTTTTATTTTTGTTCAGATTTTTTTTACAAATAATAGAGACTATGATTCACGAAACTGCTTTTTACTTACTGTTCAATATTCTGCAAACGTCTATCGAATGCTACACTTAAAACGAATGTATTCAATGTGCTAATGTAGAAACTTATTATTTCATGAAGTGACAGGGGAATTCGTTTACAACAGAGTACACAATTTACATGGAGCATATGAAAGCTGCTTACTTATTACTAATAATAACTAAGTTCCTTCTGCCTTATGCTGTAAAAAAAATCAATCTGGTTCAAGCATCATTTCAACCAAACCACTATCTCTGTTAACATTGCCGCTACAAAGTCAAATTATACGAACACACCTCAACATATTGAATGAAATTATACACCTTACTAAATCACGAGCAGTAACAGTCACTTTATCGAGATGTTAACTTGACCAGCAATATTAACGAAAGTTGTCTTAGTGTTGCAGAGAATTATGGACTTACCTTTGAACACTGTAAGTTATCATGATTTTAGTACAAGTTTTTTAATTACATTACTTCAATAACTGTTATCGTGCTGACGAAAAAGTTGATGCGGTTGAATAGATGTATTCAGTATTTAATTTACTGCGCCACATTGCCGGCGTCATTATTCCGCTTCATTTACTATCGCGATCTGAAATGAGTCAAGTTTATTTTGCCATTCATAACGTCATTAATGTGTAATAGTGAATGTATTAATGCGCGAGTGATAGAAGCTTTGATTTTCTAGCTGTAATATTAGAAGAATTGTGCAATAACTGAAACATTATTAGTTATTTCATGAGCGCCATTTTAGTGACGTCGTGTATTGCTTTGTAGCGATATTGTATCAAAAGATTTATAATAAGCTTAGATGATTTAGCAGAACACGCGGCGTCGCCCGAAGTAAGTTTTTGAAAGTTATAAATTTTTTATTCAGATAATGGAGTGGCAGACAAGCGGAATGGTAATTTGCTGGTAGACATTCAATTCTGTTGGCAGATTGAGAAAACAATTATGAAGAATCGGAGTATCACGCTTAAAGTGATTAAAGCAGATTAAATGTGTTTCTATTGATAAATGTACTTGAGGTGAGAGACATCACAGCAGTGGGTGAGGGGAGTTCATTAAATATCAGATAAGAATCATTTTCATTTCTTGACTTCGTCATCAGTGGACAATTTCTAGAGTAAACATCGGATACAGCAACAGCATGTAACAAAATACATTTCTTGTATACAACCTATGCTATTTTAGCAGATTCTATAAACTTGATTGCAAAAACAATCAAAATTTCACGATTCGCACCAACCATAAAGGATATGAATATTACAGAAACATCGAACGTACACTTTCAACCAATAGTTCGAAAGTAACCTATGTTTCCATAGGCAGGGTGATAAGATCACGCATTTATACATGGCCCATTATTCAATTCCATACTCAGGGAAAACTATTGCATAAGGTATTAATTTCTTTTCAAAAGTCATTTGGTCCCAGGATATCTCAAGAAGTAGAAAGTCTGCTAAAGTGATTAAAAAACATCTATATAACATACTTTACATATAGGAAGCTGACATTGAACGTGCATCAACAATACTTCAGCAACCGTCACGCGAGGCAGTGCCTTCTGTGTTTAATTTAATTTAAAATGTGTAGATAGCTTCTGTTCCGTCTTTGCTTATTTGTTTAACAGTGCCAGTAGTCAGTTGGTTTTCTGCAACCGTTACGTGAGGAAGTGCTTCGGTGATAATTTAGGTTTTTTTTAAAGTCGTTACTAGCGGTTGTTTGTAAGTAGTGAACAGTTTATTTCTATCACTGGGTTAGTTCATCTTTCATTGTCTCCGTAGTTTTTGTTTTGAAAATATTATGTGTAGGGACTGTGATTGCTGTGTGCAGACGCGGGCTGAGGTGCTCAGCTTGCAGCTTTGCTAACGAAAGTTACAAGGCTGGAAGCTGCCGTAGGCGACTGCAGCAGATGTGATATGGGTGACCCCGATGAAGTTAGTTCTCTTACAGGTTCTCCCCTACCTATCGTCGTACCTGCAGTCCAGGCTGAGACTTTGGAATCTGTGCGTCAGTCACCTGATGGTGTCTGGTGTGTGGTTTCTGGATGTCGGCGCCGCATGTGGGGGCAGTCGTACAAGTCTGAATCCCAGGAGGGCAAGCTTGTACCACTGTCCAATAGGTTTGATGTGTTGTCTGGGTCTGGTTCAGATCCACAATCGTCAAACTGCGAGTTCACAGCCTCACCGCCCGCAAGGTCTGAGCGACCACAAAAGGGGATTTTGGTGGTAGGTAGCTCCAACGTTAGGCGTTTCATTGAGCCCCTTAGGAACATGGCAAATAGGTCAGGGATGAAGCCCTGTGTCCATTCATTGTGCATTCCGGGAGGTCTGATCCAAGATGTGGAACAGGCCATCCCAAATGCCATTGAAGGTACGAGGTGTAGCCAGCTGCAGATTGTAGGCACCAATGATGCTTGCCGCTTGGGGTTGGAGGTTATCCTCTCTTCCTTTCTGCGGCTTGCTCAAAGGGTGAGCTCTGTGGTTGATGACCGTAAGATTTCGGCTGAGTTAACTATCTGCAGCATTGTCGATAGAACCGACTGTGGACCTCTGGTTCAGAGCTGAGTCGAGGGTCTAAACCAGAGACTGCGGCGTTTCTGCAATAATCATGGATGCAGATTCCTAGATTTTCACCCTGGGGTTGAGTCGTGTAGGGTTCCCTTGGTTAGATCAGGTGTGAATCAGCTACACGGGTGGCAGGTGCTGTGTGATGTGCATTGGGGGAATTTTTAGGCTGAGGGAGGAACACCCGAAACTGGGATTACAGTTACGGGCAGCCCAATCAAATTCAGCACCATATGTTAGGAGTAGTGTAAATCAGTCGCAACCGTTAAAAGTACTCATTACTAACTGTAGAAGTGTTTGTAATAAGCAGCCTTAGCTTGAAAGTATTATTAGTAGCACAGAAGCAGATATTGTATTAGGTAACGAAAACTGGTTAAAATCGGATATAAGATCGCAGAAATTTTTAACGATATCATGAATGTTTTCCGTAAGGATAGGTTGCATTCTAATGGAGGCGGTGTGTTTATAGCAGTTAGTAAACACCTGTCGTGTAACGAAATAAATATTGATACGGTCTGTGAAATCCTATGGATTAGACTAGAAGTAGCTATGAAAAAACTTGTAATGGGGTCTTTCTATCGTCCACCAGATGCAGATGTCGCTACTGCTGAGGCCTTAAGAACTAATGTAAGTAATATAGCTTGTCAATTTCCGTATCATGCAATAATACTAGGTGGTGACTTTAACTTTCCGTATATCGACTGGACTAATTACTTCCACGTTACTGGTGGCAGGGATAAAACATCCTGTGAAATTATTCTTGACCTTTTCTCAGATCTTAATCTTGAGCAGCTCGTCACTGAACCAACGTGGTGCCACAACGATAACGAAAACATTTTAGATATTCTCGTTACGAATAGGCCTGAATTATTCGCAGACATTTCTACTACCATGGGAATAAGTGATCATAAAGCTGTAATTGCTACAGTAAAATTAATAGCCGCGCGCAGAAAGAAAAAAGAAAGGGTCATTTACAGGCTCGAAAAGGTCCCAAAGGAGAGTTTAGGAACGTTTTTGAGGGATAATTACATTACCTTTATAGAAGGAAGAAGCTCGGTTGAAGAGAGGTGGCTTCGATTCATGCATATAGTCAGGGAAAGTATGGACTTATATATACTGAAAAGGACTATCAGGGATGGGAACGATCCCACGTCATATACGCATGAAGTTAAAAGATTGCTTAAGAAGCAAAGGAAGATACATGCACGCTCATGGAGGATGATGTATAGGCATGATTTAGAAAAGTTAGCTGAGACAAGAGAACATGTTAAGAATGCGATGCGCGAGGCCTTTAATAACTTTAGAAGCAACTCACTTTCCAAGAGTCTCAACGAAAACCCAAAGAAATTTTGGTCATATGTAAAAAAAAAGTTAGTGGTAGTGACAACAATATGTCAGTTCTACTACAAGACAGTCGGGAAGTTGATGACAGCCACGACAAGGCTACCATATTTAACACCGAATTTAAAGTTCTTTCACTGACAAAAAATGGAAAACATTCCCTCTTTTGCACGGCGTGTAGAATTTGAAATGGATCCAGTTCAAATTGATAGTGTAGGTATCATAAAGCAATTAAAGCTCCTGAAGTGGGGGAAGGCACCAGGTCCTAATGGTATACCAGTAAGAGTATTTTCGGAATACGCAGAAGAAATAGAACCATATCTGTCAGATAAATTTCGTAAATCTTTAGAAGAAAGGAAAGTACCTTCCGACTGGAAAATAGCGCAGGTGATTTTCGTTTTCAAGGAAGGAGATCAGAGAGATCCTAGGAATTATCGACCCATATCTCTAACATCTGTTTGCAGTAGAATTCTGGAGCATCTCACTTGCTCTAAAGTTATGAAGTTTCTAGATGAAAACGAGTTACTTACAGCAAATCAACACGGATTTAGGCAGAACTGATCGTGTGAAATGCACCTGGCTCTATTTTCGCATGATGTAATGTAGGTTATTGATGCAGGATCACAAGTTGATGCTATTTTCTTGGATTTCCAGAAAGCTTTTGACTCTGTACTACACAACCGGCTTTTGGCAAAGATTCGAGCGTACGGTATATCTGATCAGATTTGTGAATGGATACGCGATTTTCTAACTGGTCGGTCGCATTATGTCGTTGATGGGGAAGCCTCTTCAAAGCTACATGTTAGGTCGGGGGTTCCTCTGGGAAGTGTAATAGCGCCACTTCTTTTCCTAATTTTTATAAACAGTCTCGGTTATAACATTAATTGCAGGATGCGATTTTTTTGCTGATGATGCACTTATTTATAGGGAAGTGAGGTGCTCTGACCATTGCTTAGAAATTCAGCACGATCTGGATGTTATTTCGGAATGGTGTCGTAAATGGCAGCTTACACTTAACTGCAAAAAGTGCAAGGCAATGCAAATAAGTAATAAAAAGACCCCGTTTTCTCACTAGTACAAAGTTAACAATTCAGTAGTTGACACGGTAGACTCCCTGAAGTATCTAGGCGTAACAGTACAAAGCAACATTAAATGGGACTTGCACATAACTTCAGTCGTAGGCAAAGCTAATTCTAAACTACGTTTTATACGTCATATTTTGAGAAGTTGTTAAGCTCATACAAAGAAAATAGCGTACAAAACACTAGTTCGTCCGCATTTGGAATACTGTTGTGCAATTTGGGATCCGAATCGCATGAGATTGATTGATACGTTAGAGAAAGTACAAAGGAGAGTTGCTCGATTCGTGACCACTAGTTACAGTCCTTATGTAAGTGTCACAGAGCTGATGCGTGGTTGGGCTGGGATTGTTTGGCGGACAGGCGACGTCATTTTCGTTTGAATTTGTTGGAGAATATGCGAAAATCTTTAAATTACGAGTGCAACGAAATACTTCTTCCGCCAACCTATTTAGGTCGCAATAACAGGAGGGATAAGATTCGAGAAATAAGATGCCGTACTGATAAATTTATGTATTCTTTCTTTCCTCGTTCTGTTCGGGGTTGGAATGCACTGAATTAGGATTAGTGCTTAGTACCCTCTGCCACCCACAGTAATTGTGAATTGCAGAGTATAGATGTAGAATACTTGAGAAAATTCTAAAACAGTATGTTGGGGGAAAAAAACAAACAGTTTTATTGTTGGTCGATTTGTGGAGTGCCCAAACAGGCATGCCCTGCTATGATTTAAGCTTTCTAATGATTAGGTCAGTTGACGCATAAAGTTAAGGTTAATCCACCTAAATGTAAACCTCTGTATCAGCCATATGAAATTTCACTTTTATGGCAAGTTATCCATTGTATCAACAAACAAAAATAATAATAATAATTTTAAAAAAATGCTGTCATCAAAACAAAGAATCGCAAGATTGGACTAACACAGTTAAGATACATTTCCTGATCAACAAACATTTATCTGCTCTGATCTTCAAAAATATGACCATGTACACCTGGAAAGCATCACAATTTATATTGGATAGACATGCCTTTCACATTGTTGATCAGATCTGCTTCCCACAGTCTTTCATCTGAAAAAATGTGTATCATTCATGAAATGAATACTTCACGGGTTTTCTGCCAGATAATTTCTTTATTAAACTTTTTATTTAACAACGTTTTGGCAACTACCTTTGTTGCCTTCAGCAGGTTAGCTGTCATATCAAGCTACAAGACTGAAATGCTTCTGTGGCGACTCCTGGCTCCTATAAGTAGCCCACTGCCGGAAAGACTTTCTGCTGCTCTCCTATTGGTTGGCGCTTCAATCGCGCCGACCAAATGATAAAGCAACGGAAAGTCTTTCCGGCAGCAGGCTACTTATAGGAGCCAGGACTCACCTGTGAGGCATTTTAGGATTGTAGCTTGATGTGACATCTAACCTGGTAAAGTCAATGGAGGCAGTTTGCTGAAGAGTTTAATAAAGAAATTATCCGGCAGAAAACCTGTGAAGTATTCATTTCATGTATATCATTCATGTCATGCACAAAGTGTCAAAAAATTTCTACGACATGTTTTATCCAAACATATGTAACCAATTCTTGTCAAGTAAACAATGAGGAATTTAACACAGAATTTCTTGTAAATTAAACAACTAAGCATTTAATTGTTCCCTACAGTTTTCAAGATGCTACATTATCGATTATGTCATATCCCTTTGGTGGAAACATTCAATAAACAAAAAACAAAACAATCGAACACGGGTCCATTGATCCCGAACATAACGCCTTGACTGTTCAGCTGCCGCTACTAGTTGAAAATGGTGTCACCATTACAGATATTGATAGTCACTAAGTTTACATGAAATGGACAGTATCTTATAAACTATCATTCTATTACACCCATAAATATAATTGGAGATATATCACCTGATTTGAAACAGGTCCAATGTCATGTCTTTTGAAGGCTGTTATTTTGTAAATGGTGGGTATCTAGACAAACACCGATCCATGTGTGTATTTATTTTTGATAAAGAATATCTGTGCCAAATTTCAACACATTTTACATATGAAAGGTGAATGGGCATGATATTTACCAAAAACCTTGATGGCTGGATGGGGATTTAAACCAATATCCTCCCAGATGCCAGGTCAGCTGTAAACAATTCCATCTTCAGTGTTCATACCATCTTGTCATCAGTGACATTTCATAAGACATTTGGTGATGAGAACTATACACACTTTGACAATAAATTTGGCCGCCGCTGAAAAATTCTATTACTCTTATTTTGCACAATCTAACATCAATATCATCAACTGAAATCTGACATGAGAATACTTCTTCTTTCTATCTTCAAAAGTTGTGTAACACATCTTAGAATTTCGCATAACGAAATTAGTTTCCAAGATAGCTAGTTCAATTGAAATATATGTTACCACCATTTTAAAGCCATTCTTCCAGTTAATTTTAATAATAATCCCAAGTACCATGTCCAACATAAGCATAAATTCAAGTATGAACAGTAAATTCAATAGTTAGATTCATTTAAACAGCTGTTGAGAAACTTAACCTCAGATTTGGACATGCAATATTTGACTTTCATATAACTTTGCTAAATCAGTATATTTCTTTAGTTCAGAAGATATTTAGGTAAATAAATAGCCAGAAGATGATTAAGTTTGTTGTTAGAATATCTTACTTAGAGTTTAAAGATGTTTAAAAGTGATTTGCCGGTAAAGAATTTTGTCACGTAATTTTCCACTCTAAAATCGAAGTATTTAGTCATTAGAAAACAGTTAAGAAGTCAAGTGATAGATAGAAAGTAGCGTAATTTTGGTTAAAATAAAATATTAAAATTTTGGAAAGTTTCATGCATTCTAAAGATTGTTTTTTTAAATATAATGTGGTATAGCAAGACATGTGCTTCATGAAAAAGTTAAATATTTTAGTCTTATTCGGGAATTCATGAGAATAAATTATGTTCAGAGAAAAGTTTATTTAAATATAAAGGTTTCTGAAAAAGTTTAATGTCAAGATATTAAAGCATTTGATTGTAATAAAGTAAAATATGTTTTGGCGCGAGAAACGCTTGGACGGCATTCGGGAGGAGTGATATTTATAAATTTCATAATAAATCAGAGAATATACTTAGAGATTCCAAATTTTTACAGTAACCGTTTTTCAATATGGAAATTTGTTTGAAGCTATTTTCAAGTCGATATTCTGAATATTTCAAATCATCAAATTTTGTTTTCGAACTATATCCCACTTTCAAAATGAGGTAAAATACTTTATTTGATATCAAATGATAGATGATATAAATAAGAAAAGAAAGGGAAATTAACCCACCACATACCAAAGTGGACGGATGCCATGAGAGAACACTAATGCTGACAAACAACTACACAATATTTCGGCATCTGCCTTGCTCACAAATAGAAAAATGGGCAGATGCCGAAATATTGTGTAGTTGTTTGTCAGCATTAGTGTTCTCTCATCGCATCCGTCCACTTTGGTATGTGGTGGGTTAATTTCCCTTTCTTTTCTTATTCATATCGCCTAGAAGCCGCTTCCATTTTCCTTAGTTGCATCAAATGATAGATGAGCAATAGGAGAATAGAATTAAATTTGTTTCAGCTTGATAGGAGCGATATTTCAAAAGTTATGGCAATCACATCTTAATGATTCTTTTCTGGCGAAACTATTAAAGTTACAATTTTTTTTATAGTAACTGAATTTGGTGTTTGTAATAACATCTAGCAACTACCAAAATTTCAGGGGATAGGATTATTTTTGTTATCAAGGTCAAATTGTATGGCAAGAGTGTCGTCAGAAAACTGATCAGTTATCATATAAGTTTCGTGGGAAAGTCAGGTAAAGGTTCTTCTCACGGCTCACGCAGCATCGATCCTATAAATACCCCTTCCAGAATCTACCCTCTCCTCAGACTAACAACAGCAGTCTCAGAGTACGTTACAAGTTATGTAGGGCGGTAGCTAGGTTGGGGTCGTGGCGCAGCAAATTACCAACTTGAGCGATTATGGTTGCATTTGAAAGTCATGGTTAAAATCAAGTAAAACCTCATGTAGTTAAGTAACTGTGGAGGCGTGAGGTTTGATCATGCTCGAGTGGTTGGTCGAATCTGCGGAAAACTGTTTTCGAAAATTTGTTTGATTGCCTGTGCAGTTTTTGAAGAATGTATATTTATCAAGCAAGAATGGACTAGTGAACACCATTTGAACTTTACCTTTTCATAGTTTTTGGGTTAAAATCTATGTGGTGGCCAAGTCATTAAATAAGTTAGAACTGTCACTTCCATAGGCTACGCACGGTCTAGCTGAGATCAGTTTATGCTCCACCCCGGGCATAAGCTTGTTCCTCACAGTAGCTGATATGTTACTTAAAGTTGGATGTGCAAAGAATTAAAATTAGTCATAGTTCACAAATACCAAAGTGTAAATGTGCAAATCCAGGAAAGGTCTTTAGTTAACAATAAAACTCAACATTTTGATTTAACTGTCCACTGTTTTTTTTTAAATAAATTGTTCTTAAAATGCTGTTGATCTATAATTTTTCTGCTGTTCAAGGAGGCAGTTTTTTCCCTGTTGTATCACTACTATTCTTATGTAAATGTTTTTACAGTTTCCTTGCAGTGATAAAATTCAGGCCAGTTTTTGCACCCCATTACGTTCATTTTGTTACACCTTTTAACCATCTAAATTCCAACTGCTCATGACAAAAAAATTCTTTGGCTTCTTTGTATATCCTCCATGCCTGTAGATAATCTTTGAATTCATTTCAATATCCAAATGAGGCAAAAAATTATTGTCTATTGTCTCCTTCGCAGTATGTCTGGTTGTTGGTTGGATGAGAATGTTTTCCTTTCCGTATATGGGAAAAAGTTGCCAAATGTTTGTATTTCCAACATTCGCTTTCTATGTGGTTAAATCATGTGTCATCTTAGACAGGTATCTATGTTCAGATAATCCTGCTTCCACCATACTAGAATTTTATGTAAGTGTGAATTTGTTTCCTGAGCTCAACAGCTGAGCTAGGGCCTGGCATTCGGGAGGATGAGAGTTCTAATCCCTGTCTGTAATACAGGTTTCTATTTTTCATTGTTTCCCAATATCACTCCAGGTAAATCTTCCGAAGGCCATGGCTGAATTTCTTCCTATTCCTTGCACCAAATTCTATCCTGCCTCTACTGAACTTGATGTTTGCAGTTTCCTTCATAACTTAAGGTCCATTTTGACGACCCGACCTGGTCTCCCTAAATCGTGGCCATGCTCCTTCGGCCCTGCAAATGGGTCGTCTAAAGTGAGCTCCTGGTCACGTTTTTGCTGCGAGGCCAGGCCGGGAGGTCGGGTGGAAATTCCATCTGATTTAGGGCAAAAGGGTGGGGGTACGTCAGGCCCCCACCACTCTGCCCTGAAAACTGGCAATGTAAAGCCTCGCCCGGTTGTGCCCACACTGTCTGGTTCCCGTTTTCTATTATTTTGAGATGGATTCATATGATAATAAAGAAAAATAAGTATTGATAGAGTTGCTGGAGGTGTAAAAGACCCACAAATTTTTATGGGACACCTCACAAAGAGTTTAAAACTTTTTTTTTTTTTTTTTTTTTTTAAGTATATTTATCTTCTGAAAAGGAAAAAAAGGTATATAATGGAAAAAAAATTAACATTTAGTTATTTACTAGCTGGTACCCACGACTTCGTTCGTGATTGTAAAGAATTCATATTGACAGCTATAGAAATCTAACAACCATAGTGCATGATGGGAGACTCGATACTATTACCACACACAAATACCAGTCTTTCCGGCAGCAAAGTAAAATTTACGGATACACACAAGTCTTTGGATGAAATACGAAAATATTCACGATCGACCAATTTCAAACACCATATCTCACACACTCCCACAGTTACCGAATTTCGGCCAACGTTGTGATCGATGGGAGACTCTGTGTTACTACCACACACAAACGCCAGTGATCTGCGATTGATAGTTTTCACTTTAAAGTGATACACCGTGACAAATGCGTCTTTGGCAGAAATATGAAATTGCCGCAGGTCGACCATTTTCATCCCCCATATCTTCCACACCCCCATAGCTACAGACATCTAGCAACCATAGTGCACGACAACAGACACGATTCTACTACCACACATAAACACCAATGCTCTATGCTATGTAGTCGTGGCAGAAAAATGAAATCCGCGGAGACACATGCCTTTCGTCGAAATACGAAAATATCCGTGGTCGGCCACTTACAACCACCATATCTCCCACACAACCACATTTTCTGAAATTCGGCAGCTGTTGTGATCAAAAGGTGACTCTGTGTTACTACCACACACATACGCCAGAGATCTGTGATCTGTTGTTTTCGCTGAAAAGTGATACACCATGACACTTTTGTCTTTGGCAGAAATATGAAATTGCCACAGGACGACCACTTTCAACCCCCATATCTCCCACGCCCCCATAGCTACCGAAATCTAACAACCATAGTGCACTACATGAGATATGATTCTAATACCAAACACAAACACCAATGCTCTATGCTATGTAGTTGTGGCAGAAAAGTGACATATGCGGAGACAGTCGAAATACGAAAATATCCTTGGTCGGCCACTTACAACCACTATATCTACCACAGTACCACAGTTTCTGACATTCGGCCGCTGTTGTGATCGAAAGGTGACTCTGTGCTACTACTACACACAAACGCTAGTTATCTGTGATCTGTAGTTTTCGCTGAAAAGTGATACACCATGACACTTTTGTCTTTGGCAGAAGTATGAAATTGCCACAGGTCGGCCACTTTCAACCCCCATTTCTCCCACACCCCCATAGCTACCGACATCTAACAACCATAGTGCATGACAGGAAAGACGATTCTACTACCACACACAAACACCAAAGGTCTATGTTATGTAGTTGTGGCAGGAAAGAGAAGTATACGGAGATACGAATTTTTGGTCGAAATATCAAAACGCCCTGCACTGACCAACTTTAATAATTATATATATATATATATATATATATATACATATATATCTCCCACATCCCCACAACTATCGGCATTCGGCCAATGTTGTGCACGACAGGAAACTCCATGCTACTTCCACCCACAAACATCAGTGATCTGTGCTAGGTAGTGGTGGCTGGAAAGTGAAATATAGGAAAAAACACGTCTATTTTTATATATATATATATATAAGATTACCTTAAGTACATATATTTTCGGGCTTACTGGACTGGCTATTAATTGTTGATTTCATTTCAGTGTTATAGCTGGAGCCACATTCTACATCTAGTATAACAAAAAAAGAAACACTCATTTTTAAAATTATGGACGCTCTGTTTCTCCTTTCCCACCAACTTGCATTTATTTCGTTTCATCATAAGCACTAACATGTCGTTTGGAAATTAATTGAATTGTATAGTTTACCAACAATAAGTTGTTTCCGCATACTTTATGGTTCCGTTCAGAAATAACGGCGAGCGGACATGAGTTAACTGTAGTACAACAATATGAATGGTGCGCTTTATTGCCTCGACTCCGAAGATCAAAAGATGCTAGCGAACAAAAAATCGCTGGCCGATAGGCACTTTTTCTTGCAGGAGGTTGTGAAACTAGCAGACGAACGTTAAGTTGCATGTATTGTACACTTTATTCGAAATAAAGTATTTTCGCATACTTTATTAGTAGAAAAAGTATAACAGCCAAAAATAAAATATGATACTTTATAATACAGTATGGTTGGCAACCCTAACTTCACAGGAACATCATAACAATGACGCGAGAAATGAGGCATTTCAGGTGTCATCCGCTGGAAATTCCGGACGTCTTCACAATCCAACACATTTAAGAGTCTAAATGACTGAACATTTTTCTTTGTAGATATAATTGCTTGGCACAAGACTTTCTTTTTTCTAGTCTTTTCACACAATGTCAAACAGTTAGGGTTACACCAAGAATTTGTGGTTTTGTTAAATATGGGGCTATACATATTTAATTTAGATCAGGTATGGGCAACCTTTGCTTAGCTGAGGACGTAATTTCGGGACTTAATCAGGTCGCGGGCCGTAGGTAAGAAAGAAGTAGATAGTAGTGAATAAAAAGGCGATAAAAATTCACACATTTTTTATTTATTAGAATTACAATAGGATAATCAAGCATACAAAAGCAAATTAACAAAAACGGATCGAAAAATCAAATGAAAATTAATGGGAGACTTGAGTTTGAAGAGTTATTTGAAATTTCTGAATCTCTCGCGGGCCGGACTGAAGTTGGTGGAGGGCCGAATCCGGCCCGGGGGCCGGGGGTTGCCCATATATGATTTAGATATTAGAACATTAACAAAATTTGTAACCAACTAATTTAATTGCACTTAAATGGAACATACAAATTTAAGAGCTAGACGGATATACGTGTGGTGGTAGGCCGCTAGTATGGTAGTACCAGATCGGGCTGGCCGACGGGTCGTCTAAATACAACACACTGTCGACGGGGGGAAAGTGAAATCGGGAACGGGACAAGGTGATCGGGAACGGGTCGTCTAAAGGGGCCTTTAGAACTATCTAGTTTCCTAACTGTCTTTCTTTCCTCAGGATATACAGTACTTATGCTATTCCTACTATTAATGGTATTACCATTACTATGATATACAGTCCCAAGAGTAATTAGACTGATTTTGTGCAGCCTCCTCAACACACCGAAACTCATGCAAATCAGGTAGGATTGGTTGTGGAGTCTAGATGCCACACTGACCTTGTCGATAGTCTACTCCTTATCCGTCCCCCCCCCCCCTCCTCACCACAACACGGTTAGTCATTAGGTAACGTTCGGTGTGCACACACGTTCCAAGCCTAATGGCCCGTTTCTTCTATTTGTGAGCAAGGCATATGCCGAAATATTGTGTTGTTTGTTTGTCAGCATTAGTGTTCTCTCATCGCATCCGTCCACTTTGGTATGTGGTGGGTTAATTTCCCTTTCTTTTCTTATTTATAAAGTGTAATTATATAACACTTTGAATACTTAGGTCAATATCCTTAGCTGCTATACTAATGTTGGGTTTTCTTCTCCGTCTAGTGCAGCTAACAAATGATAAAACTTTGTTATTGACAAAGTCTTTTCATTTGTTAGCTGCACTAGACTGAGAAGAAAACCCAACATTGTAATTCTATAGTTAAGTGTTGCTTCTTTATTGTAATAACTATCTGCATTGCTACCTCCTTCTGTCAACCTTTCCCTTTACTTCTTAAAATGGAATATTATATAGCAGAATTGCAGAAATATTTTTGGCTGAAATAAGTATTTATTGATTTGGTTATTTGATAAAGTATTTTGAATTGTTCTCAGCAACAGTGGAGCAGGAAGAAATTCCATGAATTGATATTAATTTTTGAAAAGAAAGTTGAAATAGATCCAACACTCACCAGAGTTGAAGAGAGAAGAACAGCAGTAAAAAAATAAAATAAACATAAACAAAAAAAAAAACAATATTTTAGGCTAGGCTCTTACTCATTAAAATAGAGCATGTGTTGAGCTTGCACAGGCACTTATAGTCAACTCATATGCATGAAACATGATTCATTTGGTTGACCTGACTGCAGGTTATTGTGCACATTTTTTCACATGTTTCTATTTTCATCAGTTAGTGCATAGCCTAAAATATCGTGTTTTATGTTTTTTTGTTGCTGCTGTCTTCCTCGTTTCAACTTTGGTAAGTAATGAGTCTATTTTACCTTTCCTTTCCACTTTAAGTTGTTCTGTATTACTTAATGTGTATAAACATTGCATGAAGAGATGTATGTATGTACTTTACATATTTTGTTGTTTGTTACCACATATTTCAAATTACATTGTATGGTTAGCAAAAGTAGTTTTTCTTTGCTTTTATTGCCCTTTTCTTGACAAAAACAATATCAAGTTCTCATATTAGGTTATATGACTCAAGTAAATAGAGCCCAAGTAGCAACCAACTTAAATTTATGGCGTTTCATACTTGGAAGCTCTTGTAATATACAATAATGATCATCTCGTTATTGTAATACTAACTATATAATCTGTAAAAGCATGTTACCAATGCTCTGTTTAATGTGCTATATTTTGTTTGTGTACTTGGCAGGGATGATGTGTCAGATGAATTCTTTGAATCAGTGTTTGATATATTTGAAAAATTTCCAAGGTGAGATGTAAAATTAGTGAGTGTGTTATTAAGTGACTCATGCTTACAAATTTCTAATATATTACCATTGAAGTGCTGACTAAAATAATAATATTAACAATGATAAGAAAAATTGGCTTAGACAAAGAAAATGAGGAAGAATACGGAAAATAACAACACTTACACAAATGAGCAGAAACTGATTTTTATTTCTATCAGTGTTTCCACCCCATGTATTTTTTTTTAATTGCATACAATTTTATATATATATAATCATTTATTTTATGCATATTAGATTTTTCGAAGTTTCACTGAAATTGGATTTGTTTATTAAATTAGAAGTTTTATATTAAAAAATAATTTAAAAAAATGAGTTACATGGTTTGCTAATTAGTATGATAAAACAAAAAAGTATTAACACATTTTACAATATTTCAACGTAAAAACCTGATTAACACACAGAGCAGAGATCGTGGCGAAGGGGATTGGATATTCACACATCAAGTCTCATCTTAAGACTAAAATCAAATCCTTTCATCATGAGCATGACTTCCCACATTCCTTCCATGAAATGCCTAATATTCTCCTCAAAATCTTTTCAACTGCCCTCCTTACTCCTCAGCAAATCAACAAATCTCAAGAACATTTTTGTACTCATAAATAACAAGCGTAGTGTGTGAGTGGTAATACTCGGACCTGACATTCAAGGGAATGTAGGTTTAAATCTTTTCCCATACGTACAGATTTTGGTTTTCCATGGTTTCCTGAAATCATTCCAGATGTATTGCCAGTATGGTTCTTTCAATTCAAAAGACCATGGTTGAATTCTTTGTCAGCCTTTCTCTCCTCTCCGTAATAACCTCATTGTTGACAATCTGTGAAGACTGAAACACATGCCAAAAAGAAAAATTGGTCCATAGGTAATCACTTTGTGATTTTTCTCAGACCACCACATAGTTTTTTCCTCTTCCATAAACTTCTCACCTCACGATTCTTCCGAACTACATCTACAGCAAACAACACTATAAATCTTGCAGTTTGCATGCAACCACAACTACCACAGAGAAATCTTTTTGCAATGTATATATACCACAAATAATCATAGGATTTCAATAAAAATGCAAACCATTCTATATCTGGGTGTGTATACCCTTCACCAACACAAGAACAGGGCACACACAAGGAAGTTGTGCACCATGTTTTTGCAGTAAGAAATTCACTATTCCAATGAGTTCATCTACTTTTCACCACACTGCTGTCATCCACGGCAGTTTCTATTCCTTACCCCTATTTCAATTCTGCTATTCAGCTTCTTTTATTTCCTTGTAATTTCTCTCTCTCTCTAAATATATGTATCCTTTATAGTTATTTCCTCAATTATACACTAACATTCATTTGCCTGCTGCTTAGTGCATGTGGACGTAAGTGCGTTTAGGAATTATTCATGTCCCTTCTCCCCTCCACTTTTCCCACTTTTATCAAATATTAACATGGAGAAGCAAAAAATGTATTTTAAGAACATTCCTTTCTTTGAATTATTACCTTAGGTTTGGTATTCACATTGATGTCCAATGGTTTTGTTTATATTTTAATGTAATATAATTTATGAAATATTATAAATTAAGCTAGTAATTGTTCCTGTAGCTAAGTTATGTTTGGAAGCATAGTACAATGTGATTAAATCAATTTTATTTCTTGGCTTATCTCTGGTACGGTATAATATAACTATATCACCTTCAGTATATCCTTTCAAACGGTTTAAATGAACCTTACCATATGCCAGTTGTGTAGCAAATCATTTTTAGATGCATTTTCATGGTTAGAGAACACTTTGGGACATCAAACCCAGACATCATCCATAGTAAGTAGTCAAAGCTTCAAAAGACAAAACTATTCCTTTTTTTAGCATTCCCCATGTTACATTCATTTCCAGAGATACAGCAGAAAATAAGGAATAAGATGTTTAACTGCAAAAATCTATTAAGAAAATTGTAGCAAAATTCGGAATATTGCAAAACGTGATGAGGCCAGACTATTATTTTTTTTAAAAATAGATACAGCCCATGGTTTTTAAAATATTGTATATATTCATATGCCATTAGATTCAGAATAAATAGATGTACCTCATAGGGAAAATTGTTTTTTTTAGCCAAAAATATGGATTGACAGATTTTGTCATTCGCAGAAATAATAGAGATACAAGCTTCAAATTAGGTTGATATTAAAGAGAAAAATTAACAAAAATTAAATGATTATGAATATGTTTTTTGCAATAATATTTATGGGTTAAAAGTAAGATTTTTCTGATTTTTCAATATGGCCTCTAGGGTGAAGCATGATGCAACACGGTGGAGAATGGGCATTGGAATGTCAACAATAGAAATAATGAAGGAAATACTTTAGGGGGCAGAAAAAACTACTACAAGATGAGGGATTTTTTCTGAAGTAAATATTGTTTATTTCAGTTCCATCAGAGTAAGGATTTAGGAGAAATAAATTGTTGAAGATTGGTAATGATTGCACCATAATGGTGGAAATAAGGTTCCACACGAATTATTCTTAAAGTACATAGAGCCCAATAGTCATATACATCAAAAGATGGGGGAAATTACAAGGAATGTTTTGATATTGGAATCAGACTAGAGGAGTAGAAATATTGGGAGTATTTCTGGATATTGTGTTTTATAACTTTAAAAATTAATAAAAGGCAGTAACATTCTCAGGGGTGAGGGCAGGGGGATGAACCATTGAAACTTTTTGTAAATAAATCAGTCTCTTAGTAAAAAAAATGTGAATCAAGTCAGATCTTAATTCAACTTCCAACATGAGGAAATGGAAATACTAGTCATGAACAAGACACCTGCTGTGTATTTCAGCAAAGTGGTATAAGTCAGAGTTAAATCACTCTGTAAACGCATTCTGCGTGCTCACTGTATAAATATATCCAGCGTGATGACTTGTTCACCACTTCCGCATAGCATTTCTAAAGAATTAATGGATTTTGAAGAAACAATTCAAGAAAAATCACACTATCTCACTTTACATTTGTTTTGAACTAAGGAAAAAGGAAACTACTTTAGACAATATAAATCACAAGAAAAGGGAAAGTGACTCATCATTCTCCAAAGTGGAAGGCAGTAATGGGTGAAGAACATATATGATGAACACAAGAATACACAATATTTCGGTTTTACGCCTTATTCATGCTGAAGGAAGTCATGTGGTTTGGTAGGTGGGCACATGCCGAAGTTTCCTACATGACTGAGTGCATTATCAACATCTCAGTTCCCCTGCCATGTCGATAATACACTCAGTCATGTAAGAAACTTCGGCATGTGCCCATCTCCTGAACCACATGACTAAGGTGTAAAACCGAAATATTGTGTGTTCTTGTGTTCTCCATATATGTCCTTTACCCATTGCTGCCTTCAACTTTGGTGAGTGATGAGTCATTTTACCTTTCCTTGTAATTTATTTTACATTAGTTTTGATGATAAATACACCTGTGTAAGTCATATACAGTGGTGTAATTCACTCTCTCTCTTTTTTTTTAGTAAACACTGGTTAAATCATTTTTGTCAGCAGTAAAATGTAACCATTGTATATACTTTATTCTATTCAAAACTCTGTGTTAAATTTGATTCCACATGACATTACTAAAATGACAATATTACATTTATGTTCCAGAATTTATTTCAATTTCTATAAAACAAGAAAAAGTGACTTACATCACTGTATTTTAATCCTTCCATATGTTTCTGAATATCTCGGTAGCTTGTACTTTATACTTTCTTACTAATTTTCATTGTTGAAGATAATTATTTTTAAGAATTCATGTAAGAGGTATTTGTTTTTTTCCCCCCCTTTGTAAAATAAAATTAAGGATAAAATTGTTTTAAATGACTGCTGGTTTCTTTTAAAACTTTCTGTAACCTATATACATCCTAGCAAGAGGTTTTTTTTTTTTTTTAACTGTTTAGCCAACTCCTATTTATATTGAACTAAGTATAGTATCAGGCTTCTTTCATGTAATTTTGGGACAGTGCAACTTTAAAATAAAACCTCCCCGGCGACTCAAACTGGGAACCCTTAAAATTCCAGGAAAACATTTTAGTCTGTACACAGCCAGGGTATTACTAACAAAAGTTGTAGGTACGAACTGGCCTGGCTCAGCATTATTGATGCTGTTGTGTGTCACCCCCTAGTTTTGAACTGATTCTAAAATGGAATGTTGCCAAATCGCCTGGTTCCAGATGAATCGCTCATGTATGGGGGTCTTTACAGCAGTGGCCATTTTTAATGCATGGATACAAAGGATTGACTAATCCTCAAGAGCTGTTGATCATGTGACTTCATAGAGGGCAGGATCTGTGGCCATATTGGGAATTCCACACTAATGATTTTATACATGGTGTGAGGAATAATTTTTTCTAACAATCAAAGCAGAATATGGAAATATGTTTTCAGTACAGTGGCATAACTGGCACTGTGCAGAAAACATATTTGTTGCATTTTTGGCCCCAAGGAATTCATGGAGATACATCCACAAACTATAACAGAAGCACTTAGCTAACTTGCAATAATATTAGGGTATAAAAAACTGTAATCTCCTGAGCAGCTGATTAGGTACTTATCAGAGCATTGAGTTGAATAGCTTGTCTATTCAGAGGAAGCTAACACCTGTTATGGCCTGTAATGCAAGATTGGACACTTCTATTACTGCAACAAATGAAACATTGGTTGAGGTTACAGAAGTATGTTTACAGCCCTTTCATAGAAAGGAATAATGATGCAGATACAGAGACTTGGATATATACAATAGGACATTCCTAAGGCCCAATCCATATAAATGTTTAAAATTTTAGAGCAGAGAGCCGAGGCATTGGCATGGTCCTAGAGTTGGGACCAGAGTGGACCATCCTGCAGTACATGACAACCATTTCTGACCAATTTGTCTACATCCAACCACATCTAGCCACTGGCTACTCGAATGCCTCCTTTATATACCTGTACCAAATTACTGCTGACGTGGCCTACTAATGCCATAGTTGCCCTTCGTTGCCTCACTCGCAGTGATATTTCTAGAAATTGAGGGTTGGCATGCTACACACTCTCTTTTAATGAAGAAGAATTGTGCGTTTTCTTGGAGGCAATTCTTCTACCCAAAATTAAATCACAAAATTCAGTATGGAGTGCCTTTACAATTTCACTCAAACATTACAGGGGCCAATATGATTACATACAGATTCTCTTTGCTTAAATACAAAATTTTGTTGTCTTGAAATCTTACAAGTTAAAACATAGCAGTTCATAATATTAGTAAATTAAAAGTTTAAGGGGAAAAGAATAGCAGGTATAATAAAGATTGTTTGTCCAATATGTTTAAAAATATAGAATTTCTGCAGAGAGAGGAAAAAAAAAAAAAAAAAGAACAGAGGAGAATTGTTGGTAGAGCTGGCGAGTAAGAGAGATTAATCTAGCAGTGAATTAAGTTTGGAAAGAATAATAGTTGCATAGTGAGACATTAATATTTGCGGATAGAACATTTAATAGATCTTGAATAGAACAGAACCTGCAAACATTTTGGGAATTACTTAATTGAGGATTATTACATACACAGTTGTTGTTGGTATGAAGGATTTTAGACAGAGGAAACAAAAGGAAATAAATTGCAAATGATACAATCTTAATTCTGTCTATAAAATCCACCTAATTTCAAGGTCGTAATATTTAATGCGACAAAGCTTCCTTTCAAAACTCTACAATACTCATCCTTACATTGATTTTAAAACATGGAATTCTAAGATGCATCTAGATGAAGATACATTACAATATAAGATGTCATTGTTTTACAATAGCGTGTTATAATTGTCTTGAGGTGAGTTAACGAGTGTAAATACTCTGGGCTGTGACTGTTGCTGTTTGTGCATATGACAGTGAGCTCTGTCTCTCTCTCTCTTTTGGTTTCACTTCATCATGAGGATGAACATTACATTGGGTTACATGTATACAGATTGCTATAATTGTGCACTGTGTCGCTTAACATGCCATTCTACTTTGGACAGTTGTTAGTGGCTCCTCCACTCTGCCACAATAACACCTTTGCATACCAGGACGTTGGCAAATCTTCTTTCTGGTGACTCACATACTACTCACATGGTGACTCTGAAACACTTTTGCATTCAGTTAGAATACGTTGGTTTCATATTCACAGCTGCTTCTACCTTAGAGAAGGTGTTGCTATGGACTAGTTGTGAAGTACTCAGCACATCGTGTTGGCAGCCATTACTTCTGCCGGAATGTTTACTAACTGATGCTTTGAGATTGTATCAGAGTGACAGTGACCTATGGTTACTCATGTTGGGGTTGAATTGACTAACTCGTCCGTATTATCCTTAGTGTGCCTTGACAGGCATTCTTGATCCCCAAAACTGTGTTACTACAAATTCGTTTCTGTTCAGCATCTTGAAATAGTCACATGTATTCATTTATTAATAGTGAATAATTTGAGTACTGCACAATCTATAATATTATAAGTCTGTAAGCAAGCTGCATCTTTCTTTTTATTTGAGTGGGAGCCGCGCAAAAACTATGACAGCAATTTGGACGGGGTATACAAATTTTTAGAACTAATGGAGCGAGTCAAAATCTACGAAAATAGTTCATGACTTATATGTACCATGGGAAGGAGTAAGCAATTAAAAACTTTTATATATGGGAAATTGTGGGCCGCAGATCATTTTGCACTTTCAGACGCTCACTCCTTTCACAAAAAGCTGACAAAACTAAGGATTCCATTTTCTTTTTTTCTTTTCTTTTTCAGTTTTCTGTACCGCAGTACTCTGAAGTAAACACAATACATTAATCAAACTTGATCACCATTAATTTACACTGTAACAGGTCAGTTGTCATGTGAAATGGGTTAGATTACTATTGGGGTGGACATAAATTGTCTTTGGTAGACAGTTAAACAGTTTGCCTCTGGTACAATGTGTCTTACATGATCGCTAAAGGAAGTACAATAAACATTATTACGCCAATATTTTTTCATTACATATCATTATGGATACGAAATTCAGTTTTTTTTTCTTCTTTTTCAAAGAAAGATGTCTTAGCAAAAAGCTAACAGGTAAATACGTAGTAATAACTTCTACAGAACTGCCTATTATTTCAATGATCTTTTTTTGATTAATATATATTTGGTGGCTCTCATGTCCAAATATTCTTAAACGTGTGTACAAATTTTGGCTGCTGTTCAAATCACAGGCAGTAAAATAAACTATTCTTTCTATAAAATAGCGTCATAAACCTGATTCTCTAATGTTTATCTCCGTACATGCAACTGGGTTAATGACGATAACAACATGCAACAAATTAAATTAAACATTAATTAGGCATCTTAACATCTCATGTTACACCACGTAAATTATAAAACTAGATACATTATGCCTTATGCTGTAATGTAGTGTGTCAATTGCCTTTCTGGTCCAGGCTGCATTTCAACCTGACAAACTTGGCTTCTGTCACATGCGCATTAATACATTCACTGTTTTGCTATCAAATCCTGGCCTGCTGGAGGAACTTATATGCAACTAAAATAATAACATCAATAATACGGCTTTAATGAAATCATAGAAATTAAAATAATTCATATACTGATGCTACATCACATTAATTATAAAGTTAAATCCATATTGTCTCTTATGTTTCAACAAAGCTTATCAACTGTCATCACGGTCCAGGCTGTACTTCAGCCGAACCACAACCTCAGATAATGTTGTCATTCGAAAATCATAGCTTCAGTCAAACGTGCATTAATACATACACTGTACCGTGAACAAATCATTGCATTTTGGAATTATTTATATGTGGCTGAAATAATGGCATTAGTAATACAGTGATTTGAAAGCGAAGGAAATTAAAAATAATGCTTAACTTGTGATACCACGCACGATTAGTTTTAATCCAAGTAAATTTATATTTTATAGCAAAGATAACTGATTGTACTAACATATCGTCAAAATAAAACCAATATCCTAACAGCAAATGGAAAAAAAAAATATTACAGAAAATTAAGAGACTGTTGGGAATATATAGAGCATTTGTTGGTGATGGAGCATGGTGGGATGTTGGTAAAAGTATTAGGAATAGTGCATGTAAGGGGAAACGCAACCATGACCACAAGTTGGCTCTCTATTTCATGCATAAGGGAGCAGGAAAATTTTCTTTTGTTGGTAAGGGTGTCAGAGGTTGGAACAAATTATCAAGAGAAGCAATGAGTAAGTAATGTACCAAAAACGCTTAAGGAATTTAAAATTAAAATTTGTAAATCGGAAAAATAAATGGGGGAGGGATTTAACACCAATTATAAAAGAAAATCTTAAAAAATTAAATAAAATGTAGTAATTAGATGACTGGGAGAATTGACATCAGAGTATTAGCTCCATTGCAGTAAATTAATAATAACAATAAATCGTGCAGTCCTCCATATCAGCATTTAAAAATGGCACTCAGAGGCGTTACAGTGACCAACCTACTAAGTAAGGTGAAAGTAACATTTTATTTCTCTTAATCATTGTTACACCTACTTACATCACAAAAATAAAACCCTTTCTAAACAATTTTTTTCTCTCCTCACAATCCTCTTAATCATTGTTACACCTACTTACATCACAAAAATAAAACCCTTTCTAAACAATTTTTTTCTCTCCTCACAATAATTATCTCTAAGAATTATTACAGTTAATTTTTCAGATAACTTTTCTACTATTTCATAAATTGTAAAACATTGAAACATGAATGAAACAATTCTCTCGGACATCAGTATGAAAACCAAACGTAAGGCAGTAACTAAACAAAGGAAAAACTTTAGAAGGCATTTAGAATTCACTACTCTCAACGTTAGTATTTGGTAATACAATAAAATCGGTAAAGAATTTTTACACATACCAAAGCACACGTGCGTGAAGCAGCGGGGAAATGCTAGTTTGTTATATTTTTCACCACTTAGCCATTTATACGGAATTAATACAAATTCTCACTAAGATTCTATGAAAATTTTACATCTTACAGTTCTGCTTAAAGCTTTGTTCAAGTTATATCTGCTTGTCATTCTACCAATTAAAGATGATTACTTCCAAAAACAAAACTTATATAAATTCCAGACTCCATCTGTTTGATAGAATTGTAGTAGCAACCAGCAATAAGTTGCCAGGCATCAAGGTCAATTTGAGTTTACTATCAGTTTCCCAAGCCAAACATAAAATTGGATGTCTTGATATGGGGGGAGGGTTGCATCCTAGTTGCTCCCCGTGATTAACATCTAGTATCAATATTCTTGTTCTAGCATAACAGAATTTCATTGTAAGTTTGTTTTGCAGTAAATTGTGAAGTTATTAAGTGATAGTGAACCATTTTTAAATAGAAAATCAGCACACTGTAAAAATGTTTTATTTGTTTACATTTGAGGTTAGGCCAGAATCAGAGTTCTAGGGTGTCAAATTTCATTGTAATTGTTTAGAAAGTTATTTTGATATAATTTGTTTGTTTTGTTGTAAGTCTTGTAGTTGATAAGTGTTTTAATTAACTTTACAGAAAAAATTCAAGTGATTTACATAGTATTTTTTCTTAGAATCCTACTTTTACTTTTCTTTAGCAAGTGAAACACAAGTATTTAATTAAAGTTTTTTCTCCTAAGTTCTAAAGTTTTTAAAGTAGTTTTAAAGGTAAACGTTTTAAATTTTTTATTATTATAAGTTCTTAAGTTTTTCTGAAAGTATCATAATGGAAATTGCCGAAGACCGATAAGAGAAGGAGTGACGTGCCAGGACTGCAGGTGCTGGTTTCACTGGAGGTGCAGCGATGTTGCTAAAAATGACTCTTGTATCAGTATTGCCTGAAACTGTCACTCCTGCAGAATTAATGATGAGGTGCAGCGGATTATGAAGCTCCAGTCAGATCTAGCATCTGAGGGGAGGGATTTAAAGGACCCGAAGGCAGAAAACTCCGTTTTTAGGCTAAGGCAGAAAAGTGAGTGGAAAGAAGTCGGCTCTGGCAGGAGAGGTAGGAGATGCTGTCTGTCCAGCTGGAGACATCCAATGTGTTTTGGCCATTGGAGGTTCTAGATGGGGGCTGAGGACCGCCATGTTGGATTGAACGATCTGGGATCTTGTAAAGTAAAAGGGAGAACTTTTCAGGGCGTATCTAAAAGTAGGAAGGTACTGTTACTTTGAAGCAGTCATGGGAGGGGAATCAGTGAGATGGTTCAGTCTGACTTGGGGCCAGATGATGAAGTCTGCAGTATTTTCAGATCAAATGTAGATCTTGGAAGTGTTGTAGAAAATGTGGAAAAATATTCCTCCATGGGGGATATTATTGTAATTGTGGGGGGACCAGGAAATAGTCTTGATATGGACCTCAATTATTCAATTCAGGAATCATTGCTCATATTTCCAGGAACACGCATCAAATGAATGTGGGATTTGTGGGTTTGTTTGAGCATTATGATAAACCCTGGATGTGGCGTAACAGTAGGCGTACAAATGCATCGTTGGCAGCCAGCAAATTCACACATTGGTTTGATAGATTTGGTCTGCATTGGTATGGACAGTTATACTCGCCATAGACTCCATCTGAATGTCACAGGTAAAAGGAAGCTTTCGCTTCTTATTGCTAATGAGATCAGGGGATGCCAGGTGAGTGAAAGAGGTGTTCCTGTTATAAGTGATGTTAAGTCGCGGCCTTTTTTAGGGTAAATAAAATAAATGTATTAAGATTTCTAAATGAAATTAACGTCTCTCCTGATCAAAACTTATTGAAATTCCAACTGACATACCAGTATACCTGTATACTAGTAAAGTAAACAATTTAAAGTCATTGAATCAAAATGTTAAGAACACTATTCTCCATCAGAATATAAGAGGAATATTTAGTGAAACTGATAACATTACCTTATGCCTAGAAGATGTTTTTTTGCATATCTGAACATCATTTGTTTGACACAGGAATATCTCAGCTATCCATCCAAAATTATAAACTTAAGTTCTCATTTCTGTAGGTGTAAAATGGAGAAAGGGGGAGTTGCCATTTTTGTTAAAAATAATATTCAATGCAGCAGTGTAGGTATAAGTAAGTATTGTACAGAACAACACTTTGAATGCTGTGTTACTGAACCTGAATATGGTAAGGAAGAGCTCATAGTAATGGCAATTTACAGGCCCAACTCAGGATATTTTAGACTGTTTTTATATCAGTTAGAGTCTTTGCTACTATGTTTCACAAATAACAAACAAATAGTTTTATGTGGAGATTTTAATGTTGACTATCTCAATTAAAACAATGAGAGTCTAGATATGGGAGCCCTAATGTTGTCTTTTAACTTAACAGCACTTGTAAATTTCCCTACTAGAATACAAAATAATAGCTGGACTGCAGTTGTCAAAAAATTTTTTACGGATATTTCGCAGTACGGTAATTACAACATACTTCCAATAATAAATGGTATCTCAGATCATGATGTTGTGTATCAAGTCCAGAAACACTATTAAACAGATAAGAAAAGCTGGGTATATATAAGAAATATTAATGAAAACAATGTAAAACATTTCATAGATTCCTTAAATAATGAACAATGGTCAAAGGTTACAATTCACAGGGTGTTCATGCAAAATTTTATTCCTTTCTCAATATATCTTTTCGAAGGAAGTTTCAAAAAAGAAAGATGTCAATACTCCAAACAGTGACCTGGGTAAGGGTTGGATAACAAAGGGTATTAGCGTATCCTGTAAAACAAAAAGGGACTTGTACTTAAAAGTAAGAGAATCAGATAACTATACACTATAAACTTTGTTCTAAAATACTAAGAAATGTAATAAGAAACGCCAAGAACAGGTATATATCATAGAAAATAGAGAATTTAGGCAATAAGATGAAAACTATATGGAATATACACAGTCCAGTCACATTAATGTGACCACCTTTCAAAAGCCAGAATAACCACCTTTGACAGAGTGGACCGCTGCGAAGCGTACAGGAAGAGAGTCAATTTGGTTTCTGAAGGTGTTCACTGGGATGTTGAGCCATGCGGACTCCAGTGCCGTGGCCAACTGCGCTAGATTACGCAGTTGAGGATCCATGGCGCGAACAACCCGATCGAGGTGGTCCCGCAGATTCTCAATTGTTAAATCCGGTAAGTTTGCTGGTGAGGGGACTAAGGTAAAAACTCATCCTGGTTCCCTTCAAACCACGCACATACATTGCAAGCTGTATGACACCTCGCATTGTCCTACTGGTAGATGTTATCATTTTGAGGAAAAATTATTCGCATGTAGGGGTGGACATGATCTGTGAAGACAGATACGTACTTGTGCTGATCCATCGTGCCTTCCACAATGATGAGTTCACCCAGTAAATGCCAGGTAAACATTCCCCAAACCATAATGGTCCCTCAACCACCCTGGATCCTTCTGACAATTGTTGCAGGGTGTTTGCTTTCAAACGTTTCACGCCATATGTGCCAACGTCCATCTGTCCGATGGAGCATAAAACGTGATTCATCGGAAAAAGCCACCTGTCGCCACTCTGAACGTCCAGTTGCGGTACCGGTGTGCAAATTCCAGCCTTCGTCGCCGATGAACAGCAGTCAGCAAAGGTGCATTAACCAGGCGTCTGCTGCGGAGGCCCATGCGCAGCAACTTTTGCTGAACCGTTGTTGAGGATACACTCTTGGTAGCCCCTTGGTTCATCTGGGCGGTCAATTGCTCAACAGTTGCACGTCAATTTGCCCGAACACATCTAAGTAACCTTCATTTGCCTCTGTCATCTATAGCCCGTGGTGCACCACATGTTCCACGCTGCTGATTTTGAATTTTGCCATCCACGGTATACTTTCACCACGGCGGCACGTGAACAGTTCACAAAATTGGCCATTTCCGAAATGCTTCCACCCTTGGCCCGAAAGCCAATAATCATGCCCTTTTGGACGTCAGATAAATCACTACGTTTCTGCATTATGCCAACGTTTGAAATGCTTTCCGATGTCCTAGGACAGCCTTTATATACACTCCACTGTAATGTGCTGCCACCTGTCTTCTGTGATTGGTTATTTCACATTGACGCTGAAAGTAGGTGGTGGTCACATTAATTTGACTGGACTGTGTAATAAAAACTGAAACAGGAAAATCTGTAAATCACTCTAAAGACATAAAAATAGAGCAAAATGGATTTGTTCTTACGGTATTAGGGGAAGTTTGTGAATTATTTAACAAAAATTTTACTTCAGTTGTAGAGAAATTAGGCATAGAAAAGCAATCCCCACATAGTGCCCTAAGGCTTCTTCAGACTACTTTCCCAAATAGATTTGTGGAGATGAAATTGCCACCAGTAACAGTCTCAGAAACAAATAAACTCAAGAAACAATTCTTCCAGCCATGACAATATTTCAAGTAAATTACTGAAAATATGTTCAGATTGTATCAATCGTGTACTTGCCTACATTTGTAATGAATCCTTAATGCAAGGTGTGTTTCCAAATAGAGTAAAATATGGAGTTGTAAAACCGTTGTTTAAAAAAGGAGAAGCAATATGTGTAGATAACGTGTTGATAACTATCATCCCATTTCATTCAGGATTCTCAAAGATTTTTGAAAAAGTCATGTATTGTAGAGTAATAAAACATCATCCTCACTAAATCGCAATATGGGTTCCAAAAAGGATCATCTATAGAAATGGCTATTCATTCATTTATAAATAACCCATTTGAAGAACTGAATAATAAAATGAACCCTGAAGGAATATTTTGTGATCTTGCAAAAGCATTTGACTGTGTAAATCATGAATTACTTTTGAAGAATATGGAATTTATAGAACCACAGGTAAATGGTTTAAATCATACATGGAAAGTTGAATGCACAAAGTTTCCATTTTTCATTTTAAAATAAGTAAAGATGCTTCATCAGACTGGGAGAAAATAAATCATGGATTTCCACACGGTTCTGTCCTAGTACCCTGACTCTTTTTGTTTTTACATCAATGACATTCCTGAAAACATATCTGACAAAGTTAAGAGTGTTTTATTTTCAGATGACACCTATGTGACTGTGAGAAAAACACCAAACAGCACTCTAGAATTTAATGTAAATGAAGTACTTAGTGAAGTAACAAATTTGTTTAAGGCAAATTCATTCAAATTAAATTTTAAAAAAACACACACACAATTATATTAGTTTTAAAACAAAAAATAATGCACAGCCAGATTTACAAGCTATAAAAATAACACAATCTTAGAAACAAATAATATAAAATTCCTTGGTGTTAAAATAGATGATAAACTCTGTTGGCACGAACATATCACTTCACTACTGAAGAAGTTAAGTAGCGCCACCTTTGCAATACGAACACTTTCTGTAATAGCAGATCTAGAATTAACAAAACAGGTGTACTACTCGTATTTTCATTCAGTGATGTCATATGGCATAATTTTTTTGCGGAATCTCTTCACAAAGTAAAAAAGTTTTCATAGCCCAGAACAGAGCTATTAGGAAGTTGTGTAGGGTAAAACCAAGAACTTCTTGTAGACCACTTTTTACAAAACTCAGTATTCTTACAATGATTTCTCGGTAAATATATTCTCTCTTGTGCTTTGTTTAGATCATTTTTACCTGTTTACTTCTAATTCACAGGTACACAATTTCCATACAAGAAACAGAACTAACTTGCACAAAACACAAACATCTCTGTCATTAGGGGACAAAGAGGAATTAATCATTCTGGTATACATCTGTTTAATAAACTTGCCAAGAGTATAAAACAGTTTGCAGATAATAAAGATATATTTAAAGAAAAACTGAGAGATTTCTTATTGGCAACTTCTTCTACTCCATTTGAACAAAATAATTAATTGTATTCAATATGACTTTTGCAAAATGCAGTTGTAAAAATTAATGTTTATTTTTATTCTCTTTATTTGTCTTTGTAACACATAATTGTTTTTACTATGATTATGACTAGTATTGTATTAATCGTGACATGTTTCATATCCCAGAGGTCCTTCCTCAGCAGGGATCCATGAAACAAGATTGATAAATAAATAAAAATAATCAATACACAGCTTGTTGGAATACTGTTAATTACATTTGCCTTCTTTGTATTATGGCTAGAATTTTTCAAAGTTATGAATGTTATCTCAAAACATTTGCAACACTTTCCGCTATTGCCTCCACTTTTTCCTGAGTTTCACATACATTGTCCTTTTATTTTATTAATACTTGCATGTGTTCACTATTTTACATATTGCAATTTTGTGTGGCTGTGTGTTTTGCCTCATACAGAATACCCACAACAACAGGCCAGATGGTAAACTCCTATTTATCTATTACTCTTGTTGCATAAATCCCTGCTGAGGAAGGACCTGTAAGATATGAGACATATCATGGTTGAGATATCTACATACAATATCAATAATAATCTCAGTGAAAAAATTAAATGTTACACACAAGGACGAAAAAAAAAATTAACTTTAACAACTGAATTTTTCTAAAAGAGTATTAGATACAATTAATACTTTTGTCTGTCTTTGACAGAGTAGGAGTTGTAAGATAATCCTGCAGTTTTTCTGTAAAACATTTCCATTATCTACCAACTATTTACACTCTCAGGAAATTCATTAAAAAGATGTGTCACTGAATAATTAAGAACTTTTTGTACTAATGACAGTGATGTTTGTGTTTTGTGGAAGTTTTTTCTTTCTTTCTTGTATTGATAACCTGTGAATTAGTTGTAAACAAGTTAAAATGTTCTGTGACAAAGTACATGTTTTTACATTTGGAAATAAAATGCTTTGAAGATCTTTGATGTCTAACAAGAACAGAGGGGGTCCTAGGACAGAGCTTTGTGTCAGCACTTTCTCTTAGTAAGATAAAGCATCTTTACTGATTTTAAAACAAAAAGGGAAAATATTTGCATTCGGCTTTTCGTATATGAAATACAAGTTTTCTTGCTTTTCCATAAATACCATAGTATTTCCTTTTTTCAAAATTAATTCATGATTAACAAAATCAAATGCTTCTGTAAAATCACAACAGGACACATTTTATTATTTAGTTTCTCAAATGGGTTATTTAAAGAAAATGTATATATAGCCATTTGTGAGGATGACTTTTTTTGGAGTCCAAACTGTGATGTTTTGAGAATATTACAGTGTGTAACATGTTTTATTACTCTGTGATATGATGATACACAACTTTTTCAAAAATCTTTGAGAATCCTGGAAGAAAAAATAGGAAGGTGGCTGTAACTTCTCCTTTTTTAAATGATAATAATAATAAAATGGTTATGAATTTGCATCTTTTAGTCTTTTTGGAAACAAACCTTGTATTAAGTATTTATTATAGATATAGGCAAGTATGTGACTGGTACAATCTGAACATCTGTTGAAAATAATGTTGTAGCTATAATCATTTTTAGATTCTAGTTGCTTCATGAGTTTATTTCTTTCTGAAACTGTTACTGGTGGTAATCAAATCTCCTGCAAATCTATTTGTGAAAGTAGTCTGCAGAAGCCTAAGATCACCATCTAGGGATTCTTTTACTATGCCTAATTTTCCTGCAACTGAAGTAAAATGTTTGTTAAATATTTAGGAAAGGTTCCTCACTATGGACGGATCCTTTTTGGTTTATTTTTATGTTCTTTGAATGATTTACAGGTTTTCCTGTTTTTTTCTTCTTTAAATTTTTTTACATTCTATACAGTTTCTATTTTATTGCTGGTATTCTCTGATATATATATGTTCTTGGCCTTCCTGATTACATTTCTTAGTATTTTAGAATAAATTGTATATTGAGCTTTCATTGTATAGTTATCTGATTCCCTTACTTTTATGTAAAGATTCCTCTTTGTTTTACTGGCTGATCTAATAGCCTTTGTAATTTTTTTTAATGTTGACAACTTCCTTTTAAAAAAAACATCCTTCAAAAGAATTAGAAATATAGTTAGATAATGCTCAAATTTTGTATTAACATCCTGTGAAGTGTACAGTTCTGCAAGTGTTTACTACTTAAGGTATCAATGAAAGTCAAACCATCCATACAAACATCAACAGGCTGCAATAATATACATGTTGGACACAATAATTAATAACTCATTAGCAACATAGAACTCAGTACCATAAAACAAATAGCTAGGAACAAAATATATAAAACACATATAGTTGATGCATAGTAGTTACTACAGAAAGATAGAAAACAAGCCGAAAGAAAAGAACAAATCAATCACATGATACTCATTCAGCAATCAAGACACAAACACGTCAAACATACAAACACCTCAATACATACAAACATCCAGCTACATAGAAAGCAATAGAATGAAATGCTACACCATAACATATCCAAAAACATACACCCAGGACAACAAACCTTTTTTTTTTTTAAAAAAAAAAAAAGGTATAAACATAGCACTCAAAACAGACTGCTCAATGCTCCGACAAATCCTAACTCGTTCAGATACAAAGAAATTCTACAACTTTGGCAAATATCAATAGACAAGTCAGAAATCTGGTGCATCAAACATCGGCTAAATGTAAAGGCAGTTCCAGATGCAATATAAAATACATTTAAGAGCACTGAAATAATATAGTATTCACATTACTTTTGCTGAAAATTCTGCAGACACCTCTCAGTTAACTGGCCAAGTGATTCTATTAATAAAACACGACACTTCAGCAGTCACAATCTGTTGCCACCATTATCAAGTCACTATGACAGCTGAAACATTGTGGACTCACTCGGCTAGTTATCCGACAGGATTTTGTTTATATATATATAATGCCAAGAAAACCTCCAGTCTTACTTCTTACAAACAGTTACCATTCCACCAAAAACGAAAATCCTAACAGTCTACACTGCCAAATTCAACATTATAACTTCACAATTGATTAACAAATACAAAAGACAAAAACACAGAAACACATCTACTCAACAAACTTAAAACTTAGCCTTATTCAAATAATGAAGCTCAAAATATACAATTTTCATCAACACACTAAACCCTTAATTAATATCACTGTACAATCTTGTTATTCTCCCACACATATTTTAATAATCAAAGAAAACTACATGCATTTTCTAATTACAAACTTCAAACTCCCCACTAGCAACACAAAGTTGACAAATCATCATGGAAAACAACTGAAAAATAGCAACATACACAAGTAACTTGATGTTATTGTGAAAGTCTAATAAAACAGTGCAGTATGAAAGTGACATGATTGATGTAGGCAACAAAGCCAGACTGCCTCCAGTCATCATAATCATGTGCAACATTGGAAGTGACAAGCTGGTTGCAAGTGAAGGTATATTACAGGAAACATTGGATTGCTGACACCTTGATGAGACACAAAATACACCTAAAAGTTAATAAAAGTTCCAATAGCTGCATTAGTGTTTTATTAAATAAGTAGCCTCAAAGCTGGTAAAAAATGAAGGGCTGAACAGAGTATATGCTGTAGCATAATGTTTTACTTGTCATCATGAATTTTTGTAAAATTATGCTCATTGCCTTACACTGCAGCCAAAAGTTTCAGCTGTCATCCTAATATTAGTGACATGCATCAAGATATAAACTTGATTCAAAATATTCTCGTGCTCTTACATCTTTCTTTTTTGTAATTCAAATCCATATGACAACGTTTGAATAGCTGTCTCAGTTACATGCGGCTGAAGTATTGCATCAATTAAAGCAAATAAAACTAAAAATAAATCTTAGCAACTTATCTTGTGCCACATAATCTTAGTTTAAATCTTGTCCTAGACCATGTAGCTCGTGATCGGTGTTTAACTAATTTCATTCAAAATGTGTAATTCATGAAAAGGTTTATATATATAAATCTTAAATTACTTATGCCTTCTGTTGTAACATAAGATGCCAATTGTCATTCTGATGCAGATTAAATTTCAATCTAATCACAATTTCCCCTAACAATGTTGCCTGAAAATTAAAGCATTAGTCTTATGTATTTATGGGTTGAGAATTTATCCATATTGAACAAATATAATTTAAAAAATCAAATAATAATATTAATTTAAATAAAATACATACTTTTCTTTGTGTTCACCAATGCATATCTGTGCAGATTGTTAACTAAATAGAAATCTTATTAAGTAATGCTCATAATTTCTTCTATGTAGTCTCTGGCCATTGTTAATCCAACACGAAGGCTGGGTACAAGACGTCACAGCATTAGGGAAATGGCTGGGCAATGAGCAAGCTTACCTTTTATTAGTATAGAAAATTTATTATGTGCAACAGTAATTATGGATGATGGGAGAAAAACATGTCTGGCTAGTCCCGGACCCTTTTCTGTGTCAACTACATTTCGTGAAACAGTAATATTTGGAGCCCTAGTAAATACTGATAACACTGGTATGCAAAAAACAAAATTAATTGTTTGAGCCCTGACACCATTCCTGCTGATTCCTATGTACGAGGTGTGTTCAGAAAATAACGGGAATTTTCGTTTTTTGAAAAAAAATATTTATTTATTTGTCTACATTAATGTTGTCGCCTTCAAAATAGTCCCCATTAGATATTATGCACTTCTGCCAGCGCTTCTTCCAATCGTCGAAACACTTCTCAAACTCGATTTTTGGGATAGCCTTTAGCTCTTTCAGCGATGCACTTTTAATGTCATCTATGCTTGTAAAACGACGCCCCTTTAAGGTTCTCTTTATTTTTGGAAATAGGAAAAAGTCACACGGAGCCATGTCTGGTGAATATGGAGGCTGGGGCATCGTTACAGTATTGTTTTTGCCCAAGAATTCACTAACAAGCAACGAAGTGTAATCTGGTGCATTATCGTGGTGCAAAAGCCATGAATTGTTTTACCATAAATCCGGACTTTTTTTCGGATTGCTTCACGCAAACGGCGTTGAACTTGTAGGTAGTACTCCTTATTTACCGTTTGACCTTGTGGCAAGAATTCACTATGCACGATGCCATTAAAATCGAAGAACACCGTAAGCATAACCTTCACGTTCGACCGCACTTGTCGAGTCTTTTTCGGTCTTGGCGAGCCAGGATGCTTCCACTGAGACGATTGAGCCTTAGTTTCGACGTCATATCTGTAAACCCATGTTTCGTCACCTGTTATAACACGTTTCAGTAATTCTGTATCGTCGTTGACTTCATTTAGTGACTCCTGAGCAACTTCCATTCGCCGCTGTTTTTGTTCAAAATTCAACAATTTTGGAACAAATTTTGCTGCCACGTGTTTCATACCCAAAACATTTGAAAAAATTTCATGGCATGAGCCAATCGATATGCCAACATCATCAGTAACTTCTCTGATTGTGATTCGGCGATCATTCATAACCATTGCTTTCACTTTTTCCACGTTTTCATCGGTTGTTGATGTGCTGGGGCGTCCGGGGCGTTCGTCATCTTCAACGTCTTCACGGCCATCTTGGAAACGCTTATACCACTCGTAAACTCTTGTTTTACTCATAACAGACTCACCATAGGCCTTTGTTAACATATCACACACTTTGTTACACTTTATTTCATTTTTTACGCAAAATTTGATACAAATTCTTTGATCCATTTCTTTTAACAAACGAAAATCGCCGAGCTCATAAAAACACGTCTAACCTTAGCGGCTGCCACAGACAAAGTAATCAATGAATACAGCTGAAAATTTTATCATATTTCCAGGGCATGTATACCAACATAATAAAAAAAAATTGACAATTGGACTCTCCAAACCCGTGAAATTTAAAAATTCCCGTTATTTTCTGAACACACCTCGTAGAACGACCTCCTGAATCCGAATATAACACCTGTTTTCCCCCACAGCTTTGGGGGGACCCCCACTTATTTTTTATCAATTTTGAATAATTTGGAGGGATGAAAAGGATTATTTTAGACTTGAGAGTTCTTCTGGAGGGCTATGGAGGTGGAAAACGCTATAACATTAGCATTATTAGCGAGGGGGTAGTTTTTTTTTTTTGGGGGGGGGGGGGGGGGTCCTTGCCCCCTTAAATTGTAAAAACGAAAAAACAAAATTATATGGGTAAATTGTTACTGTTTTTTTGCATTTTTTATTTATTTATTTTTTTTACTTTTTTTCTATATATTCTAGCTTTTATCATCGTCCCCAAACACCCCAAAAAAATATATACCCACAATAAATAAAAATTAATAGTTAGAGTTCAGAAGATTCACTGCATCACGCTGCCACTCTCAAAACCTCATGCCAACTGGTTTGCATAGGAATAGACCATGCTTTTTCCTTCCTGTTCTTTTCTGTTTACTCTGTGATTGTAGCTAATGTGATTACAATTACATCCAAGTTGGCTGTAATCATAGAGCAATTCATCTTTGCTTATAATTTGATGGTCCATGCTGTGGCTCAAAGCCTTTCTAATCTGTTTCTGGCTCTAAATTGTAGGTTCTTGGGGGCTCTGGGATTGGCAAAGATTCAATGTGGTCTTATGGCTGAAGGCAGGACTGGCTTAAGGAATTCGGTGGCCCCTGCGAAGTTTGATTTTGTGGCCCCCTACTTCTTTTCAAGATGTGCTTTTGCCAATACTTTTGATAATTTTTGTGACTACACACACACACACACACACACACACACACACACACACACAATCTGTGTGTAGAGCTCAAACAATGATTAAAGGGACAGACTGAAGTTTCTTTACATCTGTGTACAAACGGGCCAGCAGTTTATTGAGTATTAGCTAAACGGGACCAATTTCGCTGAGTCTTTGGTGTTTTATCAGTGCATCTCATATGGATCTCCTAACTACTGTACTTTCATTTCTGGCTAAACCATGCTGCCCATTGTGTCAAATGAAATTGTTTTTATATTCAATTTTATAGCTAATATATTTATAATACACTTTTTGTCTGCGACTTTTGTTTTCTTGCCTTTCTTTGCTAGTACATATAGGTTCTTAGGGCTGGAGACATGGGAGCAGGCATACACATTTCAATTCAATAACTTTTTATATGAAATGTCAAAAGACGAATGAGTTTATTCGAAAGAAATTACATAAATTGCTGAAACAGGTTCAGAGCAATACACGCCTTTAAATATTGTAATTACATCAGATACGACTTTCTCAAAACTAAATCTGATGAAGGAAGGACTTCTCCTTGAACTCCATGCTTCGGAAACGTCTAATGTGAATGCAGCTTGTTAACATTATGAATTTGTAGATCATTTATTTTGGCAGGAAAATTGTTCGTTAAGTAAGGACAAATTTTGAATGGGATCGTGGCGGGGCCCCGTCAATCTTGGGGCCCCCGCGACTACAGTTCTTGCAGTAGCCTTAAACCGGCTCTGGCTGAAGGTATATTAGGATTTTGAATTTTATGCTTATTTTTGTTAGAAAACCCAACCATGAAGTCGTACAAAAATAACAAGTCTGTGAGATCACAGCAAGGTTCACGCCAAACCATGGGCATAACAAGTGAAATCGATTCACTGCTACCTTTAAGCCAAGTTACTGTAACAAGTATTGCATCAAACTGTTGGAGTGCAAACCTTGGTCCTAATTCCAATTTTTCAATCAAAGTTAAAATTATTTGCAGTTTTAAGAAGAGGAGAAAATCTTTTAAAGTCAATTCCCTGCAAACATAGCAGAAGCTATCAGTATGATTTTTACACTACAGTGGCATAATTATACATAAAATAAATAACTTGGTATTAATCACAACTCACACTTAGGTACTGTAATTCACTTGGAAAAAGCGGGAGTAAAAAAAGCAAGCTTGTAGGCGCAAGCTATTGAGAGGGACAGTGTGGTCCATTGTAGGAGGAAAATGGGTTCTAGAAGCTTGGAATATGTAGAAAATAGTGAAAAAATTGCGAAAAAAACTGGAAACAATTGGTCATTTTTTATATATATATATATATAATTTAAATGGGCAAATTCTCCCAAATTTACCTTCTTCCCACAAATGTTAATGTCTCAAAACTCTAGCCCCTCAGAAATTTAAAGGCTAAAATAATCATTTTCATCCCGCCAAATTATTGAAAATTGATAAAAATGGGTGGGGGTGTCCCCCAAAAACTGTGGGTGATGGGGGGAAACAGATGTCGTATTCGGATTCAGGAGGTCATTTTACATGAGAATCAGCAGGAATGGTGTGAGGGCTAATTTTCATGCAGAATACCAGTGTAATTTGTTAAAATGAGATGATATTACGTTCTGATGGTTTATATGTTGGTGAAAGTAAAGCTTGAGTGGAGGAATACGAAGAATATCTGAGAATTTGAGAGTCACTGATCATTCACAGAAGTAGGCTGACACGTGTATTGTTGACAGCTGGCGCACTAGAAAAGCTGTCAAGTGTACAGGTTTAATTGGTTTCAACAAATAGAATCTTGTGAGTGGTTGGAGAAGGTTAGTGTGTTCATCTATGAAGAATAATATTGATTGTGTTTTATGAGGAATAAATGAGAACGTTGTTGGACTGAGTTGATACAAAATTTCGCTATCACTATATTTTACTTAAGAATCTATAATCTTTTATTGTACAAAGTTTCAATAACTAATTATAATTTTGGTTTGGGCCAATCAATGTATCTATATGTAAGAAATAAGTTAATTTGTGAACAGTGCTGCTATTTCTACACTGTTGTGACTTTTTAGTTGTTAAGTGAACTAACTACTTCATGCTGTCAGAAAAATAAGCAAAAAACGAAGAGAAATTAGATGAGTAATTACCAAACAGCTAGGCCGCGGTGGTGAAAAGCCATGGACAGAGGTAATCAATGCAAAAAGTAAATAGTTATGTAAGGTACAGCTATAAGGAAAAGACAGAACTGACATGACGGAACAAGAAAAGTGCGAAAGATGAAGCAGAAATAAGAGAATGAAAATACTGTTAAGCAGGGAAAATAAGGAATGAATTCAACAAATGAATTGGTAAATTCCACTGTTTATACATCACATCCCTTTAGCATTTGTCTCCTCTTTATACATGAATAAGGCTTTATACCAAAATATTATGAAACATGTTAGCATTTGTGTATTTATTGCTGCTTTCAGCTATGGTAAATGATTGATTTATTCTTGTTTATTTCTATTGGCTCGAAGCATTTTAATTCTCATTAAATATGTTATTTAATTTTGCTCCCTTCCTTACCATTTCTAAATATTTTGTATACTTATATTTATTTTTTAACATTTTTTACCTTATTTTTACTGCTTTTACGGCAAACTCTATTTTCCAATGATATGATGATCTATTGTTTCCATCTTAGTCTTTCCCTGCCTTGTCCACAATGTCCAGTGGCAAGTCTCGGTGAAACACACCTTATCCCGTTACCATATGTTTTGACTCTCTAAACAAATAATGTTTAGTTGAAATATTGTGAAATGTGTTCTTTTTGGAAGTGAAAATTCTTTGGCCATGGTAGGTAGAAATTTGCCACCATAATGCGTTGTGAGTTATTCTCGTATTTCTAATCACTGATCTCATATTTTTATTTATTTACCTTTTCGTCGTAGTGAAAATATCTGCTTTCTTATTATTTATCGTATTTCTATGGACATCTTCTCAGAACGTTTCATATTTTTATTTATTTTACCTTGTCGTCGTAGTGCTTAATTAAATATTGTAGTTTCTTCTAAAGTTTTATTTCCTTTGCTATGAGAAAACAAGAAACACAATTTCCGTTCCTCATCATCCAGCTTCGCCAAATAAATAATAAACTAATGTGAATTAATTCCCTTTTTATTACAATGTTATAACATCCTTAATCATCTGAATTTGTACAGGTTCTTTTCCACAGCAACTTAAAATTCAAAGCGAACATGACAAGGCCTTCACCAAGCTTGTCTAGTCTTGATCTGTCTTCCTCTATTTATGTAAACGTTTCCTTAGCTACCCATTTCACAGAGTACTTATTATGGTAGCCTGTTATACCACATTATGAATTATGCGTTTTGCGATTAGAGTGCATGTGTTGCAGCGTTCTGCACTAATGAGGAGTTGCCAGTATTAAATTGTAAGACATGCACCAGTATTTTTTATTATTATAATTATTAGTTGCTTTTTGTTTATTTATATTCATTCAATGTTGACAATATCATCATATTCTCAGATCAGTGTTGCCATAAACGCTTTCATTTTCATGTAGAAATATTAGCATTCATCTTTGCAATAGTGGAAATGTGTTACTGAAGCTTTTAATACTTATTTAAGTTATGAGGCAGAAAAACTTGAGCTAAGCTGTCATTTTGATGCACTTAGAAGCTAGTTGTTAATAGAATTTTTGCACAATCATACATGCATCAGTATTTTTAGCTGTTTTTCTTTTAGTTATCAGCCAGAAAACCTATGCTCAACCCATCATTTTTGTTGGGCCTAGAAGCTAGTTACTAATGAAAACTTTAAGTACAATTATCAGATATTTTTTTCCGAGATGTTCAGGAGTAGTTTACATTATAATATATGCCATGACTAATATGCTGCTCATAAAGGCAGCTTACTAATTACTAATAATAACTAAATTCCTCATACTTTAAGCAGAAACAAGTATATTCTACTTCAGTCTCAATTTTACCCTGACCACGATCTCCGCTAATAATGCAGCTCCAAAATCAAATTATGCAGACACACCTAAATGCATGAAATTCATCATAAACTACATTTCATGAAATAATGACATTTTCCACATCAAGACTCATAGTTTGCATAGTATAAATTATCAAAATTAATTTCATCATACACCGTCACTGTGAACTGCAGCTGGTCAAAACTAGCGCAGGAATACATTCACTGTTTTGCAGTGTAAATGTGATCAAAATGTTTTCCAATATAAAAGCTCTAAATACGGACTAAGACTGGATGCAATACTGTATAATCTATTGAATTATGCTTGAAATTTTTAATAATTTTAATTTGTTTACAAGAATAACTTAGACGAAGTTCCTTTTTACTGTACAAATGCAATATAGTATCATCGTTCATCCTTTCAACTGTGAAAGAAACATAAAAAAAAACACTGGAAAAAATACATGGGAAAATGCATAGAAGTTTCACTGCTTGCATGTATAAGCACTGTGTGTGTGTGTGTGTGTGTGTGTGTTTGATCACTGCCCTCTTGCCTTTATCTCTGGTAAATGATGGCTCTGCTTTCCCTATGCTTCCATAGTTTAATTTTCTAACTTGTTTTTATAGATGCTTCTTTTATTAATTACTGAAAATGGTTAATAATTTAATTTTACTGTATAAAAGAGTTTCATATGAGGCTGCTCAGTCACATAATGGACTGATTTGTATTATTGTTATTCCACGGCATGTAAAGCATTCTGGTAACAACTAGTTCTTTATTTTTATTATTATTTTCTTTTTTATCTTATTATTTTATTTAAAAGAGTGTAATTTTTATTTGACAGATTAATCAAATGATTGTGTGATTAAAGCATGGGGACATGTGATTGAAGAATGCTTTTAATGGCTATCTTTACTGGAAGAAGATTTTTTGCTTTTTGTTTAAAGGTAATATAAGAAGAAATAATCAACATTTGATAACATTTTAAACTGAAAACTATTTTTGCTTTTGTTTATTTTAGTGGAATGTTCAATGAAATAGAAATTAATAATTTTCATCACATGATCTTGTTGATTCAAATTTAAACCATTTTTAAACGTCAAATTTTAATTTTTAGTAAAGTAGTTGACTCTAGTGAGGAAGAAATGTTTTTTGCAAAATAACTTTACAGGAACTTTTGGAACACTCGAAAGGAAGAAAGAAAAAAAATCAAACAGAAAATTTACTGACAGAGAATCCAATTTTAAGAATCAGATATTTTCAAGAATCATTTATCCAAGTTACGTCCTGCAGATGGCCTTCTCTTCTAAGTATGCATACTGCCAATCATGGTGAGGTTCCCCCATTGCTGCTGCAGCATCTCAGCAGGATTACCACAAATTTTGTCTTGTATTGTTTGTGTCAGTTCATACTCTTGTGGCGACACAGGATTGGTTCAGTTGATATACAGCAGGAATGGAGAGGCAGTCATAAATTTAATTTGTTTGGGGTAATATTTAGAATTAACAAAACACTTTGAAATACAAAAGAGCCAAAGAAATTATTTAAATAAGGGTAATGGTTTGTAAAGCCTCAGTTTTTACACAATACATTGACGAGCATGGAAGGGCACAGCTTAGAAGTCAATTATGGCATTTGCAGGAGATGGAGCCAATAGGCAAGCATGCCGAGTGTATGAGGATCGCTAGATATGGTTTCCCATGTTTGATTATGAAGTGGCTAGGAAGAACATAGCATGAAGCAGGTTATTTTTTAGACATTTAGACAAGTGATCGGGAAGAACTAATAGCTATTGGTAATTTGTGTTAGGGAAAAATGTATTGTGTTGTTGAACTTACACGTGGTGTGAATCTCCAGTTGTGATAGACGTCAAGTAACTAAAATAACTGTTGGTGGTGATGGAAAAACCTGTAAGATGGTGTGAATAAATCTAGAGTGTCGTTAAAGTGAACCGTGTTATGATTTCTGAACATAAATGAACATGCATGCCTAGTAATCAGTGAGCTAAACAGTATCACCTTATCACAGCACACTGTTGTCGACAGATACATTTACACCACACTCTTAAGGTAGCCCCACAAGAAAAAAAAATCTGATCATGTGACCTTGGGAAGTAGGGAATCACGCCAAATTTTGATCGCACATCTGCCATTGACTGCCTTGCAGTGTGCAATGTCATACTATCTTGTTTAAATCTGGCATCATTAATTTGAAAATAGTTTGTTGCAGCTATAGCAATATCTAAACATAACGATATTTTCAATCTGCCCTTCATTTTTGAAAAAGTATGGTCTGATGACCCCATGAGATGAAACTGCACACCGTATTATATGGTGCCATTTGCCCTGTTTACTAAGCAATATTAGCTACCAACATGTGGTTTAACTATTGTACTTGGATGATCATTAGAATAAACAAGTTCATTTATTACACAGCTGCCAGATTGAAATAAACCTTCCAGGGTAAAGTTGCAGTTTACTCACCAGACACTTTTATTGTGACTGAGTGTACTCCAGCAATGTGTCTTGTAAGCAACCAGAGACATTTTTTTTTTATTATAACTTAAACAGTAATAGTTATTTTCAATACCACGAGGTAGCATTTCTAAGTGGAGTATTTCAGTGTAATTTTACTAAATAATTAAAAAGAGAACTTAAATTAAAATACAAGAATATATACAACGGTGGAAGAAATAATTAATAATTTACATTAGGTAGAGTTATGAATGTATTTGGTGAAAAATGTTGCGGGTATTTTTGTACAGATCTAATTAAGAAGAGAACATTAGATTTACATAAACATGAGTATACAGAACTGTGGAGCAAATAGTTAGTAATTTTCATTAGGGTTATGAATGTATTTGGTGAAACTACTACTCTTGTTACGAACGATAATAGTTTCTGAAGTAGTATGAACATTGCACAGTGGTATATATGAATTTAACTGCACGCAATCAGTTTGCGGGAAGTTTTGAACAAATGGAATTAAAAATATAATGTTAAATTTAAAAAGCAAAGTTTATAAACCGGTGCATGAAGTAATTATTATTATTATTTTTTTTTTTTTTTTTTTGAAACGTTATTAAGTTCTCAGTCATTGCAATAGTGGGTAAAGAGTACCTTAGAAACTCTATGCAGTATACTCTACTCATTGCAGCCTGGTCCAAAGGGAAACGTAACCACAGCACACAATATTATGGATTCCCAATATTCAAATCTTATCTATCTCCATTACTGTGTTCCAGACTGCATTACAACCTAAACGCAAACGATTGTTGACGAAATCATATTTTATAAATATGTACTTAGTGTTTAGATCGTAATGCAGCCTGGACCAAAGTGAAACGTAGCCCCAGCACACAATATTGTGGATTCCCAATATTCAAATCGTATCTATCTCTATTAATGTGATCCAGGCTACATTACAAGCTAAACGCAAATGGTTATTGACAAAATCATATTTTATAAATATGTTCTTAGTGCTTAGGTTGTAATGCAGCTTGTAGACACACAATACGTGGATGCGATACTACTATGAAAACAGCAATTTATTTTCGTTATTGTGTTCCAGGGTTCACTACAACAACACAGTTGCGCTCAATAATTTTAGAATGACAACAATTTGCTTTGTGTGTATAATTTTTGGCTCTTAAAAGCGTCTTTTGCCATTAAAAATTGCATTTTAGCTCCAAAATGAGTTGTTCGCGTATTTCGCTGATTAGGACACAAATTTCTTAATCTCCATTCAACAGTATTAAAATAGCCACGTTTTCTCAATATGTCCATTCTTCTTTCATCAACGTACCATTCTAGCCATTTCCAAATACCATCAAGCTCTTTCAGTTTATCACTATTCATGACATCAGGATGGTAGAAGTGAATGAACTCAAGGACCCAATCTTTTCGGAAGCGATTTAAAAAAAAAATTTAAAAAAATTAAAATAATATGTGATTGGAAGTCATCTCTATATTTAAGCTGGCTGCGCCAAATGATTTCTCTTATATATCTCCGCCATTTTTCATTTTGTTCCTATTAGTTCTTGTACGTCCATATAAATTTCTTAAAATTGGAGTCTAGACTGCCTGATCTCTGCCATGTGTAGCGAGTAGTTATGTAAATAATTTTGCTGGTAGGGACAAATGTGATTATTCAATAACTACCTAAATTATATCACTCTACTTTTGTAAATTACCAAATAACCATTATAAAAAAAAACCTTTCTCCTATGTTTACGATATAATAAAAACAAACGTTTATTTAATCCTTCGCTTTTTTGTTAAAATAAATTAACTACGATATTAATAAAATTACTCCATATAAGTTTTCGCCATTTCAAAATGTCTCTGGTTGCTTACTAGGCACATCGCTGGAGTACACTCAATCGCGATAAAAGTGTTTGGTGAGTAAACTGCAACTTTATCACCTTCCATTATAGGATATGGGAAGGGTGGAAATTGTTGATGTTTGAAAGTCATATGAAATACAAAAATGGTGATACATACTGTAACAATGTTCACTCACAAGAAAACACTCTGCAATCACCCCATAGATGTCATTTTACTGCAGGCTGACCTTTGGTCCACATACAGCTTAGAATTCTGCACCGAGCGGGGCGGTGTAACGGTTAGCGTTCTCGCCTCGCATTCGGGAGGACGGCGGTTCGAATCCCCGTCCGGGCATCCAGATTTGGGTTTTCCATGGTTTCCCCAAATCACTGCAGGCAAATGCCGGGATGCTTCCTTCAAAAGGCCATGGCCGAATTCCTTCCCATTCCTTGCCCCCATCCTTGCCCCCCATCCTTTCCCATCTCTAAAGACCTCGATGTTAAAAAGAGACGTAAAGCAGTTACAAAAAAAAAGAATTCTGCACACAAACCCTGAAATTCCGTATGCATGACAACACAACACTAGCTCTGTGACAACACTTAGAACCCTGGACCTGCAGAAAAATTTTGCAGCACTGTAACAATAATGGCATCAGGATCTCTGCCCACACTTTTTCTTCAGTTGAGATTATACCATTTGCAAAACACCATTTTAATATTGAGTCCATTAGATGAACCCATATGAAGATGTTTTTTAAAAAACTGTCCCCTTACTTTGTTATATCGACATTTTATGTTGAATGTTCTACTATTCTTTAAACATGAAGTAGAGAGCACAATATTTAAACAGCAGTGCTATCTATCAGTGGTGGCTGAAGTAATTTGCTCTGGTAGTGACAACGCTGAAATTTTTCGATGGTTTACCGATGTTAATTATTAAAGGGAAAGGTGCCTGGAAAAACAGCTCAGAGTTGAGTAAGAATCTCACAACATAAAGATCTGTAACGGATGAAACTCTCATTACCTGCGTGTACTGCTGCATTAAAGAAATGATTTTGAAATTAATCAATGATAAATATTTTAAATTTGACCAGATGGGAAACATTGCCTGATTAGCTAAATCCAACGAGTTGACCTACACGTAGTGCTGGATTACCCAACAGGCATTACTACGCATTAGCCTGGAGACCCTGATTTTTTAAAGCTACCTTTTAACTTTTTTCATTAAATAAAAAAATAAAGTAATTCAAAATAAAACAATCAAATTAATATGAAAAGCATGAAAATTATTTTTTTGGGTTTCATTGTAGTGGACAATAAATAAAAGTAATTTGAAAAATCTCATAAATTGTGAAATTTGTTTGTTTAATTGAATTTTTTTAAAAATGTGATAAATTCAATTAGTCATCTGAAAAACCTTTTCTTTATACTTATAAAAATACAGATAATTATTTTAAAAAACAGAGGGACCCAAAATCTTTGAGTGACTAGGGTCGGCCCCATACTTTCTTAATCCGGCAACCAAACGTGGTTGGTATGCAGTTAACGCTCTGGCCTCGCATTCGAGAGGACGCTGCTTCGAATCCCCATCCGGGCATTCAGATTTGGATTTTCCATGGTTTCCCCAAATCGCCCCAGGCAAATGCCGAAATGCTTCCTTCAACGAGGCCATAGCTGAATTACTTCCCGTTCCTTGTCCCCATTCCCATCCCACCTCTAATGACCTCGAAGTCGACGGCGTAAAGCCACAAATAATCCAGCACTGCCTTCGATTACACGACTACAGTGGAACACATTTCACTTGAGAATCATTTCCTGTTACATGCAGACAATCTTGTGTAAATTTGCACACCCACTTATGTAATTCTTCGTTAAAGAAAGTAAGAAACAATATTGCCTCCTCGTTTGACAAAGCTTCTAGGGCAGCGTTTCCAAACCAAGGACCAAAAAATTGTCATAAATAATGCTACAGACCACTAACTTACATGGGCCTAGTTTTATTATCCATATTATTATTAACATCTAGGTCATGTATCACTATAACATAATAAATCTAAAACCATGTTTTGAATTTATTTTAATGCACAGTTATGAAACTGGATGTGGACTATTAAAAGTTAAATTATGTGTTAATCAGACTCTTAATATTTTTAAAATCAAATAAATAGTAATGTCACTACAGGCTGGATGCTACACTAACACCACCAGCCTACATGCACAAATTAAAATAAAACAAGCTAAATGGCACACCTTTTATTTTTGTTTTCTTCACCACTCTTATGTTACCAATCCTACCATGCACTGCAGTTCCTCATACCTGTTTAAACCCCTTAGGAAATGGTTGTTTACTTAATCCCTAGATGAACGGTGCTCTTTCTGATGCCATCTGGAAATGAGTTGACTATTGTAGAAACAAACGTCATCGTGGAAGTTCCAAAAAAATTTCCGGTAATTGAAATATTCAAGGCTTTTAAAAAGTTGGGCTTATTACCTCATACAGTACAAATATGGTATCAAAATTTATGATATTCTGCTAGTGTATCACCTGAACTATCTTCGCAGACCACCAGGTCCGCGAACCACAGGTTGAGAAGCACTGTTCTAGGGGATATTTAGTTGAATGTTACAAAAATGGCAGCTGCTGCTGTGCTACAGTATTGCTAACTTTTTTGAGCTCCATAACGCTCCACAGCATGCGTGTTGTCACATAACCAATGATTTGTGAAGTCGTTATAAAGAATTCAGTCCTTTAAGAGTTTTTGTAGTACTTCCTCTACTCCTCTAGGAACTGCATCGAAATTATGTAATATTCGAAGATGCAAGGTTCTTTCAGCAATGACTATTCTAAGTAACCGATCTATGCCTCTATACCGTTAGCCTCACTCTCTTGATCTGTCTCTGTAGCAACCTACACTGTCCTATTCTTTTCTTTAAGAGTAAATATTATCAAGTTTTGTCCATGTTCAGGGAACAAAATATAATTTTTCTTATAAAAAATATTTCTATTGTGTCACAATCCACCTGAAGTTTACCATGGCTTTGTATAGAAAGACCATGGTAAACTTATAAAATAAACCTTGCGTCCCGGGATACCCATTTCTCTTGTTCCTTGTAGGACTTTCACACACATTTTACAAAGACATTCTCTTCTTAATACTAACAAAAAACATAAAAACAAACTAAAAGACTAAAAAACATTATAGAAAACACACACAAATTCAAGTCCTCTCACGGTCGCCTTGTTGCATAACCGATGATTTGTGAAGTCATTGTAATTATGAAGAATTCAATCCTTTCATGTCAAACAGTTTTAAGAGTTTATTATTGTACTTCCTCTACTTCTGTAGGGACTACATTGAAATTATGTAATATCTGAAGATCCAAGGTTCTTTCGGCAAAGACTATTCTAAGCAACCGATCTATGCCTCTATACTGTTAGCCTCACTCTCTTGATCCATCTCCATTGCAACCTACCTTGTCCTGTTCTTTTCTTTACGAGATAATATTATCGATTTTTGTCCACGTTCAAGGAACAAAATATAATTTCTTATCAAAAATATTTCTGTTGTGTCACAGTGTTTGCCCACTGCCCAGTGCAGCATGTGACAGAACAGAGTTGTCTCTATTTGCCACTAACAATGCAGACCCCCTCCCTTGAAAATTTCCGTGAAAATGCTAGAACACATTCGCGATTTGTGACAATTGGCAATTGTCTCCACGATAGCGAAACAGTTCACTGATGTGGCCAACAGATGGTGTTCAGTATTTTCCCTAGCTGTCACAATTTATGGTAGTTAAACTAAGGAAAAAGGAAACAGCTCTAGGCAATATAAATTACAAGGAAAGGGAAAATGACTAATCACTCACCAAAGTTGAAGGCTACAACGGGTGAAGAACATATATGATGAACATAAGAATAAGCATAAAAAATTTTTACACCTTATTCATGCTGAAGGAAATGAGTCATGTGGTTCGGGAAGTGAGCACACGCCGAAGTTTAATGCATGACTAAGTGCATTATCGATATGTATGGAGAGACTGAGATGTTATATATAAATATGGATATTGCAGATGATGATAGAATTAGTAATACACCAAAAACGTATGGAATTCCGCACTCTTAAAATGCGGAATTCCATACCCTTATATATAAATACAGTACATATTTATATATAATATCTCAGTCTCTTCCGACATATCGATAATGCACAGTCATGTGTTAAACTTCGGCATGTGCACACTTCCTGAACCACATGACTCATTTCCTACAGCATGAATAAGGTTTAAAACTGAAATATTGTGTATTCTTGTGTTCATCATATATGTTCTTCACCCGTCGCAGCCTTCAACTTTGGTGAATGATGAGTCATTTTCCCTTTCCTTCTAATTTACAATTTATGGTGGAGTAGATGGAAAACTATTCAAAACTGAACCTGCGGGAACATGCTCTATACAAACCAGGATGATCGTATTAATGAACCCTTTTTTTATCAGTTCACAAACAGCATTCATTCTTACTCATCTAGATATTCATAATAACTGACACCACAGCGGCTCAAAACCTCAGCTTTGTTGCCACACACCCACCATTCCACTTGAAAATTAAAATGTTTTAAAATAAATGGTGAATTAGTCACTAAAATTAAAAACTACATGGCATTTAACTTGTTGGTGTACCTCTTCTATTGTATTGAGAAAAACATAATAATATTTGCCAAAACGATATTACGGTCTGTCATTACAGGAAATATTTTACAGAAGATGCCAGTTGGTCGTGGTGAGCGCTCAACCAAAATTTACTAACCTAAGTTATTGAGTGTAGCATGTTGCCCGCTGTTTTCCCAGTTTACATCCCTACTTGAACAGTTGATTGCATCACAACCCTATGTCTTTTGCATATGTAACACTGGATTCTTCTCTTCTGCATAAAGTACTGCAGCGAATGAAGTAAGAAAGAAGAGGTAACCAAAACTTTACTTCATGACTCCTTTCGTTAGTGGAAAGATAAAGAAAGAAATTAATGTGTTCGCCATCATGAAACATCTAAAATGAAACTTGTGCAATCGTGAGGCAGGATGTTGAAATAGCTTAGTAGTAGAGTGGCTGGGCCCACTGGTCACTGATACAACCTGCCTGCCATGCTGGTAAAATTCCCTTTTGGGGTTAAATACATCCTTCTCCAAACAAATTTATCCACTATCTCTTCTTCCATATTGTTCTTTTCCTGCTGATGTTTATAAGTTCAGCAAACTAAATTAATCACCACCTCTTCTCCTTGTGCATTTCTTTCCTTTTTCATTTTCTCTTTCACCATTCATTGTTAATACCCAATTCTACTTTTTTCCCCTCTTCTTACTATTTACCTTCTGTTTGGTATTTATAGGTTAAATGCTTTTGTTTCTGAAAGCATAATCTGTCTTATCGTCTCCTCCTTCAAACTAGGGATGTAACGGATATCCGCATCCGCAAGTGCTGAACTTCCACGTGAAATCCTCCATGTGCTTTCGTATCTGCAATTTTAAATACAGATGTATAGCGGATGTTTTGTTTACATTGCAATAAATATTATTCTTTTCTCTTTATTCGAGATTCTGCACATTGTCACTTAACTAACAAAAACGTGATTGTTTCTGATGATCTTGCAATAAAAGTAACAATGAACTAAACGGTGTTATTACCTAAGTGACGAATTTGCTAGTTTGAACTTACATGTAAAGTAAAGGTCAGGCTACAATGGACCGCACAGAGCCCGCACTGTTATCGACCGACACAGTGAATTCCATGTGAATGCGGCACTTCTTACATAGGGCAAACCTTAAGAACGATTAATGAAAGACGCAAAGAACACATCAGACATTTTAAACTTGGACAAAAAGAAATATCTGCCTTAGCCGAACACGCCATTGACAACGGACACGAGCCATGCTTCGACAAAACGACACGGCTTTGTTACGCAAATAACTTTTGGGACAGTGTTGTGAAGGAGGCTATTGAGATTAGGCTTAGCAATAATGTTATTAATCGTGATCAAGGCCTCAATTTAAGCCAAGCTTGGAAGCCAGTATTTGGATTATTACAAACGAGACGGAATCGAGCCATATTAGGGCATAGGAGTGACCCCATCGTGATGTCACCAAGCGAGCAGGGTCCGACTAGACCGCCCCTCCACACGCTTTCCCCTCCGCTCCCTGCTGCTGGCGCTATATAAAAGACTACCGTGTGGCAGACTTCAGTAATGTTAAGCGGGGGCTTGACAATGGAAGCAGTGCAAGCTTCCGAAACGTCACCAGACGGCTTTATTTTGACGCGGCTTGAAACCCAAGAAGTTTTTATAAAGCACTTTTCTTATTATTGTCGCTCACTCGACTGAAGTGAGTTCAAACGACACCGCACCGTGTGTTGGCCTTCATAAGTTTGGTTTAATTTTTTACTGTGCGGGCCAATGTCGGGCTGATCGATATGGAGAAGGGTATACGAAGAGTTCAGAAATTTCTGGTCCTTTACAACTAAATGTAGTCTTAGTGTTACTGTTTGGTTTAGAAAAGTGACCTTTTTTTCAGCCTTACTTTAGGTTCATCAGATGTTCGTAAAATGTAGGTAAAGTCCTTGTATGTTCGCATTAACAAATCAGAGCTTTGGCAGACCTACACGTCGATTTTAAGGCGTGTAAAAATTGCATCCGAGACCCGGATTTTGAACCTGGGACCTCCCATATCCAAATCACACGCCGCAAGCATCTGAATTTAGAAGTACTGAAAAATATCTATTCAATCATATAAAAGTACATTTGTGTTTTTGGATAACAAAAATAAATGATATAGGAAAAAAGAACGTTGAATTTACTATGTTTGAATATTTATTTGTCATTACATCCAGATTTGCCTCTTGAATCAAATGGATACGGCATACGATTGGGGTACTGAAAGTTCCTGGTTCAAATCCCTGTCTCAGCTGTAATTTTCATGGGTCTTAAATATGACAGTCATCTCTGACAAAGCTTTGATTTGTTAATGCTAAGATGCTGGGATGCTCCGTGGTTCGAATTTCACGTTAATCTGTAGATCTCCTTTTAAAAATAGGTGACAACGATAGAGGGGCACTGCGCGGCTGATAAGAAACTCAGTGACTGGAATTTTTAGATCAGATGAAACTATTATTATTTTACAGAATCTTTGCAATCTGTATCTAAATTAAAATGTATAACAATCTTATTATTTTTCGTTGAAAAAGTATTGAGTGAATCGAAAAGAACCATGGACGATCAAGAGTTCTTTTATCGAAAATGGGATCCTATAGGTTGTACTGTGAAGGCGACACTAGAGTGGTGGGAAGGTGGGTGGCGAGCACGGAACTGAGCGTGGCGGTTAGGCGGTAACGGCCAGGCCTTCGCATTCGGGAGAACGCCGGTTCGAATCCCCGTTCGGGAATCCAGATTTGGGTTTTCCATGGCTTCCCCAAATCACTCCTGGTGAATGATTCCTTTAAAATGCCATGGCCGAATTCCTTCCCGTTCCTAGCCTCTAATGACATATATGTATAGTTATGACCAAAAAAAATCGAGCGTGTAGATGCATGGTGGCGTGGCCTCGTGCTTGAATTAGTCTAGCCACGAACTTCGCAAAGTTCATATGACGAAGACTGGTTTTTAGTCATGTGTGTAATTATGTAAATAATTTAAATCACCTGTGAAATCATCCCACATTTTTTGTTGTTGAAAGGTGAGGCAAAAGTAAATCAATATGGCAGTATTATTTGGAAATAGAATTTAATTATGACAAAAAATTGATTTTAAATTTATTTTTGATAAAATATTAAAATCTAAATGATTATAAATTTATTTTTCCATATCCGCAATCGCACCCGCAAAACATCCACATCCGTGGATGTCAAGCACTGAACATCCGCTTCCACGTTCGCATCCGCAACAGCCCTACTTCAAACCTATGACTCTCAATAACATTTTCTCCTTGTGTACAGTATTCTTCTTTTTCTTCTTCTCTTCTATCATCACCTTTCTATCAGTTACAATCACTTTCAAGCTCATTTTCTTTTCTGCTAAATCCAATGTACACTGGTTTTCTGTTCAGGTCAATGAATAAGAAATTTTAGGTCTTTTGCAACCCACAGACAGAGTCAGCTAGTTTGCATTCATTGTTGGTCCAGACAGTGCTGCAATAATTGTCACTTCCTTGTCATTCTTTTATTATTTTGACTTCCACAATGTTACACCATTGTATTTCATTTATATGAGCCTTCAAAATCTTCAATATTACATCTTTCCATAATTTTTTATGTTATTCCTTGATAACCTCATATGCATTCAAATTGGTTATTCCATAAATCACCCATTCTTTGCCACGTCTTTCATTTCTGACTCTACTTCTTCATCATTTGTCTGACTTTCAGGTATCAAATTCTCCTTTAATTCATCACACTCTTGGGCAATGATTTCCTCTATTGTTTTGGTCACTTTCTTTTCTACTTTTTGTTCATCACCATTTGAACTTTCCTTTGTTCAATCTTCTGTTTGCTCCAAAAAACTGTAGAGATTATTGGTGAAATGCATAGACGTTAAATTATTCTTTGCAGTATCTGTAATCTCGCTGGTCTATGTTGTACGTTGTATTGCGCATTGGCGTGCGAACGTGTAATAAAGAATTGCTGTTCGCAATAACGCGTTCTTTACAGTTTATTTGATTACACTACTGTTCTACGCTATATACTGCTAAAATTTAAGTAATAATAACATTGGTTATGGGCCCAGTTACAGCGCAGAAGTGTTATAAACTGTGAAAATTCATTGCGCAATCGCTAAGTTGTAGCGTTGCTCTGAAAAAGTTGGCTAAGGATTTTTAGAGTGAAGGTTACGAGAGACAAAAGTTATTTAAATCAGTTTAACATGTCTGATCACCGGTCTACGACTATAAACAAATTGAATGGTATAAATTACGCATCATGGAGTTACCAAATGAAAATGGTAATGATGGAAAGTGATTTATGGACAGTTGTTGATCCAGGTGAAGAAGAACCTACTGCCGATGCAGATACAACTGTAAGACATAATTACACTTTGAGACAAAATAAAGCTTATACAAAGATCACACTTTCTGTGTGCGACGAACAGCAGATGCATATTCAGCACTTAACGAATGCTAAGGAAGCATGGAACGAGCTGGAACGGTTGTATGCACCGCGTGACTGCAAATTTCGTATTGTGCAACTCAGGCGAAAATTGTATTAATTGAAATTGAGTGATTATAATTCAATGGAATTATATTTGGGACAGATAAACAGAACTGTTACAGATCTTGCTAGTGTTGGCAACGCCATAGAAGATGCAGATTTAGCAATGACGATTTTGTGCAGACTTTCCGAGGAATGGGATTCTGTTGTAACAGCTTTGTGTAACCTACCAGAAAGCGAGTTTACATGTGCTACAGTGAAAAAACGTCTTCTTGCCGAAGATACAATACGACAAGAAAACTATAGCACGAAACAGTCTGCATTATTCATGAAGAAAGTTAACACGAAAATAATAGACGTCAAATCTAATTGCAAAGATGTCAAATCTAGCAGCGGAGATGCCAAACACTGTAAGAAAGGAACACAAAAAGGCAAAAATGGCAAAGGCAAATGCTTTATATGTAAAGAAACCGGTCATTTTGCAAACGTATGTCCAAATAAATCAAGCAATAAACGCTCATTTAGTGCATCGACAACATCTGGATCGGCTATATTGAATAGCGATGTTTGGGTCATAGACACAGGTGCTACTCATCACATGTCTCCAGAGAAAAAGTATTTTTCTTGGATTAGTAAAAATGTGACTACTGAAACTGTTGTGACAGCAAATGGCATAACACCTACAATTGGAAAAGGTACTGTAAATGCAAAGATTATAGGTAATAATTCTGCAAATAGTGATATACAAATTAAAATCGCTCCTTTAGTGCCTGGCATTAGCCATGGAATTTTATCACTTAAACAGTTAACTGAAAATAATAAGAAAGTAGTTTTTAATAAAACTGGATGTTTCATTTACGATGACAGTAGGAATTTAATATTAAAAGCGGAGAATATGGGTCGCTTGTATTTGGTGAGAACAGATCCTAATTTAAAGAAGAGTGTAGTAAGCTCATTACACTATGAAAATAGAAAGTTAAAAATATTGGATTTGTGGCATCAAAGACTAATGCACGTTAGCAAGAATCAGATTATAAAAATGGTCAAAACACAGTCTGTAAATGGTTTAAACTGTGAGTTGACAACTCCTACGCCATGTAATGACTGTTTAGCAGGAAAAGCTACAAGATTGCCATCAAGCAACTTGAAAAGTGATGGAATAATTTTGAATCTTGTTCATGCAGATCTCATGGGACCTATAGATGTGAAAAGCTTTGGTGGCAACAGATATGTTCTTAGCATAGTGGATGATGCTAGCAGATATGCATTAATCAGACTTCTTAAAACAATGGGAAGTGTACTGGCTGAGTTTAAAGCATGGAAGATCCAGGTTGACAAACAAACTGGCAAATCTTTAAAGCGAGTTCGAACAGATAATGGCCTTGAATTTTGTTCAAAGAATCTTCTGTGAGAGTAATGGCATTGTACATGAAAAGACAATGATTTACACACCACAGCAAAATGGAATCGCAGAGAGATTCAACAGAACTCTGATGGATTTAGTGAGAAGTGAAATCAGCAGTAGAAGGTTGCCTAAGGCAGCTTGGGCAGAGCTGATATATACTGCAGCGTATATCAGGAACAGAGTCACAAACAATCATAACGAAGTTAAAACTCCTTATGAATTATGGGTTGGAAGGAAGCCAAGTGTTTCTCACCTTTGGGCAATAGGATGTGAAGTGTTTGTGCATATTCCTAAACAGAAACGCCACTCAAAACTTTCAGCAAGGGCCAAGAAAGGAGTTTTGGTTGGATATGCAATATATGGATGTGGTTATAGGATTTGGATGCCAGATACTCAACAAGTTGTGGAGTCACGTGACTGTATATTCAAAGAGAGTACAAATGATGAAGCAGAACACATTAGTAAACCTGAAAATTCTAGCTTCAAACAATTGGATAGAGAAGAAACTATCACTTTTGACTCCAGTAATGGAACTGCAAGCAGTAATTCTGAAGAAAATCTGTCAAGTGAGGAAGAAAACTTCAAAGGATTCTCGGACACTCAACTGTTGAAGTAAAGAAGAAAGGACGACCAAAGAGAAATTCTATAAAACATAATGCAAACCTGCAAAAGCAACACAGTATGATTCTTTGAGAAAGGTGTTCTATAAAATCAAAGAAAAATGATAACATAGAACCACAATCTCATATGGTTCATACTAATAATATAGTGGAACCATCTTCATTCAATGAGGCTATCAATTCTGCTGAAGCAGTGCAAAGGTTGGGAGCAATGAATGAAGAGATAGAATCATTGAAGAAGCACAACACCTGGTCATTGGTTGTAAAACCTCCAAATGGAAATGTTATTAAATGCAAATGGGTGTTTAAACGGAAGACAGTAGGTGAAACAGAACGTTTCAAAGCACGCTTGGTTGCAAAGGGTTTTTCTCAAAAGAAGGGAGTGCATTATGAAGAAGTGTATGCGCCTGTATCAGGCTTCGATACTCTAAGGCTACTTGTAGCTATTGGTGTTGAGAAAAAGTGGTTCATGGACCAGTATGATGTTAAATCTGCTTATCTTCACAGTGATTTAAAGGAAACTTTGTATATGGAACAATCTGAAGGGTTTATACAAAGAGGTAAAGAAAAACTGGTTTGTAAGTTGAACAAATCGATATATGGTTTGAAACAAAGTGGAAGGTGCTGGAATGAACATCTCAACAAAACATTAGAAAGTCTCGGATTCGTTCGTAATAAAGTCGATCCATGTGTATATCTGTTCAAGAAAGGAAAAGGAAAAGCCATATTAGCTGTTTATGTGGACGATATCCTTGTATTGACAGAAACCGAATCAATGAGAAGTAGTGTCAAAGAACTTCTGGAGAGATGCTTTGATATTAAGTACCTAGGAATGATTTCCAATCTACTGGGAGTAAAATTCAATAAGAAAGAGGATGGTAGCATCACCCTCTCACAAGAAGGATATGTCAACAAACTGTTGAATGAATTTGGACTGCAAGACGCCAAAGGAATTAAAACCCCAATGGAGCAGAGGCCAGAGTTTCTCGACGAGTGTATTGAAGATGATCTCAACAACCTTCCTTACAGAGAACTCATTGGTGGTCTGTTATATTTATCGCAGAGAACTAGACCTGACATTGTCTTTTCAGTAGGCATGTTAGCTCAGTATTATTCGCAATTCAACAAGTGTCATTGGAATGCAGCTAAAAGAGTACTGAGGTATTTAAAAGATACTCAAGACTATGGGATTACATATTATCCAACTAGTGAAAGTCTTGTAGCTTATGCTGATGCAGATTGGTCTAGTTGTACAAAAACTCGCAAGAGCATAAGTGGATATGTGCTAACACTTGCAGGTGCTCCAATCATCTGGAAAAGTTCAAAAGAAACTGTGATTGCACTTAGCACAATGAAGGTAGAATATGTGGCCTTGGCAGCTTGTGCAAGAGAAGTGTTTTGGGTAAAGGAACTATTAATGTCCTTGGAGTTCCATGAAATAAGTAACAGTGCAACTACAATATGGTGTGATAGTCAGGCAGCTATTGCACATGCTAGAAATTATGTTGACAAGTCGAGGGCAAAGCACATTGCAATCAGGCATCACTTTGTAAGAGAAAAGGTGATGGATGGACAGTGGAACTTCGATATGTCCCAAGTGAACAAAATGTTGCGGATATCTTCACGAAGGCGCTGTGTCACAGACTACACGAGTCGCATCGCAGTCAGCTGGTGGAGCAGGTCCAGGTGGCATAATCTCCAAAGTGCGGAATGATCATACACAGGTCAATGATCTTCCGAGGGGGGGAATTGTAGAGATTATCAGTGAAATGCACAGACGTTAAATTATTCTTTGCAGTATCTGTAATCTCGCTGGTCTATGTTGTACGTTGTATTGCGCATTGGCGTGCGAACGTGTAATAAAGAATTGCTGTTCGCAATAACGCATTCTTTACAGTTTATTTGATTACACTACTGTTCTACGCTATAACTGCTAAAATTTAAGTAATAATAACAAAAACTCTGGTGATGAATGTTGATAGTCTTTCACTTGCAAATTTTTTATGGATTGCAATTTGCATACTCTTGTGAATGAACTACAGTGGCCAGTATTTTGTCAAAACTGTATCAAGTCTCCTTGCTCCATGTGTTAAAGTCAGTCCCAAACTTTCTTTGCCATGAATGTCAAACATTAAATTCTCTCTGTCGCTCATTGGCTGCTTGTTACTAATTTCTTATGATATCTCCTATTTGGTAACTTCGCCACCACCTTGTTAGTCTTTTTCTTTGGCCTTATTCTTAATTTCATTCCCCATTTCTTCCTTGTTATCTGTTTATTTAATTCCTGCAGTAAATACATTATCAACAAGGTAAAAATTATTTCAGGTGTTCTCATGGATAATTTCTGCCATACTCGACATTTCAAAAGCTACTTTCACTACCTTCATAGGTGAACTGTTAGGTCAAGGTTGATACTGCGACAACACATCACTGACTGTGAATGCCATGCAATTCTGGCTCATACAATTACCGAGTGGCTGGTGGACACATATGAGGCATGCTGCAGAAGCTGCTCTATCACTGGCCACCGAGTACTGAAGTACTGGCTTGGACTACATATTTCTGGGTTTCTATAATTAGAGAAATGCTAGAGATTAGACTAAGCAGCAACAACATCAACAGAGATGGTGGTTTCTTTTTGAGTGAAGCAATGAAGCCTATCATCAAAGATCTGCAATGCTTCTGCGGTTTGGATTCCACGTTAAAATGTAGGTCCCCTGTACCTGGCAGGATTGGTTTATGTTTAGTCCTAAATTTTCCTTCGAAATTTTGTTCATGCCATCGAGTAATTTCTCAATATACTCACTCTGTTCTGTCATCAGAAAATTGTAGCATAATAATTTTTTCTGCTTGAACAAAAGCCAGAAACTCTTCTCTTGTACCCCCATTTTCCTAAATCCCAACGGATCTTACCTAAGATCTCTTCTACCAATATTTCTATTCACTGGTCAGTAATTTTGAAGCATGTGACATGTTGAAATCAGTTGTGTGCTCTCCCATTAGTTTGAATAATCTTTGGATTCCTTTTTTTTTTAGGCAATTTAGAAGCTCTGCAGAAATTTGTTCAATTCCAACCAACTTATTTGAGTTTAAATCTTTCATGTCTTTGCCAAATTCTGCCCTCAAAACAGAATCTCGTAAATCATCACTTTTGACATTGTCTTCTCTTTCTAGCACACCAATGTTCACAACATCCCCATCATACAGTTTTTCACTGTATTCTATCCATCAGTTAATGCTTATCTTTTGAGTTTAAAGACAGTGGGATAACTTTATTCTTTCATGTTAATTTTCGTAGATAGTGTTTGTTGCCTTCTGAAATTTTAAATCCATTTGGTGAATTCTTGTTTCACATTTTGGGTGGTTGGTTTTCTCTTATTTCTCAGCAACTCAATAGAATCCAGTGCATTATTCCAATAACCAAGCAGTTCACTCTTGGCTTCCAAAAGCTCTGATGTGCTTCTGCTATGCCAGAGAGCATTACATCTTATCTTCATCAATTATTTCATTGGTAGACTGGTAATGACCATTTATCTATTTATTGAAAGCTATAATCTAGGGACACTTCTGGTATTTTAGTACTGTAAGTGAAATCTTCTGGTAAACTGAACTTTATTTTTGTGATTTTACATTCAAGCTTGCTCTTCTCATCTATTCTTTCATATACCCTAATCCCTCTCACTTCTTGTGTGACTTTGAAGGTCCTTCATTCTGTCTTCTTCTGGAACCTCACAAGATAGGGCTTTCTCACTCTATAAATTCTTTTACTAAATCAAGGGCATCATTTATCTTGTTTTCAATGATTATCTAAATCATTTAGCTAAGGTGTTATTCATTTAACATGCCCCCAACAACATAGAATATAGCTGAACTATGATGCAACAAAACTGGCTCAGAATCTCTAGAGAAAACTTATCGAATTTCAGCGGAGATATACAAAATTATTTTTAAAAAGCATTTAAATACAAAATTCAAATACTTTCATGTTTTTCTATTTCAAATATAAAAAACAAAATGGTTTCAAATGTTAGTATTTAAAATATAAAATGGAAATTAGGTATTTTTAAAATACTTATATTAATAAAGTATTTTTTGTTCATTTATTATGAATTTTACATATTTCACATAATTCATTAAGACTACTATTTGTTAAAACAAGTCATCCTTCATTTTTTAGTCTATGAGGCCACATTATCATCCCATGTTGTACTGAAGTAGAAACTGACAGACAAGTATTTTTTTTAAACACATTTTTTACTGTTGGGTGTTTATTTAGTCAATTTAAATATTGCTTAATATTGCAGTGTTTCCAGGTCTATTGTAGAGTTTGCATCGTCACTGGCTACGGAAGAATCTGAGACCTCTACAATTATAAAAGAAAGGCATTCTTTTACTTTTTACTCAGTTGGATTATATGTACTTTGATCATCATCTTATTTTATATTTATTACCTCAGAAACAAATTACCCTTTTATGTGTCCTCTGTTCTCTGTTTTGAACTTTTTAAAATAAGGATAAGATAAAAATGTTAATATGTTATTATTTTCATTGGGTTATTCTAAAAAAAAAAAAATTTTTTTTCATCAGTCTTTCGACTGGTTTGATGCAATCCTCCATCCCTTCCTATTTAGTGCTAACCTCTTCATCTCTACATATCCCTTAAAACCCATATCCTCAATTATCTGCTTCATATATTCTAATCTCTGTCTTCCTCTACAGTTCTTACCTTCGACTGTTCCCTACACCAGCAAATTAACCAATCCAACATGTCTCAAAATATGACCTACCAACCAACCTGTCTCTTCTTTCTGTAAGCTTCTTCCACAAACTTCTTTTCTCACCCATCATTTCCAAAACTCGTTCATTTCTTACTTTGTCAGTCCACTTAATTTTCAGCATTCTTCTGTAGCACCCCATTTCAAATGCTTCAATTTTCTTTCTTTCCGGTATTCTTAAAGTCCATGTTTCGCTACCGTAAAGTTCTGTGCTCCACACATAAAGTTTTAAAAGGTTTTTTCTAATTCCTAGATCAATATTTGAAACTAAAAGATTTCTCTTTTTCATGAAGGCTCTATTTGCGCTAGTGCTATTCTGCTTTTAACATCATTCCTGTTTCGGCTGTCGGTTGTAATATTGCTTCCCAAGTAACAGAATTCACTTTCTTCTCCAATTGCATTCAATCCTATTTTTATATTTAATCTACTAGTATTGGTATCATTTCTGCTACATGTCATCAATTTAGTTTTGTCATCAATTTAGTTTTCCATTGATTTATATTCAGTCCAAATCTTCCTTCAGTATTTTGTTCATGCTGCTCAGTAATTTTTCAATATCCTCAGCCCCTTCAGCTAACAAGACAATGTCATCAGCAAATCATAGCATACTGATTTTTTCTCCCTGAACACTTATGCCACATGGAAATTTTTCTTTGACTTTCTTTATTGCTTCTTCTACATACAAGTTTAATATTAATGAGGGTAGACTACAACCTTGTTTCACTCCCTTTTTAATTGATGCTTGTCTCTCATGATTCTCTACTTTTATTACAGCCACTTGATTCTTATATAGTTTATAAAGTATTCTTCTATCTCGATACTTTACACCTGATTTCTTTAAAATTTTGAACATCTTGTCCCACCTAACATTATCAAAAGCTTTTTCTAAATCAACAAATGCCATAAAAGTATATTTGTTTTTCTTGATCCGCCCTTCAAGTATTAATCTTAAAGCCATAATTGCTTCCCTTGTACCGCGATTTTTCCTAAACCCAAACTGATCTTCACCTACTATGTCTTTTACTACCCTTTCCATTCTTCTGTGTATTATTCTCGTCAGTAATTTTGAAGCATGTGATGTTAGACTAATGGTGCGATAATTCTCACATTTGTTGGCATGTGTTTTCTTCAGAAGATTTCTGGCTAAATATACAGTATAAATATTTGTTTAATGTACTGAATTGTGGAATAATAGGAGCTCTGATTGGTTTTTTCTGTAAAACAACTTGTTTACTGAGTCACAAGAAGTGGTGGCCCACTTTTATCTTGTTTATAAACTACGGCTGAGTTTTAGGAGCTATAGGCAATTGTTTTATGCAGGGAAGTTTGGCAATTTTGTGTTTTTATCAGCAAAGAGTGAGCACCAAACAAATGTCCAGTGGAAACTGTCACAGAACTTTAGTGTAGTAACAATGATCCGAGCATCATTAAAATCTGTTTCTCATTTTTCAAATCTGTATGCTTCGTTAGTATTAACTTCCACAGGTAATGAAGCTTAATGAATTTCTTATCTTTTTAATATTCATAGTATATACATTAAATACCAAATTTTCTATTTTTCTTGCTATGTAATTGATAAATATCATTTGTTTTTAGAGGTGGTTTAATATGGGATTGATAAAGTTCCGCTGAGTCTTGTCAATAGTTATTTTTTATTTTTTTAAATTCAGGTTGGAAATGGACTGTGACAAAGCTTATTTGTTTACAGAAGCAAACGCAATAAGCAGTTACCAGCAGTTCAGATGGTTCAGTATACTGCTGTGCACCGGGCTACGAACACACTACGTTCCCTGTCAAACCAACGTGAAGCCTGTGTTCTGCCTGAAGTGACACTATCACAATCACAGAACACCAGTCCTACAGATTCATTACCAAGAGCTAGTACTCCAAGGTATGTAGCTGTGGTCTTTGCCGAAGATTCATATATGAATTACAAATTTCTACACATCTTGCCTAATATAGACACTCCCCTGAATCTTCCTGTAATCAGACTAACTGAGTATCAAATATATTAAATACATGAGATGTTAATTTAAAACATTTATAGTGACATTTTTAGTACAAGGCATATAATAACAAATTAATTATAATTTTAAATCTAAAAATCAGAATGTGTTAACATGAAATAAATTTCGCAAGACCTAATAAAAAGTTCAAAATGGAGTTATAATTTTACAGTAGATGTTTTAGTTGCTTTCAAAACAACCAATAGTTTGGACTACAAGAATAATAATATATTCTTGCTTCTCATATTGTACAACAGCTTAGATGATCAACTGACATTAGGTAGGACACAACATCAGATCTCTATGCAGCCATATCATTTTGTGTGAATTCTGTGGTCATTCCTTTAATATGGGCTTCTCATCTCTTTGTCCTGAACTTAATTTCAGTCTATAATGATATTTGTTTGAATTTGCTGTAAAGTCGTAAATGTTAGTAATTATGAGTCATTCAGATACTAGTGTATTTATTGACTTTTTATAGCATTCTATTTTCAAATTTACTGTTTTTATGACTATGCAATGAATTTTCAAGTTCTGTAATATCACAAAGTCAAAGTTGATAGTGGTGCACTTGATCTTTCTATGGCATTTGACAGAGTTTGCCATAAAATGGTTTTAAATAAACTGAAATTTATTGGATTAGATGAAAAGTTACTTGCTGGGTAGAGGAATTCTTAAAAGCCAGAAAGCAAAGAGTTAGTGTAGGAAATACATTATCAAAAGAGGTGGAAGTAACTATGGGAGAGCCACAGGATAGTGTATTGGGACCATTGCTGCTCATTATTCTAATGAATGACTGTGTTGATGGGTTGCGGCAAGAATTTAGGTTTTTTGCTGATGATATAATGGTATAATAAGATGAAAACAGGTGAAGACTGTGAACAGCAGCAGGGTGACCTGGATAGAATATCTAAATGGGTAGGTCAGCCAGGAATGAAGATGAATACCAAGAAGAGTCAGCTTATTAGGTACACAGATAAAAAAAACTAAAGTTTAATTATGATTATAGGGTGGGGTCAGAATTGCTTTTTAAAGGCTGTTAGTTTAAATGTATTGGCATCATGTTTGATAACAAACTCAAATGGGCAGAGCACATTGGGCAGGTGATAGGAGAAGGTTACAAATCCTTAATTTACTGTAGAGAGTGATGAGAGGATGTACCAGACCAGTTAGGGAAATGGGTTATAAAACTTTGGCCTGACCATTGGTTGAATATGGTGGTGTAGTTTGGGACCCACATTTTGGTTATCAAATACAGGAGTGGGAGGGTGTGCAAGAAGGAGCAGGTAGATTTGTTTGTGCAAATTATCGCTGGACCCAGTCACTAATTGATACGATATAGGAGCTGGATTGGGAGTTATTGGAGGAAAGCGCAAGGGTGAAGAGAGTGCTGAAAATGTATAGGGCATATGTTGGTAGGATATTAGTCAAAGAATTAGGAATAGTGCATGGAAGGGGGAAGGCAACCACGACCGCAAGCTAGCATTTGATTTCATGCATAAGGGAGTGTAAAAATTTTCTTTTGCTGGTAAGGGTTGTGTTGCTACAAGACATTTTGAATTATAATTAGGAACTTTAAGGGGTATTTTTTAATTAGAATAATAATAACATTAAGTAATTTCAATTAAGTAGCGAGAGTGAGGCAGAAAGATTTTATTTTTAGTTTTTCAGGTGGGCTACAGACTGCTATCATGGTGGCTAGGCCATGCTGTTCCCACCCTCAGTCTTGGTGGGAAGCAGGAATGTAAAGTAGCCAACCCACGGACACAAAAAAGTTGTCTCTGGGGTGGGGGTGATATCTGTGGAGCCCTGTGCTTTCGCCCACAGGGCAACTTAAAGTTTTAAAGCCAATGTTGGTAGTAACTCCCCTCCCAGAAGGTCCAAGCCCACTGGAGTATCGTTAGCTGGGTATGATAAAAATCCCCAAGTAGACGACAGTGTTCTCAGTCTTCCTCAGTTCTGGTCAGTTTTGCTCGGTGTTGCGGAGTTGAAGTTCGCGGAGCCGCTCCACGCGGGCCCCTGGCGTGAATGATGTAAGTTCGTTTTTTATGTTTTGTTCCTCTCTCTCTCTCTCTCTGTGCTGAAGACTCACTCGCGTTACAGGTTTATAGTGAAGAAACTAAGAACATTAGAAGTAAATATATAATTGTCTTATCAAGATGATAATCTAAAATTTAATATATGTGTCTGAACAGAGGACTGATAGTGTATCAAAGTGTTCTTATTATCAGAATATAAATTCAAATTAGTGTGGTACATCTACCTAAGTTTTATTTCTTTGTAACAGTTTCACTCTTTCACCTTGTGATCTAATATAGAATGAATGCAGTCAGTCTCCGGCAATGAAGTGCGATGATAAATCAATAATCAATTAGCCGAGAATATTTAAAAGGAGTGGTGGGAACATTACAGGGTGTCAGGGATTGGAACCAATTAACAAGTAAAGTGATGAATAGTTTAGAATTTAACACTCCAATAATAAAAAAAAAGAATATATAAAAAGGAGTAATTATATTACTATGGGAATTTCCACTGAAGTGTTAGCTCCATTGATATTAAAATCAGTAGTAATAACAGTTTGCTGTTCACATTATGGTTTTTCACAGGTTATATTATTTACAAGTGAGACACAAAACAAAATTAAAGGATATTAAATAAGGTAAAAAATGTTTGATGAATTGATGCAGCAAATTTTGTTTAAATGAGAGTGATCGTCATCTTACTTAAAAGTAAACAGTTTACATGCACACTTTATACCTATGATCAAAGAATGGAGTTATGAAGTTCAGTTTAATAGTGAATTATGTATTTCAGGTGTGCATATATATATATTATTTCTATAAGGTATTTTTTTGTCACAAGACTGTATCTTCCTTCATACTTCACCGAAATCAATGAATGAGGTTATTATGTTCTTCGGTGGTTTAATTTATATATATTGATTAATTAAAAAGTCCACCAGAAGGTTATGTTGAAGATTTGTTTATTGTTTTCAAAACGAAGTCAGCGATATTCACAAGCATAGATACAATACAGAGATGCACTTCTGAGCCGTTGCAAATAAAATCTCTGTGAACTAACTGGATGAATCTCTCTGTAAAACTGAATACTGAGTGAAGTCCACTAACTGCTCTGTCCAGTCGATCTGTTTATATAGTCTCTATCGAAATTACGAGAATTCTTCAAAGGCATCCGCCCGATATTTCTCGGACATTAACAATCACTCAAACAATCAAACATATTAAAAACAATCGGAATTAATACAAAATTAATTAACAACATTACAAAATGATCAGAAATTGTAATTAGAGATACTTAAATACAAAATTATTTGCAGAAATCATCTCAAACTGTAGAAAATTGTCCTGTAGACATCATAACTTGCATTAATACATGGAATTACAAACATTTAAGAAATTCTCTTGCACCATTCGGTTCTTAAACATATTAAATGGACTTTAAATAATTTTCTTTCATAAAACAAAGTCTATATACACTGATTTACAAGAAATTACAAAACAAACATACCAGATCATATTCAAGCAAACTTTAGCTCACTACAAATACTTCATACAGTACAATACTATTCAAAATTCAGGTATGAGGGCTGTTACAAGGTGTCATTTTAAAGCTTATGGTCTCCACTTTTATCACATCATATTTTAAGAAAGAATGTTTTCGGAATTCGACCCTTAAAGGACAAAAATGTCAATATGTCTAAAATGCTGTTTTCTGTGTTAAGAGTCTGTTTGTTTTAGGAACCTGTGTTTTTCCAGAATCTGATTGAGGATTTATAAATATCAGCAGTTAAAGCATTTCATTTTTCCAGAATACTGCGGTGGCCAAAAATAATGATAAAGTGTGTACCTTATATATGTATAGAAAGATAAATAAACCCAACGCCACCAAACTTGTTACAAGCCTAACTGACATGACGCAAAAAAGTTTACACACACTCAATATCAAACAATATTTCAGGCAATGCCCATAGTCTTAAAAATAGGTTTATTTTGTGTTTTTTGGTTTTGCAGAACTCCTCCCTTCAACTTTGGTGTGTATTTTGTTTATTTATTTTCTTTCCACATTAATATCACCTTACAGCATTTATCCCTGCTCAATTTTTACTGGGGCCTTATATACAGATTGATTACTCATCCCTTTTCAGCAAGTGTGTCCCTAAGTGACATTATATTTAACTAGTTTTACTGGTGTAGAAAATGTTTGAACTTTTCATGCAGCAGCACTGACTTCGATTTTTAAGCAGCAGAAGATTTAAATGACTCTGAGAATAATATAAATATTCTCAACTGTTTTCCATCTAATGGTATTTTTTTAAAAATGGCATTGCTCAGTAGAACATAGATGTTGTATTAATCCCTTTTAATTTTCACTTACAAAAAAATCGTTTGTATGTTATAGGAACATTGAAAATCATAATTCATATTATAGGCCACAGCCACCTCCCTACACCGGAGCTGCTCATGGGTGAGTTACTTATTACATCTATTTCAAGGTTTTTATTTAAATGCTTCTTTTCTGTTTATTTTGAGTTAAATCTTTCAGTTATAGACATTAATTGTGTTAAAATTGAAATGGTTTATTAAAGACAGATGTGAAAATTTTTACATTAGATGACAAAATTAGAAGTTTTTTCCAATATTATTAATTAACTTGGTGTTAACAATTTTTTTAGGGTACCATAATTAGAAACTAACTGGTATTTGGATGTTCCACGATAACCATGGCACTGCAGTTTGATCATGGATTCTTAGGTAACTTGAGGAGACAAATCGAAAGTAAAGAATAAAATTTTCTGATAACTCACTTAGTTCATGAGATATAATGTCTCAAAAGTGAGGTGGTTAGGCTGAGATACAATCTGGACCAAAAAACTCACCAAATCCATAAGGAACTATATGTGTTCATGAGTTCCTTGGTTTCATTAAGCGTGATGCAAGTGGGGAACACCTGAGTTTTTGTTGACCCATCCCCCCCACAGACTCACTAGAAATCCACCACTCAGCTGATCCCCTACCAAGAGAGTATGATTGGAAGAATTATCCCCCCCCCCTCCAAATTCTGGAGGAGGGACAGAATGTCTCCTAATCAACACACCTATAGCCACCTGAAGGGTGCCCACAGAGAACTATGTGTAGGCAGCACCATCATGACTAGGACCGAAGACTACTAACCCAGCCATATAGTGTGTTTTAGAGTAGCTCACCACCAAACCCCACATAAAGTGGGGAAATATTTGTTGCCCTCTTGAACTGCCTCGTGTCCCACGGCACATGCACAATTGGTTTTTTGTTTACTTACTACCAGTTGTGGTTAGGTTGAAATGTGGCCTGGACCAGAAGAAAAATTTCACCAAAGCCAAATTTGATGATGGATTATTATGTAACTAAACGAGAAAAATCGAAAGTTAAGAATAATATTTTAATCTTGCTTAATTCTTAACATATGCTGTCTCAAAATTGAGATGGTTAGATTGAGATGTGGCCTAGACCAAAAAAAGCCACAAGGAACTACATTCTGGACATGCACAATGGGCATTTTCTTTTCTTACTAATAGTTGAGGTCAGGTTGAAATGTGGCCCAGATCAGAAAAAAAAGTTGCCAAAGGCACAAGAAACTATACCTATACAGTTCATATCTCGAGAACTAAGCGAGATATAACACAATTTTATTGTTCACTTTCAATTTTTGTTGTTGATTTATGTAAAAATCCTTCATTTAATTACAGTGCCTTGGTTATAATAATGCTGCCAGTATTTGTATCCTATCTTTTCACTTTCAATTACTTCCATTTTCTCCTTTTTCCTCATATTATTTGTAAGTATGTGTTCATAAGTTTCTTCTCATTTAGTCTACAAGATTTATCATGTCCTTCATTATACACAGGGCTACATTCTGGAAATGTTGCATGGATTACAGAACATCATATAACTAGACTATTAATCTTATATATAAAAATGAATGTTTGTTCATCTGCTATGCATTCCTATACCATTGATCCGATTGCGATGAAACTTTGTGTGCATGCCTAACAAGGTTTCTGACCAAAAAAAAATTAAAAAAACCCACCCCTTCTTCCCCTAGGCACCCCTCAATGTTTTCAAATGATCTTTGTATAAAATCACATTTTTTGACCGATTTCGATGAAATTTTGCACATGTGTACCATAAAACAAACAAACTAACAAATTTGTCTACATTTGTTCTGCAAAACCCATTACTTTCCACCTTTACAACAACCCCTGAGTTTTTGTGAACGTTCTTCATACAATCCCACAATTTTTTATCCAATTTTGATAGTGCTTAGCATGCATATTCTTCAAAACGAGGCGAACTGGTAGCTCAGTGGTTAAAGCTCTTGCTTCCAGACCATTCTGCCTCTGGTCACAGGTTCAAATCCAAGTGGGAGCAGGAATTTTTAAGAGTTACAGTTGTTCATTTGATCTATGCTGGGATGTTCCGTGGTTGAGTTTTCATAATAAACTGTAGGTCCCAGTGGAAAGTAACTAGCTGTCCTGCCTCTGGCCCAAAGCTTACAACACCTCTTTTCGGAGGATTCAATCAACCTTCAGTTTGTGGTCTAACTTAGCATTTTACTTTAAAACAAAGAAAAAATAACTATCTATTTGGCTTTTAAAAACCCAACACCCTCATTTTTGGCAATTTTATTTACATAAACACACAACTTTTATACAATATCAATGGAACATTCCATGAGTATACTTTAATCAACATTTGTTTTGAAAAATCTAATCCCTCTTCTCTTTTACCTCCACCACTTAATTTTCGTTATGCAAATACACCTTTTACTCCAATTTTGATGGTGCATAGCACACATATGTAATAAAACAGAGTGGTCTACTAGCACAGTGATGAAGGCACTTACTTTCGAAAGTTTCAGGTTAAAATCCCGGTAGAAACATGAACTTGGATCCCATGAGCTTTTCCAGGTCTATGGTTTAGATTTCGTGTTGAACTTTTGGTATTAGAGGAAAAGAACAGGTCATCCTGCCTCTGACACTAGGCTTAGTGCACTTCCTTTGGTAGGACTCAACCAGCCTTAGGGCTGTGGACTAAGATTTTTTTTTTAGTTTTTTGCTTTTAGAACAAACAGAAAAGTACTGTCTACATTTAGTTTGAAAAACCCCACCTCTCTACTCCTTTTCACCTTAATTTATGACAATATTATTCAAACAAGCACACTGTTTTTATTCAGTTTTGATGGACTCTGCGTATGTATAAATTCAAACAAATAAAAAATTCTGTCTACATTGGGTCTGCTAAATCCTAACCCCTCTCCTCCTTTACCCCCCATCCCTTTCATTTTTTCCATGCAAATCCACAGTTTTATCCAATTTTGGTAACATGTAACACACTATGCTTAAACAGTGTAGTGTGGTAGCTCAGTGGTTAAGGCATTTTCTTACAACAGTTTCTGGTACCGAGTTGGGGTTAAAAGAAAGTGTTGTAATGAGAGCTCTACTTCTGAAAATGTTACCACTTACACTGTTCATTCATCACATAATTTGTTGAAATGTTAGTTAATTGATGATGACAATATGAAAACTGATAAACAACTGACCAAGAGCTTCTTTGGTCCATGTAGATAAATAATATTTAAGGAGGGGGAGGGAGGGGTGCAGAAAATGTTACGGTGCCTTACATGGGGGGGAGGGTCTAAAATCTTCAAAAATTGCATTACGTAATACTTGAACGCCCCCTTACAGCTGCTTTTTGGACTGAAACGTGTAAATCTCACTGTTTTTATCAGATAATAATTTCAGCATGTGATAGTACACGTCCCACATTTTAGGTCAGACTTTAACTATTCAATCTAGTAAAAATCTGTTCAGTAATTTTTATGTTTTGTTTTATATATAAAAGAATTTGAGATTCAAAAGTGGTTTTTACTACCTGTTCCACTGCTAGGTGATATGTAATTTTACATGATTTTAAGTGAGCTAAAGTTAAAAAGCAAAAATTTCATCAAAATTAGTTGGCAAGATTTCACTGCTGGCTGTGGAAACCTCATAGTGCAGTTTAGTGTAGGTAAGAGGCCTAGCTACTGGAGTAAGACATTGAAGGAATTTAAGTAAAAATTTGCACACATGAAAAGTAGTTGTGTAAGGTAATTGCCACTATAACATAAACCCCACCAAAAATAATAATGCCAGTAATAGTAGCTACAATGACTGTTACCTGGGGCCAGTGTGGCCCTAGACATAGTGACCCTGTGACAAGTCACCACCTTCCAATCAAGAATAAATAAATTAAAAAATAAATCTAGTGAAAGGAAAATAAATATTTATAAATGTGGCATTCTCTACTATATGGTAACTTATTAAGCTGGGGAAAATATTGAACACCATCTATTGGCCACATCAGGGAACTAACTGGGGCTTTGTTGTCATGGAGTTAGATGCCAGATGTCACAAATCGTGCATGTACTCTAGTGTTTTCATGGAAATGTACTAGCAAGGGTTAGTGCTGGCTGAAAACAATGTGGTTCTGTCTCATGCTGCCTTGCGCAATGGGCAAATAATGTGGGAGCATTATGGAGCTCGAAAAACTTTGAAACACTGTTGGTAGAGTGCAGCAGCTGCAACATTCGACTACATCCCTAGAACAGTGCTTCTCAACCTGTGGTTCATGGATCACTGGTGATCCACGAAGATAGTTCAGGTGATCCACAGGAAGAATATTATAAATTTTGATACCATATTCGCAGCATATAAGGCTATAATCCCAACTTTTCAATAGCCTTGATTTTTTCAATAACCAGGCAAAAATCAGGCATTTCCAGGATGAGGATAGAACAGCATTGTTTTTACAATAGTCTATTCATTTCCAGATGGCATCAAAAAGAGTGCCGTTAACCTAGGGATTAAGTAAATTACTGTTTCCTAAAGGTTTTAAATAGGTATGTGGTAGGGTTGGTAGCATAAGAGTGGTGAAGGAAAAAAATATAAAAGGTGTACAGTCTAGCATCTTTTATTTTGTGCATATAGGCCAGTGATATAGTGTACAGACTATAGTAACATTATTATTTGTTTGGTTTGGTAAACATTAAGAATCTGATTAACATTTAATAGTTCACTTCCAATTTCAAAACTGTGTTTTCGTAGGAATTCAAAACATAATTTTGGATTTATTATGTTATAGTGGTCCCAGATGATAATAATAACATAGATAATAAAATAAGTCCCATGTAAGTTAATGGTCCGCTGCGTTATTTTTGACATCTTACTGGTCCTCAGGTTGAAAAGAGTTAGAAATTCTGCCGTAGAAGCTTTGTTTCTGTTTATTAGTTCTCCTTTGAAGAAGAATTATATAAGTTTATGTTTGCACGTAATAGAAAACGATTCTGAAGCGAAAAGTGATCCACTGTTGTCATGGTCATCGAAGGCAGTGCCAGATTAAGAAAGTTTGATGCCCTAGACACTCCAAATTTTTGGGTCCCTCTGTTCTTGAAAATATCTTTTGTATTTTATAAGCACAAAGTAAAGTTTTTGTAGATGACTAATTGAATTTATCATATCTTTTATTCAACTAAACAAATGAATTTTACAATTTATTATATTTTGAAAATTACTTTTATTTATTGTACACTACAGTGAAACCAAATAGTAATAATAATAATAATAGATTATGTAACTTCACTTAAAAATCCAACACCTTGGTTGAATGAAATTCGGAAGGATCTTAAAAGTGCGAACATAGGAGCAGCAGGCATCTTTGAAAGAGATACCTTCAGACACAAAGTAGACAAATGGGAAGTCATAACTGAACAACCAAAACAAAAACAATACAGACCAAAGTGGTGGGAAGAATGCAAACAAGCTTTCTCGGAAAGAATGAGGGCCTATTGAAACAACAAGAAGAACTCAAAGAAAACTTGATTGGGTCATTTGCTTAATGTCTTCCATTTATTGTGAGAATTCGCCAATAATAATAATAATAATTTTCATGCATTCAGATTATTGCAACTGATTTATTTTGAATGATTTTATTTTTCATTATTTTTATTTAATGACAAAAATGTTCTCTCTCAGGGGGGCTTCAAAAATCAGGGGTTCCTATTGGGTAATCCAGCATTGCCTGTACATCAACTTATCAGTATCTGGCTAATCAGTCAATGTTTGTCATTTGGTCAATTTTAAAGCATTTATCATTGATTAATTTCAGAATCATCACTTTAATCCTACAGTACACACAGGTAACGAGACTTTCACATGTTACAAATTTCTGTGTTTGTGAGATTCTTATTAAAAAAGTGCCTGTTTTTCCAGGCACTTTTCACTTCAATAATTAAGATCAGTTAACCATCAAAAAATTTTAGTGTTGTCATTATCTGAGAAAATCACTTCAGCCGCCACTGCCTAGGGCCAATATCAACCTTCCAAAATGTATGTGAAATTGTAAACATTTTCATTGCTTCCCCAACTTTTTAAATTACGATTTAGCGCCTTTCTAACCCCTTGAAATCTATACTGCTCACTCTGTCAACCCACAGTCTTGCAACATACTGGTTTTCCAGACAATTTTTTTCTCTTTGCCTTTGAGCTCAGAAATTCATTTCAGTATCATATAATCCTAGCCTCTAGACACCTTGCTTGACATGATTTATCTTTAGCACTGCTTCCAGGACACCATACTTCCTGTGCCAGTGACCACCAAACAGTCTGACAAGTTCCATCACTTCATCTCCCTAATAGAGCATATCCTATCCAGTAAATGACTTTTATTTTTACTCCCTTAGCTACAAGGGTTAAAGGCTCTCAGTTGACTACCTCATATGCTAACATCTTCTAAAGCCAAATGTAAGCAACCTTCCTAGGAAAAGTCTCCCTTTCAAACATTTTGTACACTGTGGTTAAACAAATGATTTCTTACTGTCTGAGACAAGTGGAGGACCGTAGTTACAAAGCCGTGAATATTAGTTGGTTCCTTCATACTAATGTTTGTCAGTCCAAATGCTTTCCTTACATTTGACTGTATCAGACCTATTATCACATGGCAATCATACCTGTTGGTGATGGTTGCATCTTCTTTAATGCCAGATCCACTTAATTCAGTTTTATCCAATAACCAAAGCCATTTATTTGCTATCTATGCAGTGCTATAACACTAAAATCTCAATATGTGCCTTACATCCCAGAAAGTTTTAACACTAGCCTTAACAAACAATTTCAGTGGACCTGCATATCCTCTAAACCAAGCAAGCTTTTATTGGCTCTAATTTTTGGTAATTCTTACTTCCAGATTTCTCCTCCACCCTCACCATCAGCCTATTTTTTCATTCCTTCCCTTACACAAACACCAGAGATGTCACAACAGAACAATAAGCCCCTAGATTATGTACCGATTACAAAACCGATATTGAATATCTATGCACCAAATCATCCAGTTACAAAGCCAGTATCTTTTTATACTATTATTTATTTCATTCCTATCAAAAGTCCTACACAGAATAAAAAATGTTGTAATTATCTGATTTATTAGGAGTTGATGTTAAGAACTTGTGATAAAGTTTCTATTTTATGTTTGTTCTTAAAGCTAATTTATTCTTACAATTGAGTTAGCATTTCTTGGAGGTATGAGATTACTGTAGTTCTATATGTACTTATAATAAAAAGCTGATTGTACCAAACATTACACTTATTTTTAATGGTATCTGTTTACTGAATTTTTTCCAGTAATGCTGATCACCTCGACTTCTGACTGTTGGTTGAGCCCAAAATGTGGTATTGTTGAAGGTGGCAATACTGAACTAAATGGGCTAATATTTACACTTTCACTAAAGGAATCAGTGGAAAGTGTGTTGTAAAATTGAAGATTTCTTCCTGCTGAACATCAAAGAAGTATTCTGAAATTATCATAATGTTCAGTGTTCAGTCTGATTTACAAAATAAGTTTCAATTAACTTGAAAGGTAGTTTCTATACTTGAATTGACGCAAGATACATTTATGAAGAGGGTTTTAATTGGGATTGGAATAAACATAGTTGCTCCCTGCCATGATTCCTGAGCAAGATTATATTAGCAATTATTCCATTTTATAGTAAATTTACAAAACTGATTTACTATAATTTTAGCAAGTTTAATTGTTTTACTACAAATTGTATTTGTCATGATTACCTTTAATCATTTTCATACTGCTGTTTTTATTATATTTAAAGTTAGTTTAATTTTGTATACATGTGTCTTTACTTCAAGACTTTAGGAATTAATAAATTAGTGGAAGAGTACATAACTCACACAATAATGTCATTTATTGTCACCAATTATGTTGTATTTGAAACAAATAATGAAATACACAATAACTGCAGTAAAAATAAAAATTATTTTCAAAGGACTTTGTTCAACATGATGTTAAATATTAAGGGACACATATCTTCAGCAAGCTCTGAAAATCCTAAATGTTTGGCAGGTTATAGAATTAAATTAAGGAAGAAATTAAATAAATTTTTATCCTAAAGAATATTTTCTTTTTAGGTATCTGCAAGCCAGCAATTTGGTAACACATATATCTGTTTTGTTATACAATGATTTTGCTGTATTTTGACTCCTTTCTACATCCCACAGTCTCATATAATGGGATCAGTTAAATCAACTATGTTACATTAATTTGGTTTTAGGCCATTTTGCTACATTACATTAAATTCCATCTACAAACAACTGTTGTGGTGAATGTTTTTTATTCCCCATATATGTTTCACCCTTATAGTGTGGGGACAACATCTGTTGCTGTAAATGTATGGTTTTATGTATCAAAGATATTACACACTAAAGAAACAGCATAGGTCAGCAGTGGTTCATGTGAAAAGAGCTGGAAGGGGTGGGAGTTGAGTGGGGAAAAAAGGAAGATTACTAGGTTTTATCTTAAAAACCTGGCTGTCTGGTACCAAGTTTGTACTGGTAAGCCAGTTCCCACTTTCTTAGTTCAGAGAAGCTGCTACTGTTTGGGAGAATGATGCATGGATGATGAAACAAGAATTAAAATTGTTGATTTTATGTGTGGTGTTATGAATGGATCCTGGGTGGTTAGATTTCTGGGTGAATTCCGTTTTTCTGTGGCCATTTATTCTATTCGACAGCATGTTTATCAGACATATGAAGGAGGCGAGAAAATTGCTGCAGGTTAGTTGGTGCATTACATGGAAATGTCCTATGATGAAAAGCTATACCCAGTTACTGGGTTGGTGAAGGTGGTAGAGACATGGCGTATGCGCAAATTTTGCAGCAAGATCTGTTGTAAGGAAAAGAGCCTTGGGACTGTCTAGTAGGATGGGGAATACCATGCATATGGACTAGGAGTTGGCTGAGGTTAGGAGGCCTGCTAAACCATCTCTTGGAAGGTCTGCAAGGATTTCGGGGAGGAGGGATCTTATTTCCAGGCAGGATTGAAACAAATGGTAATGTTGCTGCAGGACTCAGTTAATTGATTCCTTGCCTGGAAATAAGTTAGTAACTAGGACTTGACTATGGTTGGTTTTAGAGGGTTTAGGGTAGTTGATAATCTGATCAGGTTTTGATGTGGCACACAACAGTTGTTTTTGAACTAACTTTGATGGGTACTTGTGGGACACCAAAATTTGGGAGATGTTATGGATCATAGATGACTGCAATGGATGTCAAGTCTGTAGCAGAGGAAATGTTTAGTCTGATAAGGATGGCAAGAGTCAAAATGAAGATAATGTTTTAGGTTGGTATTTTTGGTGTGGACATATGAGCTAGAGGACAAATTTGATGTGCAACACTGATTCTGGGTGTTGCTGCAACATTGCCCACTGTCCTGCAATGGCATGTGCAGCATTTTGTGCAACATCTACGTGTTGGGTATTGCTGCTTCCAGAGCAGAAACACGTGTTCCGTGTTAGTCACGCGACATTCGTTGCTGAGTGTATTCATGTGCGCAGCAAGTTGCTCAAAGTGTCAGGGCTGTAGGCAAATGTATTGGAGCTTAAATCGAGCACTACCAGTGTTAATGGGTTGTTTTGGGACAATTCAGGCTGTGATTACAAAAACAAACTATGACATGTGGGTGGATATTGCCAAGATGCTGATATTACCAAGAAAAGAAAATGCATACTATCTGCTCACACTTTATTCATGAAAAAGGGTGTTGTTTGCAACATTGCTCAGTGTCCTGCATTGTCATGTACAGCATTTTGTGCAACATCTTTGTGTTGCAGGACATGTTGGATATCGCTGCTTCCAGAGCAGAAACACGTCTCCCGTGTCAGTCACACGTCATTTGTTGCTGAGTGTATTCATGTGCGCAACAAGTTGCTCAAAGTGTCAGGGCTGTGGACAAATGTATTGGAGCTTCAATTGAGCTCTACCAGTGTTAATGGGTTGTTTTTGGGCACTTCAGACTACGATTACAAAAACAAACAAAACAAAAATGACATGTGGGAGGATTAATTATTATACAAGAAATAATTAGTCCACAATACAGTTCAAATTTTAACCTGTTTTTATTTTTCATAAAGCAAACACAACTTCTAAGATACTGGTAACATGTAAACTCCAACGATTACATTCGACACTTCTTCCAAAGTCAATACTGCCACACACTGTTCGCTCAAAACAGTCATTGCCAACGTAAACTGTGTCGAAAAACTGTCTGTGAGTCTCTGCCCCCTCGCTTTATATAAGTTTCATAGAAAGATCCAGAATGTTACAAAGGCTTCCGACAGATATTTCTCCAACTTCAACAATACTTAAACAATTAAAAACAAATTAAAACCAATCAAAATAAATACCTAATCATTTACTATCATTAGAAAATGGTCAGAAATTAAAATTAAAGATATTTAAACACAAAATTATCTACATAAATCATTCTAAATGGTAGTAAATCATCCTTTAAACATCATAGCTCACCTTCATACTTGGATTTACAAAACATTTAAGCAATTCTCTTGCATAGTTCTGTCCTTAAACGTATTAAATAGCATTTACATAATTTATTTTCATAAGACAAAATCCATTTACCCTGATTTACAGTATATTGCAAGACAAATATACAAAATCATATTCAAACTCTAGCTTGTTACAAATACTTCATATAATACAATTCCATCTAAAGTCTAGGTTTGAGGGCTGTTACAACCCCTCCCCAGAATTGAGTTTATTTTACATAGTAAAATTGATTAAATCTGTCATGAAGTTAAACAGGTTGTATGTACACATAATGCCAACATAAACAGATCACAATTAATCAACCATTATAACTTTTACAATTATACAATGCAGATAAACAATCCTTCATTACATACAATATCATTACATAGCTCATGGCACTTCTTCTAGTTACAATAAATAATTGTCTATTTACAGATCCAATCAGTTTCTCAGTTACTGTTTTACAAAACAAACATTCAATTCCATCACCTTAAGGTAGAAGTTGTTCATTCACTAGAAGTTACACATATGCTGATGACCATAGTCTGTTTACATCTTAACTGCTGAGCATTTGTCACCATAATGCAGCCAGTCCCAACATAAATCATGAAGACACCAAAACTCTCTTGACAGAACTGTTTCAGATTACTTTATACATAGGAATTATTATACCTTAAACATTCTGTATCATATTATCTACTATTCTAACAGGAGTACACAAACAATCTATCTATATACATTTATAGACACAATTTACATGGAAAAGAAAGGGAAAATACACCCAACACTCACCAAAGTTGAATGGAAGAGGGCAGCAGCAACACACAAACAAAGAAAATACAATATTTCGAGTGAAAACCCCCTTTTCAAGTTAACAAAGTCTTGTGCAAGCTGAGACATCTACCTCTGTTAACTTGAAAAAGGAGATTTCACCCGAAATATTGTATTTTCTTTCTTTGTTTGTGTGTTGTTTGGTGTTGCTGCTACCTTCTTCCATTCAACTCTGGCAAGTGTTGGGTGTATTTTCCCTTTCTTTTCCATGTAAATATTGCCTTGTGTGATTTCTTTCCTTTCATTGTTACCTATATTGACACAATTTTACTTAAAAATCATATTTATCCATAGTGACCCCTCTACGAAACATGCACTCCGAAAACTAATTCTCATAAAAATAGAAGACATTAGGGCACCCCTTCCCACACACTGGATAGGTCCCTACATCTTTCTGCAAAAGTGGGTTCCAGTATTTCCCTGAAACCCCAAAACTATGTAAATTTTTTCGAACCTTCCAGTTTTCTTCCACTTTTGACTGAACATCTAATACTACCCTTGTATATACACAAAGCTTTACTATACCTTGCAAGATTCATAAACTTTGAATTATCTCAAACAGCAGACTTTGGCATATCCATACAACAGCTGATGGATCACATGGTTATGTTTCTTTCAAGTTGTTTGTCCCATAACAGCAATGTTGCTAAATCAACTGGCGGTACAAATTTACAATCATCACTACTGCAGTTCAGTCCCTCATCACTTCCAATTCCATTATCCATTAACTGGTAAATACTATCTAAATCTAACAAACTATCTGTATCAGTACCTACAATTGTCCTAACATCTGGCTCAATGACTTCCTCCACAACATGATTATTTTTCTCAGCAACTATTACTTCATTATTACCTCCTACATCAAAGAGTGTACAACACATTGTCTCACTATGTCACATTCTATACATTTTTCCATGTCAGAAACCTGCAAAGGGAACTTCTTACTCCCACCCATTGCTTGAATACCATCACCTACATCAAATAAAGAGTTAAACAATGTATCAGCTGGCACATTCAGAACATTTTTCCAACTTACGGATTGGTACATATGCCTTTTCACTCTCCCTCGGTTTGGTAGACAACCATCCTAACTCACAACTCTCCTCCTCATCTGAGTCTTCTTCTATTGACACCACCATATCACCCTCATCCTCAAGATATCTGAGAAACTCCTCAATTTCAGCACTTTTGCAAATGTTATCCTCATCTTTATAAGCAAACATAGTCCCAACTATGCCATGCAGGATCACACTATGTTCAGATAGCTGTACAGTACTATATACTACAAACTCTGTATTATTTTTGGTAATTAACCTGTGACCATCCCATAAATCTTCTACACAAAATTTATTACTTTCACATACTGAAACGAGTGACAAGGTACTATAGTGGTTCCGCTTCCTGCTCTATTTTATCTTCCACCCTTGCATCAACATCATCATTAGTTACATCATTCATTACTGTAACCCTATCATAAAATTCATTTGTTACTCCCTCTGTTACATTGTCTACCACAATATGATTATTCTCCATGTTACATTCATCAACTTCCTCATCACATCCAGGAGTTAAAATTTTGTCACAATCGGTAGATATTACGGACGTATTACTATCAGAAACTATTTCCTTTACACTTAAATCAACTAACTGATTATCATTAGGAATGACTTTCATCTCTCAGAAAATTTTATTACTATCAGAGCCAAATGTTTCGTTATGAACACCTATTTTTAACTTCTACATCTACATATATACTCTACAATTCACAAAATTGTGGGTGGCAGAGGGTGCTCAGCACCAAAGCTAATCTCTTTGCTGTGCATTCCAATCCCTAATGGTACGAGGGAAAAAAGAATTCATATAAGAATCAGTCCGGCACATTATTTCTCTAATTTTATCTTTCCTGTCCTTCCGACTCAAATAGGTTGGTGGAAGAAGTATTTCACTACACTCAAAAGTGAAAGTGGGAGTACGCATGTTTACCAATAAGTTTAAACGAAACGTGTGTCGTCTATCTACCAGAGACTCCCAACCTAGTCTACTAATCAGTTCTGTGACGCTTTCATAAGGACTGTAGCAAGCGGTCACGAGTCGAGCGGCTCTTATCTGTACTTTCTCTATACTTTCGATCAACCCCTTACGAAACGGATCCCAAATGGCACAACAATAGTCCAAATGTGGACGCACAAGAGATTTGTACGCTATCTCTTTTGTTTGTTCATTACAATTTTTCAAGATTCGACCTATGAATCGCAGCCTAGAATTTGCTCTACCTACTAACGAATTAATGTGTATGTCCCATTTCATGTTCCTTTGTACTGTTACTCCCAAATATTTCATAGAATCAACCATATCAATAACTGTATTGTTTAACTCGTATTTCTGAACAATTGGATTCTTTTTGTTAGTTATGCTCATTGTCTTACACTTTTTACAATTTAGAGTAAGTTGCCACTCAGCGCACCAAGCCAAAATAACATCCAGATCGCACTGAATTTCTAAGCAATTGTCCAAATTCCTTACTTCCCTATAAATAACCGCATCATCAGCAAACAATCTAAAAATGCTTATCACTTTGTCTCCGAGATCGTTTATAAAAATTAAGAAAAGAAGTGGACCTATTACACTTCCTTGAGGTACACCCGATGTAACATCTAGATTAGAAGAACTTTCTCCTTCAACGACAACATACTGCGACCGACCAGTTAGAAAATCCTTTATCCATTCACAAAGCTGATCCGATACACCGTACGCTCGAAGCTTCGCTAAAAGGCGGTTGTGTGGCACAGAGTCAAAGGCTTTCTGGAAATCTAGAAAAATTGCATCTACTTGTGAACCTGCATCGATAACTTTTATTACGTCGTGTTAAATAGGGCCAGCTGTGTTTCACATGATCTTTTCTTCCGAAATCCGTGTTGATTAGTTGTAAGCAAATTATTATCATCTTGAAAATTCATAATGTTCGAGCATATAATATGCTCCATAACTCTACTACAAACAGATGTTATAGATACGGGACGATTGTTCCCAGGATCACTTCGATCACCTTTTTTGAAAATCGGAGTTACTTGCGTGATTTTCCAGTCTGAAGGTACTTTTCGCTCTTCTAATGATTTACTGAATATATCAGACAGAAATGGCCCGATTTCCGCCGCATACTCTGAAAATACTCTTACTGGAATTCCATCCGGGCCTGGTGCTTTCCCCCACTTCAGGAGCTGTAATTGCTTAATGATACCTGCAGTATCTATTCGTAATGATTCCATCACCGACTCGCCACGGCGTGGGAAAACAAGAATACTATCTTTATGTTCATTTGTTAATGAATTTTTGAATACAGTATTTAGTACGTTAGCTTTATCGTGGCTTTCATTAACCTCGGAACCTTCACGAATTAGTGCTGTAATATTGCTGTTGGTACAATTGACTTTTCGTACATATGACCAAAATTTCTTTGGGTTTTCTGTGAGACTCTTAGAGAGAGAGTTGGAGTGAAAATCGTTAAAGGCGTCGCGCATTACATTCTCAATACGTCCTCTTAAATCAGATAAGGTTTCTAAATCGCTGCGACACCCTTTCCTTCTTGAGCGTGCGTGTATTTTCCTTTGCTTTTTGAGTAATCTTTTGACTTCGCATGTGTACCACGGTGGATCATTCTCCCCCTTTATTGTCCGCTTTGGTATATGTATTTCCATGCCTTCCCTGACTATATGTATAAAACGATGCCACATCTCTTCAACGGTGTCCTTTGTTGACTTGAAGTTATGGTAATTATTCCTCAGGTAGGTTCTAAAACACTCCTTTGAGGCCTTATTGAATCTGTATACAATTCGCCCTTTTTTCCTTTTTCGCTTGGTCATTAATTTGACAGTCGCAATTACCGCTTTGTGATCGCTTATTCCTGTGGTCGTTGAAATGTTGGTGAATAATTCTGGCCTGTTGGTAACCAGCAAGTCTAAAATGTTTTCGCTACCGTTATGACACCGCGTATGTTCATTAACTAGCTGCTCGAGATGATTATCTGACAACAACTCGAGAATTACTTCAGAAGCTGCCTTATCCCTACTACCTGTGATGTGAACGTAATTACGCCAGTCAATATAAGGCAGATTGAAGTCGCGTCCTAGAATCATAGCATGATCCTTAAAACGGCTAGCTATACTATTTACATTATTTCTCAACTCCTCGACGATAACTATGTCGGAATCGGGTGGACGGTAGAAGGCGCCTATGATGAGTTTAATCCATATGATTTCACAGACCGTATCGACGTCTATTTCATTACATGGGAGAAATTTACTCACAGCTATAAATTCCCCACCTCCATGAGAATGTAATCTGTCTTTACGAAAAACGTTCATGCTATCTTGAAAAGTTTCGGCGGAACATATTTCCGGTTTCAACCAACTTTCTGTACCGATAACGATATCTACATTCATACTCTGCAAATCACAAACATTGTGGGTGGTAGAGGATGCTATGCACCAATCCTAAACCCACCCATTCCAATCCCGAATAGTGCGAGGAAAGAAGGAATACATATAAGTATCAGTACGGCATCTTATTTCTCTAATCTTATCCCTCTGGTCATTGTGACCTAAATAGGTTGATGGAAGAAGTATTTCATTGCACTCGAAATTTAAATTTTTTCGCACATTCTCCAATAAATTCGAACGCAAGCTACGTCGTCTGTCTTCCAAACTATCCCAGCCCAATCTATGTATCAATTCTGTGACGCTTTCATAAGGGCTGTAACAACAAGTCACAAATCTAGCGGCTCTCCTCTGCACCCTCTCAACTGAGTCAATCAGAACCTTGCTATACGGATCCCAAACCCCACAACAGTAATCCAGATGCAGACGCACTAGTGTTTTATACGCTATCTCCTTTGTTTGAGCATTACAATTCCTCAAAATATGACCTATGAATCGTAATTTAGAATTTGCCTTGCCTATGACGGAAGTTACGTGCATGTCCCATTTCATGTTACTTTTTTTTACTATCACCCCCAGATACTTCACGGAATCAACCGTGTCAACAGGTGAATTGTTTATTTTGTACTCGTGAACAAACTGATTCTTCTTGTTACTTATCTGCATTGCCTTGCACTTTTTGCAATTAAGTGTAAGTTGGCATTTACGGCACCAATGGAAAATAGCATCCAAATCACGTTGAATTTCTAAGCAATCGTCGGAGCACCTTATTTCCCTATAGATAACCGTATCGTCGGCAAACAATCGCAACCAGCATTTGATGTTGTCACCTACATCGTTTATAAATATTAAGAAAAGAAGTGGACCTATTACACTTCCTTGAGGAACGCCTGAAGTAACATTTATCTTAGAAGAGGCTTCCCCATCAACAACGACATAATGTGATCGACCAGTTAGAAAATCACGTATCCACTCACAAATCTGAGCCGAAATACCATAAGCTCGAATCTTCGCTAAGAGTCGGTTGTGTGGCACAGAATCAAAAGCTTTCTGAAAAACCAAAAATAAAACTGCATCAACTTGCGAACCTGCATCAATAACTTTCATTATGTCATGGGAAAATAGGGCCAATTGTGTTTCACACGATCTCTTCTTCCGAAATCCGTGTTGACATGGTGTAAGTAAATCGTTCTCATCTAGAAACTTCATTATGTTCGAGCATATGACATGTTCCAGAATTCTGCTGCAGACCGATGTTAGAGATATGGGTCGATAATTCCTAGGATCACTCCGATCTCCTTTCTTAAAAACGGGAATTACCTGGGCTATTTTCCAGCTAGTAGGTACTTTTCTCTCTTCTAGTGATTTACGGAATATATCTGACAGAAATGGTTCAATATTCTCCGCGTATTCAGAAAATACTCTTACCAGTATACCATCGGGACCCGGCGCTTTACCCCACTTCAGGAGTTTTAGTTGCTTCTGTACTACAAATAACGCTTTCAAGTTCCTGTTGTTTGTTGCAAATGCTTCTACAATTAATTACGAGAACTTTTAACTGTGGAGATTCTTTTACGTTGCTCCTACATTCCGGTGTTGCATCTGATTGGGTTGCCTGTGACTGAATTTTGTGTTTCGGGTCTTCCTCCCTCAGCCTAAAAAACCACCCAGTGCATTCCACACGGCCCCTGCCACCCGTGTAGCCGATTCACGTGTGTAGTGCACACCTGACCTATTTAGGGGAACCCTACAAGACTCGACCCTATGGCGAAGATCGAGAAATCTGCAGCCAATGTCATCACAGAAACGTTGTAGTCTCTGGTTCAGCCCCTCAATACGGCTCTGAACTAGAGGTCCACAATCAACTCTGTCTACGATGCTACAGATGGTTAGCTCTGCCGATATCTTGCGGTCACTGGCCACAGAGTTCAGCCAGCCGCCGGAAGGAAGAGAGGATAACATCCGACCCAAGGCGACAAGCATCATTGGTGCCGACATGAGCCACAATCTGTAGTTGGCTACACCCCGTCCCTTCTATGGCATCCGGTATGGCCTGTTCCACATCTCGGATCAGGCCAGCCGGAATACACACAGAATGGACGTTGGATTTCTTCCCCGAGGAATCCGCCATTTCCCTAAGGGGCTCTAATAACCGCCTAACATTAGAGCTCCCAACTACCAGAATGCCCTTCTGCGTTTGCTCAGACCTGGCAGGCTGAGGGGCCGTCAACTCGCAGGATGATAATTGTGCGGCTGAGTCAGCCTCCGACAATACATCAAACCGTTTGGACAGACGAACAAGTTCAGCGTCTTGGCCTTTTAGCCTGTTCAACTGCCCCCGTGTGCGGCTTCGAACTCTAGAAGCTATACGCCAGTCACCGACAGGCGACCGCGACACAGCATCCAACACTTCAGCCTGGGTTGCAGGTACAACGGTCGATATGGGAGAATCTGTGATAGGCATGGCTATATCAGTTTCCCCAACATCACATCTGCTGCAGCCTTTTATGACAGCTTCCAGCTGTGTAACTTTCGCTAACACAGCTGCAAGCTGTGCGCACAGATCAGCCACCTCAGCTCGCGTCTGCACACAGCAATCACTTACCACTAACCAAATCCTTAGAAACATTTGAACTACCATTGTTTTTAAATATAGCACTTAGCTTCCTAATGGGAACCAGTACCTGCACCCAAACTTTTTCTCACAACTGTTGGGTCCAACGCAGTGGCGGTCTTCAGTTTGGCTGCCCCCCATGCTGCATTTCACTTTCAGGCTGTGTGTTTTGTTCTCTCACTTCCCCATTATCATTTCTCTTTGCATAATTATCATGACCACTTCCCCTGGATCTACCATTTCTTGACCTATGATCAACCCTTGGAGGACTTCTACTCTCCCTCCTATGGTAATAATTGTAATACTGATCAGAGAACGACTCCTGAGCATCCAAACACCTCAATAATTCAGGAACCCTGTCCACATTGATGACGTCCAACGTAGCTATTAAATTTCTTGTTTGCTGAGGTAGCCTAGCTCCTATCAAATCAATGAATTCTTGTTCCCCATAAGGATGGTTTAACCCTTTCCTACCAGCTATTGCAAAAAAAGGGAAATTTATAATTTCAATTATATATTTGTATAAAGGTACTTGAAATTAAACACACATATTTTTTTCAAATTTTTTTTGGAACTCTAAGTGCTAATAGTACTTATAAGTACCGTCAGGGACTTTGTGTATCACAGGATGTACAGCAATAGCAATTGAAATCAATTTTGTTCATATTGGTATGAAATGTTTGCCTCATGATATTAAAAAAAAAAAAAAAAATCTTTTTGCTCATTCAGACACAAAAGACATTGTAGTGCAACATTTGGAATGATGTTTTGACTGTATTTTCTTCATTCTACATACTTCATCTGATTTTCACAATTTAGGGACAGTTTCCCAATCTTACATCTCTCATTGTGTAATAGTATGACTTGTGTTGTTTGAATGGATGAGGGCTTGGTGAAATATATATAGATGACCTTTTCTTCTTACCGATATCCTTCATAGTCATCACACCTTGTGCAAAGGATCTTCTAAAAAAATTTACAGACTTTTTTTCAAATATCGGGCCATTTATGTTATAGGCATTGACAAATACAACATCCAGAATTCCCAAAAACAATCTTTACCATGATTTCGGTAATCTTCTGTCAGCATTCCACAAAGTCATCAGCTGATCAGCAGTATCAACCCCACACATGAAGGTATTGTACTCCTTGACGACTCCTGAGCATGAAATTATCAACTTCAATCCATCTTTTTCTTTGCATATAACTAGTGGTGTAACAACAGGGTGGCAGGATGGGCAAAATGCTACGGGACATACTGCCAGAGGTGGCCCCCGATGACCGGCCAGCGAGGCCCTCTGGTCCAAGATCCACCAGGTCACCAATCCAACCTGAGAGAGGGCCCATCTGTTGAAGTTGCCATTGACCCCAACCAGTGTAGTGGAGTTTCACCGCTGCCATGAAAATTTGATACTAAATGTATGACCTTTTTATCCTTCCATTTCCAGTAGCAAATACCTAGGTTTGTAAATTCATTGTCACAATCTCCTCTTTTTAGTTTTCCATCAAAAGATTGTTAGAAAGTCCCTTGCGGTAGGGTCTGATTCTCCCACAAACAAAAGTTTTTTCAGTTTTTTAATAATGAAACTGATGAAAAATAATAATAATACTAGATAACATTGTCATTGCTCCATTTTTTCAGTCAATTCTAAGACCACTCTTTGAACTAATGAGTAATCTCAGAACATTCCAGTCATTTCTTCATTTTTGCCTTGATAAATTATAAACTTCTAAGAGAAGAGCTTCAATCAGAACATATTTCATAAAAATATCCATTTGAAAATATCTAAAACAATGATAAAACCAATTGCATACTTGCTAAATCTATTGACCAATAATCTGTACAAAACTACCCAGAACTCCCTGGCGGTACTTATAAGTCCACGTTGGTTTTTCTAGATTATTTAGTAAAGAAACTAGAAAAACATATTTTATAGGTAAAAAATATATGGTTAAATGTTCAAACTAAAAAAGTAATAACAGAAATTGACACTTACCAAGTAAATTATCATCTAAAAATTCATTGTAATGTACCACTTTTTACTTTGGTCAGTATGCTGTCAAGCCCCAACTTAGAAAATTAATTTCTCGGCAATTTCACGCAGAATTTAAAAATAAATGTTGTCATTGTCTGACTTAATCATACAACAATACATCAACAGGCTTAAAAATGCAGTGGACACTGGTATTGTCGAATTTTATGGTGGTAAATACAGTGGTACTTATAAGTACCGTCAGGGAGGAAAGGGTTAAGTATTTAAAACTGATCCAACATTTATGAAAAAAATCATGCTAAGTCTCACTACCCGGTTTGTACGGCCAATCAGTCATCAATTCTCTCTTCTCCTAAATCTGCCTACTAGTTGCCCAAAAATGTTTCAGAAAGTTTTCTTTGAACAACTTATAATCATTCACTTACCTAACTTGCCTATTGCCCCATTTTGCACCATATCCTAGCATAAGACTAAGACACAATTGCAATTTCCTTACTGTCAGTAACACATTAAAATAGACCTATCAAAGTTATCTATAAATTTTAGAGGGTGTACCCTCCCACTATCATAATATAATTGAAACTCTTCCTTGACATCAGCCATGACAATTGGATTACCTGGATTACAATGCCTTGACTCAATTGAACCTGTAGGCCAGCAAACTTTTTTCTCCAACTGATTTACATTACATTGTGTTGCCTACAATCCATGGGTAGGCTGTTCCTGATGCTGTATCAATGTGTTAACATTATGTCCCATCCCAGACATCTGCTGTATCAACTCATCAACCCTTTCAGACCCTTTAATATCCCTGGCTTTGAATAAACTCACATATTCATCTCTTATCTTATTACAATCTTCTTTTACTTCTGCATTCGGGAAGACAGCGATTCGAATCCCCGTCCGGGCATCCAGATTTGGGTTTTCCATGGTTTCCCAAATCACTCCAGGCAAATGCTGGGATGTTTCCTTCAAAAGGCCATTGCCGAATTCCTTCCCATCCCTTGCCCCCCATCCTTTACCGTCTCTAAAGACCTCGCTGTTAAGAGACGATAAGCAGTTAAAAAAAAATCTTTTACTTCTCTAATCTCCTTATTATATTTATAGTGCACTTCATTAATTAAAACAACACATGCATCTTTATTATCTTCACAAATTTGTGTAACCTGTTCAAATTTCTCCTGACACTCTACGACTACTTTCTCTAATTTAGAATTTAATACCCAGGACGACTGTGCTTTGTTTAAAGATGATATTATGAAAATAATTGCTTGGTGTAAAGATTGGCAGTTGGAGTTAAATGCTAAAAAGTGCCAAGTCATGCGTGTAAGTAAAAAGGTGACACCATTTAGCTTTGAATATACAATTAATGGTACTGTCTTTAGAACGGTAGATTCTGCTAAATACCTAGGGGTAACAATTCGTAATAATTTGTCGTGGAATGAGCATATCGAGAATGTAATTGGGAAAGCAAATCATATGCTCTGATTTCTAGGTTGTACTTTAAATGCACTCCGGAAGTTAAATCGATTGTATACAAGTCACTAGTGCGTCCTCACTTAGAATATTGTTGTTCTGTATGGGGTCCCCATCAAAAGGGGTTAATGGAGGTGTTAGAGAAGGTCCAAAGAAGAGCCGGCCCGATTCGTGAAAGGTGTATATAGTTGGAGGGAAAGCGTAAGTGCGATGTTGAAAAAGTTAGGTTGGGAAGACCTGGAATACCGAAGGCGTTGCTCTTGACAGAAGCTAATTGAAAAATTCACGACTGACGTATTTCGGAATGACAGCAAGCAAATACTGCTACCAGCAACATTCATATCGCAGAATGATCGTAAAAATAAGATAAGAGAAATCAGGGCCTGAACTGATTCATTTCTGTACTCATTTTTCCCACGAGCGATTAGGGAATGGAATAGAAAGGATTTACCAGGCGAGTAAACTTAAAATCCGACAGGAGTAGCTTTCGATAAAGCTGATCTGGGTTTTTCCGGATCACTCCAGTTAAATGCTGGGATGGTTCCTCACTTTAGCCCATGGGCGTCTCCTGCTATATCCTGTATATTCCTTTCAAACTATTATCCTTTCGGATAAGTGCAATACACCCTCTGCCACACACTTTTAGTGAATCACGGAGTAATAATAATACGATACGACAAGGGTTCTTTGGCCCTTTCTGTGTATATGTGATTCTACAGGTATCACATAATATTGTATATCCAATGATAATGTACAGGTGTTTATTTAATGATTTTTATTATATTACTAGCTGAGGACAACCCGCTTCGCTTGGTATGTTTTTATTATTTTTATTTTTGGTAACATCTGTTTAGTTGTTTTATATTTAAAATATAAAATGGATTTAAAGATATTTGTTTCTAGTTTTATTTTTACTAATTTTCTACATAAATATCATACTCATTAAGTATACAAAAATCCTAGATACTTAATAATGTTATAGAAAAAATTTTTATAAACTATATTTGGTGTTTTGTTGTGTGAAGCATAAACAAATAGATTTTCTGCTTGTCCGACACGTGAAAAAGTAACATAAAGCTGACCGTGTGAGAAACAGGATTCTTTCAAATTATCTCCGCAATAGTGGAAAGTTTGACCCTGAGCCTTATTTATAGTCATACTATAGGCTAATCTCACTGGAAATTGTAACCGTTTGAAACAAAATGACAAATCGTTTGAAATTAGTGGGATTCTTGGTATGAAAACCGATTTTCCTTTTTCTTTTCCGGTTAGGATTACCGCCTCAGTGATGTTGTTTAGCAGCTGTTTCACGCTTAATCTTGTACCATTACATAATTTAGGCGAATCAAGATTTCGTAATAGTATAACTGGTGATCCAATTTTTAGCTTCAATATATGGAAAGGCATTCCGGGCGGACTTCATGAATTTAAGAATTCAGTCGGATAGTTCACACTTTCATCTTGATCCATAATGGTGCCTATTGATTTATATATTTTTTCTTCCCCCGGTATGATATTTTGTATCTGCTCATTTATTCGTTGCACTACATCATTCTTTGTAGCTAAAATCGTTCACTCACATAACCATTCTTTATTCAAGTAGTTTTTTTCTATAAATGGATACACTTTTTCGATAAGTTTTTCATTCGTGTCTACCACGTTACATAATTCTGCTGTTAAAATAAGTCTCCCAGAGTCCGGATCCAGTGGATAGGTACCATTTCCAATTTTCAAAAGATTTTCAGCAAATGATTGTGCTCTCGGATCTCCTGGAATTTTTGCACGCATATTTTCTGTTAGAGATAACTTCTCAACGCAATCCCAAAACATTAATCGCTTTAAACATGCGTTTATTTCGTCAGCCGATGTTGATTTGGAATTACCGGCAATGTCTGTCGAAAATCTCCCGATACTAGCAATAAAATTCCTCCCATTAGACTTGTGTTCTTCCGAAGATCCTGTAATGTTTTATCTAGCGCTTTGATTGACTTACTGTGGGCCATTGTACATTCATCCCATATTATAATTTTGCAGCGCAATAAAATCTGACCACGTACAGAAGATCGGGTTATATCACAGACAGGATTCTCTTGCTCTGCTACATTTAACGGTAATTTTAACGCAGAATGTGCCGTTTTCCCGCCTTCCATTAATGTTGCAGCGATTCCAGATGATGCCAATGCTAATACGATTTGCTTTTTCAGTCTAATTTAGCTAAGATCAAATTAATAAGAAACGTTTTATCAGTTCCTCGTGGTGCATCTAAAAAGATTATTCCTCCTTCATCTGTTTCAGTGCGATTAATGATTCTTTCGTAAATAATGTGTTGTGTTTGGGTTAATTTCGGTTCATTATCTTTGATGTAACGATCCAATTCTCTTATTATAACTGAGCTCTTTCGTCAATTAACTAACTACGTCTAACTCTCTTCTTACGGGAGACTGTAATCCAAGTTGAATTAAAGTTTGATTGCTCATCGCTAAACATCGATTCTCTAACATTATCTGTGCTTCATTGTAAATATGTTCATTGAAAGTAACATCCAAATCCGGATTGTCTCTCCTCACTCTGTTTAAAATGTCGTCACTCATGCTATCGCGATATTTCATCCATAGTATATTAGGGTTTGAGGGATTACACGCTGTTAGAATTATTACAAAAAGCTCTCGTACTTGATCCGATCTTGCTATTTGTGCGGCCTCTCTCATTGCTTGTTCCCAATTATTGTCACTTTCTAATAGACCGCGACGCTGACATGCCTCCCGGTACGTTTCGCAAATGTAACCGTCTACTGATCGAAGATATTCAAATGATGTTGGTCTACGTATTTCGTGAAGTAGTAGACGTAAGTAAAAACATTCAGCGTTTTTTGGATGAACCGTGTATACTCGACCAATAGCATTACCTTTGAATATTCCTTCAAATCCTTGTACAGTAATTCCTCTCTTCTGTCGTTTGAATATTTTTCTTGACGCGTCCCATATGTAATAATTGGGAACTTCTGCATAGAAAAGTGTTGTTACAAATGGGTCATTTGGCACAATTCAAAAAATGCAGTCAGGGTCGTATTCGCGGGATGGTTTGCAACTCTTTGTGCGGTTTGACTTGTAAAATACACTCGTTGTCCATTCTCAAGATGGACTGCTAGATGAACAACTGCTGGATCTCTGTCATGAATCGGAAAACCTAGTATACGCCAAACAGCCTCATTACTATTGATATATCGTCCCATTTGATATCGCAAAATTTCATCATTTTTGTTTTCATTTGTTACTCCAAAGACAGCCATATCACTTCCTTTGTTAATATATTTACACACATATTTAATTGACTTGACAGAACTGCAATATTCTACGTTGATATGAGCTTGAAACATCCTCGATAATAGTGGATTGTATGGCACTACCCACTGATTGTCAATTTCTACTTCTAGGTCATTTCTCAGCTTGATTTTCGCCGTGAATCCTCCTTCACTCGGTTGTCGACGTCTGTATTTTGGATAACCATCTTCACCGGTTTGTGTTTCGTTTAAAAATGGTTTGGGATACCGCTTTGAGCATCTGTTATCTTTCATACATGGTGATCGCATGTTAAGTACTCCACATGGTCCATGTATCATATTTTTTACGATTATTTCATACAACACGGGATCTTCAGTCGGATTTGGAAGCTCGGCCTTGACAACGTCATCGATATCATTGGAACGAATTTTCTCTTTTAGCCAAATTAAATTGTGTGAATGTGGCAATCCTCTTTTTTGCCATTCTACTGAATACATCCAGCAAATGACGCCTCCAAAAATGTGACTCTTCACAATCGTATCAATGAATTTGACTTGCTTTTGTCTGAACACTCGTGCGATTAAGTCATGTCTATTAGGTGGTGTTTGTCCATACTTTAATTCATCTTTAATCTCCTTCCACGATGAATTACACGTGAAAGTTATAAAAAAATCAGGTCGACCATGTTTCTTCACGTAAGTCAAAGCGTCTTGTGCATATTCGTGCATATGTCTGGGGCTACCGGTGAATGTAGAGGGTAAGATTACTAATTGTCCAATATTTTCAATATTACCATCACTGGCTATTGCATCCCGTAAATGAATGTATTTATCTGTTCGTAACTTGCTTTGATTTTGGCGAATGTAGAGTAGTCTTTCTGACTCTATTTTTGCATACATATCAACAATAAACTGTTGAAATAATTGGCGACAGTTAATTACATGATTATATTCGTTTTCTCTGTCCATTATGCGATAAGCATAAAACTGTTTCGAAGTTACTTTTTTATCTGTCGTTTTATTCGTTTTAGGGTTTACTTGTTGAATATTAAAATGGTAGCTATCTTCTCCTTTCCAAAATATTAATGGATATTGCAGGGCATCATAAATGCGATTAGTTTCTGCAATACGTTGTAAGTGATTACTCCTTCGTTGTACGACAATGTCCCGGTAGCTACTTTCATTATCCACGATTACTACCGCCACTTCATTTATTTGAGGCGCATTGAATCGTCTTTCATGCTCGCCGATTGGTCTTTTATCAGCCCTAATTATTATTTTGTAGTTATCAGAGACCATTTTATCCATTGCAGTCTTGAACATTCTTAATAAGTCATTATGCTTATGTAGGAAACGCTGTAGATCAAGTATTACTTCTCGACTCAATCCTGCAATATTCGCAGAGCGTTGATCTACTTCATCATCTTCATTTCCTATGAAGTAAATTTGTAAAAACTTCGGCGTTTCATTTGGAACTGGTAATAATGACCCTATTTTATGATGCACTTGCCCTTGCACTCTAAACACCGGATTAAATCCTTCCTTCTCCGTTACTGCTGTTGCTCCAAACGATGTCATTTGGAAGCATGAGTTGTAACGTCTAATTTTTTGTAAAAAGTCTTTAGATTTCGATGTTTCTCCATTCATATATTTAAAAAATTCAGGCGGCGGAAAATTTAGTACTGGCAAAATAATTTTACCATTTGAACAACATACACTTTAATTTTTTGGCTTTGCAAAAATTACATACTATATCCATTTTCCCAATTACTACACTTGGATGTACAGTATAATCTTTACTTGGTTCATAATGAAACACTTCCCGTTCAAGACTATAACGTTCTCGTCTTGTTTGGCGCACAGCATGCACAGATGTTTCCAATAATTGAGAATGGACCTGCATCCCTAATCGAAGATTACTAATTCTATCTCTATTCTGTTTATTTATTTCATTCGTCAGTGCACCTGGTTCTGTTTCTCCGGTTAATCGTTGGCTTATTCCATCTACTTCAATTACATTTTCACGTCGTTCTTCTGCCTGAATACCTCTGTTCCGTCGTCTCGCCGCAGTGTTAGACGTGCTTCTCTTTCCTGCTCAGTTTCACTTTCCCCTCACAATCTTTCGCCTTTGCGATACTATTCGAGAATGCAGATATTCTCTTTTACGTTTTGGCATTTTTATATTTTGAATTTTTACACTTTACTATTCAGTTTTTCTGTTACGCATACAATTTACCTCATATAATGTCGGAAATCTGCCACAACACTCACGTATCTTTCTTCCTCAGAATGGTTTCTGAACACCATGTTTTACCTATGCACTTTTTTATTATTATATTTTTACTTTTAACACTTCACTTTAAATTTTCTGTTATACATACACTTTAATTTATTAAAGTCAAGCGATCCATGCTCGTCACGTTTCTTCTTATATAACTATGCATATGCTTGTATGTAGGAAAGGCAAAGATACGATCGGCATCGCAAAAATTCCTTTTCCACTTGGGCGTTTTTGTCTTTATATTTTCACTTATCACACTGCACTATTAATATTTTAATTTTTCTGTTGTATGTACACTGTTATATATAAATGGCAACTGATATATATATTTATTTTCCACACTTCACTATTCACTTCCCAACTTTTCTGTTATATGTACACTTTAATTTGAAAAAGTCAAAGATATGATCAGAGATAACAAATATGTTCCTTTACACTTTTCATTTTATCGTTGTATTTTAAGTTTTCACGCTACACTATGCATTATTTAATTTTTCTTTTATATGCACATCATTATTTATAAAAGTCAACTAATATATTTTTTCATTGCAGACGTATTTATTCATTTTTTAAGTTTTCCGGTATACAACACTTTTATTTATAAAAATTAAAGATACTATCCAAGATAGAATTCGAGATTCCCAATGGAATTTTTTCTTTATTTTTTTTTTTTTTTTAAATTTCCATACGTCATTTTTTTAATTTTTCTGCTATACGGACTCTCTTATTTATAAATTTCAACTTTTCCATCGCACCACGTTTCCCCTTAAACAGTTATACGTAAACTTTTATTTATAAAAACCGAAGATACGAATCGAAATTACAAATTTTCACTTTCACATATTGGCATTTTTCATCTTTATATGTTGCGTTTTGATACTTAACCACTCTTTTTATAATTTTTCAGCCACACAAAAACCATTGCTTTGCGCTAGAAACTTCAAAATAATACTTAAAATACATTCTTTGAATTAAGAAACTGTTCTACGCCGAACAATGACAAATACAGACACACACTCGTCTAATTCTAAATATATACCAGGTCGACCATTTTCATCCCCCATATCTTCCACACCCCCATAGCTACAGACATCTAACAACCATAGTGCACGACAACAGACACGATTCCACTACCACACATAAACACCAATGCTCTATGCTATGTAGTCGTGGCAGAAAAGTGAAATCTGCGGTGACACATGCCTTTCGTCGAAATACGAAAATATCCTTGGTCGGCCACTTACAACCACCATATCTCCCACACAACCACAGTTTCTGAAATTCGGCCACTGTTGTGATCGAAAGGTGACTCTGTGCTACTACTACACATAAACACCAGTTATGTGTGATCTATAGTTTTCGCTGAAAAGTGATACACCATGACACTTTTGTCTTTGGCAGAAGCATGAAATTGCCACAGGTCGACCACTTTCAACCCCCATTTCTCTCACACCCCCATAGCTACCGACATCTAAAAACCATAGTGCACTACATGAGATACGATTCTACTACCAAACACAAACACCAATGCTCTATGCTATGTAGTTGTGGCAGAAAAGTGACATATGCGGAGACAGTCGAAAGACGAAAATATCCTTGGTCGGCCGCTTACAACCACCATATGTACCACAGTACCACAGTTTCTGAAACTCGGCCGCTGTTGTGATCGAAAGGTGACTCTGTGCTACTACTACACAAAACGCCAGTTATCTGTGATCTGTAGTTTTCGCTTAAAAGTGATACACCATGACACTTTTGTCTTTGGCAGAAGCATGAAATTGCCACAGGTCGACCACTTTCAACCCCCATTTCTCTCACACCCCCATAGCTACCGACATCTAAAAACCATAGTGCACTACATGAGATACGATTCTACTACCAAACACAAACACCAATGCTCTATGCTATGTAGTTGTGGCAGAAAAGTGACATATGCGGAGACAGTCGAAATACGAAAATATCCTTGGTCGGCCACTTACAACCACCATATCTACCACAGTTTCTGAAATTCGGCCGCTGTTGTGATCGAAAGGTGACTCTGTGCTACTACTACACACAAATGCCAGTTATCTGTTATCTGTAGTTTTCGCTGAAAAGTGATACACCATGACACTTTTGTCTTTGGCAGAAGTATGAAATTGCCACAAGTCGACCACTTGCAACCCCCATTTCTGCCACACCCCCATAGCTACCGACATCTAACAACCGTAGTGCAAGACAGGAAAGACGATTCTACTACCACACACAAACACCAAAGGTCTATGTTATTTAGTTGTGGCAGGAAAGAGAAGTATACGGAGATACGAATTTTTGGTCGAAATATGAAAACGCCCTGCACTGACCAACTTTAATCATTATATCTCCCATATCCCCACAGCTATCGGCATTCGGCCAACATTGTGCACGACAGGAAACTCCATGCTACTTCCACCCAAAAACATCAGTGATCTGTGCTAGGTAGTGGTGGCTGTTAGTATCAGTTATTTTTTATATAAAATATAAATTTACGTGGATGAAAACTAATCATGCGTGGTATCACAGGTTAAGAATTATTTTTAATTTCCTTCGCTTTCAAATCACCGTATTACTAATGCCATTATTTCAGCCACATATAAGTAATTCCAAAACGTCATGATTTGTTCATGGTACAGTGTATGTATTAATGCATGTTTGACTGAAGCTATGATTTTCGAACGTAAGTATTATATGAGGTTGTGGTTCTGTTGAAGTATAGCCTGCACCATGATGACAGTTGATAAGCGTTGTTGAAACATAAGAGACAATATGGATTTAGCTTTATAATTAATGTGATATGAATTATTTTAATTTCTCTTTGCTTTAAATAAAGCCTTATTATTGATATTATTTTAGTCACATATAAGTGCCTCCAGCAGGCCAAGATTCAATAGCGAAACAGTGAATGTATTAATGTGCATGTGACAGAAGCCAAGTTTGTCATTAGGTTGAAAAGCAGCCTGGACCAGAATGGCAATTGACACACTTTGTTACAGCATAAGGCATAATGGATCTAGTTTTATAATTTACACGGTGTAGCATAAGGTGTTAAGATGCCTAATTAATTTTTAATTTCATTTTTTACATGTTGCTATCGTCATTAACTCAATTGCACGTTTGGCGATAAACATTAGAAAATCACGGTTATGAAGTTATTTTATAGAAAGAACAGTTTATTTTACTGCCTGTGGTTTGAACAGCAGCCAAAATTTGTACACACGTTTAAGAATATTTGCACATGAGAACCACCAAATATCTATTAATCGAATCAAGTCCATCGAAATAATACGCAGTTCTGTAGAAGTTATTACGGAAAAACTATGTATTTACCTGTCAGCATTTTCTAAGACATCTTTCTTTGGGGGGGGGGGGACGAATTTCGTATCCATAATGATACGTAACAAAAAAATATTGGTGTAATAATGTTTATTGTACTTCCTTTAGCAATCACGTAAGTCATATTGAACCAGAGACAAACTGTTTAACTGTATATCAGAGATAACATATGTCTACCACATTAGTAATCTAACGCATTTCACATGACAACTGACCTGTTACGATGTAAATTAATGGTGATTACGTTTCATTCATGTTTTCCGGTACAGAAAACTGAATAAGAAAAGTAAAAAAATAAAATGGAATCCTTAGTTTTGTCCGATTTTTGTGAAAGAGTGAGCATCTGAAAGTGCATAATGATCCGCGACCCACAATTTTCCATATATAAAGGTTTTTAATTGCTTGATCCTTCCCATGGTACATTTAATCATTAGCTATTTTTACAGATTTTGACTCGCACCATTAGTTCTAAAGATCTGAAACCCCGTCCAAATAGCTGCCATAGTTTTTGCGCAGCTCCCATTCAAATAAAGAGACACACACAGCTTGCTTACAGACTTAATAGTATAGATAAATGAAAATGATGTATCAATGTTTTATTCCCCATATGTCCAATAACAGGCACAAAGAGCTATTACACTCATTAATATAATATAAAATTAATATAATGCGCATTTCAACCAAACCACAATCTCTTAAAATATTGCCGTTCAGAAATCATGGCTTCAGTCACATGTGCAGTAATTAATACAGTAACTTTAGATCTTCCATGAAGGAAGAATTTATTTTATTTTTCAAATACTATTTTCACAATATCCCATGCCTTTAAATGGTAATTTTTCAGAAATTTCTTATCTTCATGAACCAAGTTTGTTCCATACTTGTCAAGATCATCAATTTTACTTTTCTACTGATGCATAATCTATCAATCATATTAAAAGTAAAGAACAACCAAAACAGGATTTTCAGCTGAAACTGAATCTTTGGCATCGGTCTCAGTTTTGGCCAAATCAAAACTTGTTTAGACATGTTAAATTTGTATTGTATACACATATACAGAGTTAAAAGTAATAAAAAACAGTAATTGAAATGTGTAACAAAATCAATTGTTTATATATGTTGTACTAGCAGAATACCCAGCAATGCCTGGTGTAATAGGACTGGGTTACATGTACACTATATTTTGAATGTGAATCATGTGTACCAAGTTTCATTATTTTGGCACCAATATTCAGAAATAAACTAAATATTGTTATACCCAAAAAAATTCCCAAAATGGAGTGACTGGATGCTGTGATACAGATTGTCAGTTTACATTTTGGTCCAGGCTGGTCATTTCAACCTAATCACAACATCTGTTAAAGTTGCTGCTTGATAATCAAAACATTAATACCTACCACATAATTAAATATGTATCTGGAATATATCTGTTTATTCCAGCATCACACAGAAAATACAGATTTTTAATGGGTTTTGACAACGTCAAAGCTTGAGGTCCAAGTTAAAATCATCATCATCAGACATTTCCACTTTTGTGGGTCATCCTGCACATCCTCTTCCAAGTCTGGCAGTCATTCCAAAACTTTTCCTCCATCACTTTTCTCCACACGGCTCCTTTAGCCTCTGCATCTTTCTTCATTTGGTCCATCTATCTTGCCCAAGGTGTTCCAACTGGTCTCTTTCCCTTCCCGCTGTTCAGCAGTGCTACTTTTGGCATCCTCCCCTTCTCAATCCTCATAACATGTCTCAACCATGCAGTCGTTTCCTTGTTAGCATCTCTTCTAATGCTTCCACTTGTAGTCTTTCCCTGATGTTCTCCCATATTATGATGTCATCAGTATATGCTATCACCTTCAGCTCTGTTCGATCTCTGTGTCCTTGGATTTCGGCTATTATTACATATAATACTACATTGATCAGCACAGGTGACAATACACTTCCTTGTCTTACTCCTCTTTCCATGTGAAACCATTCTGAACATTTACTTGATGAATATTAAAAACAGCTGAACTGATTTTGACAGGATTTAAAACTATGGGTTTCTACAAAGAACATTGGAAATTAAAAGGGGTGGGAGTAAAGGGGAAAAGGAATTTGGCTTTTGCAATCCAAATATAGACAATATTTTCTGTTTGATTGAAAGTATATGTGTGTAAAGTTCCATTGATATCGAATAAAAACTGTGGGTATGTATAAAGAACATTGGCAAGAATATGGGGCCAAGTAAATACACATGTGGCATTTGCACGAATGTCCAGTATTTTGTGTTCTGAGTGTAATAGTTGGATACACCAGAAATGTTCTGGTATTGCCAGTAAAGATTTTAAAAAGACAGCGGTTGAAATAAAAAAGAACAGATTCAAATGTATCTGCCATAAGTGCACAAGTAAGGTTAATGTTGTGGTCTCCGGTGATATTCTGTACGACATTGATAATGTCGATAATGTTGTATCTGAATTGGAGTGTGTCTTTAAAAAATATTTTACTCCTTTTCAAAACAGTATTGAAAATACATTGAAGAATATTAAAAGTGAACTAGAGAATATCTCTAAACAGAATTTTAGCACATCTAAACAATGGGCTTTGCTTGAAAAAAGAATCAGAGCCATGGAAAACAAGTTAAAGACATTTAATTTGGTGTTACTCCGACGTTGATAACATTATTTCGGAAACATTTGAAAGAAAAAGACGTGCTTTATTGCTTTCAATGTTCCCGAGTCAAAGAAGCAGGTTGGTAAAAGAGCGACTGGAAGATTCGTGTAACTGTTGCTAATTTGTTGCCAATTAAGCTCGCTGCTGATGTATCTAACATGAAATTGCGCAGGATTGGTTGCCCAGCAGAAGGTAAAACTCGCCCGCTGCTAATAGATGCTCAGTCGGTCACAGATGCGAGAGAAATACTTAAAACAAAAATTGTAGGCTACAAAGAATATAAAGTCACAGGCATTGTGTTAGAAAAAACAAATATTTATAAGTTAATGTGAAAGAAGACAAAAATTTGGCATAGGTTGGAAATATGACTCACAGGAATATCACGCAAGAAAAAGGAAGGGCTGCCAAGACAGAAATTCTCCAAGCATTTAAACAGGATGGTGGGATTTACAGGAGAAACTTGATAAAATGTGGTAAACAACTAGACAAAAAAACAACAAGGTAGAAAGAAAATTTAATAAAACATGATATAGGAACAAGAGGGACAAAACACAGGAGGGTATACAACAATAATGATATTGAGGAAAAGAAAATAGCATTTCTTGACAGTAATACCCTTGTTTCGATTTATTTTGTGGATCCACCATGCTTCTTTATCACAGAGCCTAGGGACTCAAACTAAACTAACTTTTCATCTCCTGTTAGAAGCTATGCATATGGCAGAGATTCTACACTATCCATTTGGTCTTATTTATGTTTGCTGAAAAGCCGGGTTCCAATTTTTGTTTTCAAACTCATTTTGGTTTCTGATTTAGCCCATACTTTCACTTACAAATAATAAACAATTTTTCCCAATTCTGACTCCAATGTTCTAACCACCTATTCTTTTCCTTATGA
>CM061920.1:204185623-204462013 GCA_031002005.1 Vandiemenella viatica
AAAACAAACAAACTTTAAATCACAAAAAAATTCTTCAAAATAATTATACTTTCTGTAAAGGAATTTATCATACGTATCGGTTGATATAACACAACACATTTAAAGGTGTAATGATTATCAAATGACTAAAGTTGTACGGGTTAAAGAGTGAAATGAGCTCTTCAGTCACAAAACATTAATAATAAACTGTTCCAAGTCATCACAAGGCGAATGAATGTTGATGTGCGGGAGTAATCGGTAACATACGCACTGCAAGACTCCCGGAACACAAAAAGGTACATAACTCACCTCTTCCTTAATATAAACAGCATTTATTGGCTCCATATCACCTCCTATTAATGAACCGAGAGATGAATTACAATATTTCTTGCAGCTAACACAGAACACTTAATGGGCACAAAACACAGCTGATAGGTAATGATTTTTCTACAAAGACGCTGTATGCTCAAGAGGAAACTTCATTCCCAATTCGTGCTTTTATTCTAAGTAAACTGATCAAAAGGTAAACTGTTAAATGCGGTTCCCTTAGTCTATCACTGTTCATAGTTAAACGCCAATTTCTTACTGACACTAATATAACTTTATCTTTTGAGATTAATTATTTTTTATTTTTTTTTTGTCTATGGCTTTACACCTAGTCGTTGTTGAGGTCATTAGAGGCCGGAAAGGATTGTGGAGGTGGACACCGAACGGGAAGGAATTCGGCCATAGCCTTTTTGAAGGAAACATCCCGGAATTCGCCTCGAGTAATTTAACATCAAGATGGGTAATGTTCAAATGTAGTTCAACAGACAAAGCTATTAAAAGTCTAAGTGTTGAATATCTTACCACAGGAGAAAAAAGTTTCACCATATTCAACTCCAGGTTTCTGAGTGAATCCTCTTGCTACTAATCTGGCACAATGTTGCACATTACCTTCACTGTTGACTTTTTTCTTGAACACCAACTTACATTGCACAGCACTTGCACCTTCTGGAAGATTTACCACTTCCCAAGCATCGTTGTCTTCAAAAGCTTGTTTCTCTTCTTCCATGGCTTGTTTCCATTGTTCTGCATCAGGTCTACCAAGTGCCTCCTGCGCGGTTGTCGGGTCCTTGAGATGATCCAAAGTTTCAGCCAAAAAACAAGTATCATAATCATTAAATCTTCTATTTGGTTTGGGCTGCCTTTGTGATCTTCTAATTTTCTTTACTTCATCTTCTTGCATACCACATTTTTCATCATCATCAGTTTCTTTCTCTGATGTAACTACTTCTTTTGGGACATCGTGTAAGTCCTCTCTTAATACAGTATCAGACTTCTTGTTTTCTTCATCATCCCCCACTGAAGTGATGATTTCTTCATGATTCTTTATTTCAGTTTCTGCATCATTAATATTTTCCATTATTGTCACATCTCGGCTTATCACTACCATGGAGGAAGGAATATATGGAGACGAGATAAAGCAAAATCCGTGAAACCTCGTGAAAAATTTGTGCTTGTGCGGCAGACATCGTACGAGTACCAAAACATTGGGCTGTTTGCACTGTGTCAGCTGCTGATAATATTTCATTTTCTAATAGTCTAAAGTTTTATATAATGCCAAGTTGTGCTGCATATGGTTGCACAAACAGACAAGATAGGAAACAACCTGGAATAGCGTTACATAAGTAAGTCACATTGTAATTATCGTTCTTGAAGTATCTGACTGATAACTGTAACATTAGGGCCATTCGCTATAAATTTATTCATTGCTCTCAATAGGATCATATCGTTCTCAAATTTTTGTTGGTGTAGTGTAAACAAATAGCATATGTTACTATTTTGCACCTGAAAAGCTAGCCTTATTGTAGACAAGTGTTGAAAATTTAATTTAAGCGGGTCATGTTTACATGGCGACACAATGAATATGGTATTCTGCATGCTTTACTCACCTTTAAATGTACACTGAAAGTGTACGATGAAATTAATTGTGATAATTTGTGTTGTGCGAACTACTAAACGTGATGAAATAAACTTTTTGTTGAAATGTAGTTCGCGATGCATTTCTTGTGTTTAGATGCGTCTACATAGTTTGATTTTGTAGCGGCAATATTAATGGAAATGTTTGCAGGTTGAAATGCGGTGTGTACTAGAAGAGAACAAACAATTTATTTATCATTAGCGTTAGCTTCTGATTTATTAATCCACTGATTTTTCTAGCAAAATTATGTAGGCCACTAATAGTACAATATCTTCTAAGTAAGCTCTGAAACTATGAGGTTTTTTGAAGTAAGTTATTAATTTTTTAAACAGTTCTAAACATTGACTTATGCTATTTTTAAAATTTCAGATATGACTTGTTTCTGTTCGTAAATATGTCTACAACTATTTTTCTAGATTTTGAAATCTTTCTTATCAATTACTGATAATGGAATGTGAAAATATAACTTATTTAAACATGAACTAAAATTTAAGGACTGTAGAAATAAACAGTTTGTTATTCAAGTTAAAAAGAATTACCTGCTGTATAGCCAATACATAGAATATTTTTTCTTTGATACAGGTTTCCAAAGAATGAAGATCAGCGATCCAAATGGATCAAGGCTTGTAGGAGACAAAATTGGACCCTTTTCAGAAGATTATGTGGATAGAACATCATTGTCATCAATAAGATTAAGAGAAAATGCAGTACCAAATATTTTTCCTGCATACCTATCCATCATATATGAGAGATAGTGTAAGTTACTAGTAAACTATTTAAAACAATGATATATGCATTACAACAGTGCTGCACCAGGTTCTCTGTGGTGCCATAAATTGACAGCTAACCTGTGAGAGTAAAATTAATTTTCTTGACTGTAAATGAGGAGCACCAGAGTATTATATCCAAATTTTTTGATAGTATTTTATTACTTTTACACCATTACAATTCTATAAGTGGAGAGTACTTAGAATCTTCCTGTATAATATTTAAACATCCTGAAGTTAAAAGGAAAAAAGATGTATTATCCACAACAGAGAGAATTAAGAATCCCTGTAACATTGTAACAGAAAATTCCTCACCAGCCTGTACTAAACTATTCTGTTTTAAAATTTTCAGGTAGAAACTAAGAGAAAACCTCCGAAGGAGCGTGTTTCTGATACTTCAAAGTCAGTCAGTGCAAGAGTACGTAGAGTGTCTGCAACTAATGGTGATCCAAACACTGCAGAAGAACCACCTCTTTGTATGGAACATAGTGATGTACTTCTAGGACCCAGTCTGCTCTCAACTGAACCTGGTTCTCTTTCAAAATCAATCGAAGGGGAACATTCAAAAACAACTGTTGATACTTCTACATCACCAATAAAGTGTATAACAAATGATGTGCAATCCTTAAAAAGAAAGGTAGAATGTTATGAAGAAGTGATTAGAAACAATAGGAAGAAACTCAATCGCAGGTATAAGAGACGAATAGAAAAATTGTCAAGTATGTTTCAGGAACTGAAAGATAAGCAGTTGTGCACAATCGATTCTCTTGATATCTTATCTAAGGCATCTGGTGTGAATGAGGAGTTTCTGAAAAGACAGTTGAATAAAGTTGTGGGAAATAGCCTACCAAAGACATATTCCTCCAAACTACGTACATTCGCACTAACGCTTCATTTTTATTCACCAAGGGCTTACAACTATGTAAGGGATACATTTGATACATGCCTCCTCATCCTCGTACTATTTCTTGCTGGTACAGACGAATAGATGCAGAACCTGGATTCACTGATGAATGTTTCAAACTTTAGCACAGAAAGTCCAGGCAAATCCAAATTTAGTGTTCTCATTAGTGTACGATGAAATGTCTATCAAGAAGCATGTGGAATTTGATGGAAAACGTTTCATGGCTTTGTTGAAATTGGAGCTGAAATAGACGATGACTCATTACCTGTAGCAAAGGAAGCTTTTGTTTTTATTGTAGTTTGTATCAATGAAAATTGGAAACTTCCAATAGGATACTTCCTGCTGGATGGTATTACATCTGCAGAAAAAGCAAATTTGATCACTCAGTGTCTGAGGATGCTTCACAATGAGTAAGGTAAATGTTGTGTCAGTGACTTTTGATGGACTTGCATCAAATTTATGTGCCTTAACTCAATTAGGTTGCAGCTTCTCACCTGATAATCTCATAGTAAGTTTCCACACCCAGAAAATCCTGAATTATTTATTTCTGTTCTTTTGGATCCATGTCATATGTTAAAATGTGTTCGTAATACACTTGGTGAAAAAGGTAGTATGGATGGCAGCAACAATTTCATCGAGTGGAAGTACATTAAATATCTTCATGAACTTCAAAAATGAGGGTCTTTGCCTAGCAAATAAACTGAAGGATGTACATGTGAAGTACTACAAGCAGAAGATGAAGGTGAAGCTTGCATCACAGACATTGAGCAAGTCGGTCGCAGATGCTTTGCATTTTGCCAAGATTTTATGAAAGATCCCAAATTTCAAGGCTGCGAACCAACCATTAAATTTATTACAATGTTCAATGATCTGTTTGATATCATGACTCACGGCACACAAAACAACTTGGATTCAAGAAAGCAATATCTGAGTGTAATTATGAAAGTGATACAAAGATTACTGAAATGAAAATTATATATGTAATTTGAAAGTGCCCCAAATGGCGAAAGAAAGTTGAAAGCAGTAGGCTCACTGGATCTTAGTTTTCTGATTATGTTCATAGTTTGAAGTATTTGTTAATTCTTTATTATTGATCAAAAATCTTAAAATATTCCTGCATATAAATTTAGTCAGGATCACATATTTTTTTCAATGTATCAGATCTTTGGGGGGTATTCAAATAATCCCAATGCCAGAAATTTAAAGCAGCTTATAAAAAATGCTCTTGAAATGTGAGTGAAATGTGCAAACACTGGTAATTGCATACCCCTTGAACAATTATCAATCATGACATTGTCACATGTGACAGTTGCACCAGAACATGATAAATTTTACATCAAGGAACCATCGAATTATGAAGAGGAAAAAGAATTACAGTTTCTTCCCAATTTCGACCACGATTATTTGTTTGATGCAGGTAAACTGACTGTTTTAATGGATCATATTGTTTATTAAATCGCAGGTTTTGTGGTACCGGTATACAAAATTTAAAAAAATGTTAAAATGTGAAGATTGTGTCAGTATACTGTGTTCCCCATATCACTATTTCAGAGATCTCTCATAACATACAAAACAAGGGATGGTCTTATTCATCCATCACTTGATGCATATAACTTTTGCAAAAAAGTGAAAAAGTATTTTGTAGAAACGTACATTAGAATGTTTGTTTATTTCTAAAAAAAAAAAAAGGAATTAAACATTTTGAAAACGGAAACACAAGTTGTTCAAATGTTAATGGGCGAAAATCTGTTCAGTCAGCTTAATGAACATTCTCTTGATCAAGATGTGTTGTTTTATCACACAGCCCTACTTATTTGTTAGTTAGATTTAAATACTGGGGGAAGAATATTGTTAAAAAAAGGAGACTCCATTAGAAGCACATTCACCAAATTGATATTGTTCAAAGGCCAATAAATTCTTTATTTATGAAGTCCATTTTTATTTCGACAAGAAACTGTTGCCAAATAAATAGATGTAAATGATTCAAAAAGAGATGACAGTGCTCATATTTGATTAGTTATAAAGAAATAAGCCTACAGCTTCTTTTTTATAAAATTAATTTTTAGTTTCTTTGGAGTAAGTGTTCCAGTGGTAATTAATTACCCTACTTATCAAGTTCCCTCTTATTATTATTTTAAAAATTTAACATGTATGAATTTACATTTAAATTCCTACAGTGTTTTTGTTCATTTATCCACAAATGAAAATTTTCCAAAATGTGGGTTCCAAACTATACTACCATATTCAAGTTAGTATATTTTTGTAACCCAGTTCCTTACCTTACATTACCTTCTCTGTTATATACTCTCATCATCCCTTTCAAGAAAAGAAGCAGTTTGTAACCTTTTCCTAACACCTGTCCAATGGGCTCTGGTAAGTTGAATATATTATCAAACATTATGCCCCAGGAATTTGCACTTCAAACTTCAACAAGCAATTGAAGCACAAATAAGTTTGCATCATAAATACATGTTGAATCAAAAGACTAAAGCATAATTTTTTTTATTCAATCCATGAGCCTACTAGTGATTAATTTGTTGTTTTCAAAATAATATGAAATCCCCTAGATTTTTTTACTATTACTACTAGTACCAAGCACACAAGAGAAGTTTCAGGGTAAGTTTACATTGCATTACAATGATTTTTTTGTTGCACGTGTGTTAGTTCAATTGCTATTTATACTGAAGGTATATGTTGAAATTAGTCTGATAATTTATGCTATGTGAACTAGGGATCGTGATATTGCCAACATTGTTGTAGCTAGAACTGTAGTTTAAATTGAATCGTGTGTGTTGAGGTGGGCAGTACTATTATGGCCCTGGCGATGCTTTTTGATGATTGATTTTCATGTAAAGGGGTGAAACTAATCAAGAGTAAAAATTTTAGATATCTCCCTTAGCAACTATCAAAAATTAGTTAGAGGTATAGTTCCTTGTGTCTTTGGTGACATTTTTATTCTGGTCAGACCGCATTTCAAAAAATTAAACACCCAATCTGCATGTGCAGCAAAATTATCTTTTGGTCCAGTCTGCATCATAACGGGCAGTTCTATCATTACTGTGGCGCCACAGTCTGACGATGAATTCCTATAGAACTCAAGGAAACAAATCGAAAATAAAGAATAAAATGTTTTGATATCTCGCTTGGTTTTCGAGATATAGAATGTTAAAAATCAGTTATAGGTATAGTAACTTGTAAATTTGGTGATTTTTTTTTGTTGTTTTTTTTTTTTTTTTTTTTTTTTTTTTTTTTTTTTTCAGGCTGTATTTCAACCTAACAACAATCACTAGGAAGAAAATAAAACACCTATATTGCATTTCCACAGTGTAGATATGGTTGTTACGGTGATATTTTATTCTGCTCCAGGCCCTAACCTCCTCACATTTGAGGTACAATATCTCGAGAACTAAGCGAAATATCAAAATAATTTAATCTATATTTTCGATTTGTCTCAAGTTGCGTATGAATTCATCATAAAATTTGGATATGGCGAATGTTTTCTTCTGGTCCAGGCCACATATCCATCTAACCACGACAATTTTAAGGTACAATATCTCGAGAACTAAGCACGATATCAAAAAAATAATTATTCTTCATTTTTGATGTGTCTACTCGAGTTATATAATAATCCATCATCAAATTGCGGTGCCACAGTTGTATTATGATTTCCTTGAGGTTTTTGTTCCATTTCCCGTGTTTCTCCGGCCTAGCAATATGCTCACCCCACTTCCCTCTACCCGGTTTAACTCCAGTGTGTGGCAAATCTACAAATTTTCTGAGTGGGGGAAAAACTTGAGACTGCCTCCCCATGAAACATTAATTTGCCGTTGATTTTATTACTATTCTGGAACTAATTAATTAAGAAACTGTGTTATTTTAAGCCTAATAAAGCCTTAATATAGGACAATACAAAAACTTTAACAATCGAAATTCAATTATTTATGGTGTATATAAGAAATTTAATACTACAAAATAACTTAAACTACTATTTTTACCTATGCTATAGTATTATAATTAATCTAACTATCAAGCGTATGCTAATTCAGTAAAACGTGGAAAAACTAGTAATAACATTAACAACAATGACACGAAATTTTAAAATTATTATTTATGGTGTAATCTTAAATAATTCTTCTCGCCAGCAACAATCCTAAGAATTTAGATGATAATTAAAGATTTTAAAATAATTTAGTCTACAAAAACTTAGCTGGAGAATGCAAAACCGCAGTTTGATGAGCAGCTCTACACACACACAGCACACTCATAAGAGTGTATTTCAAATAGCGCTTCTTGACATTACCATGTAACTACAGCAAAACAGCTTTTCTAATAAACTTAGTGTTTTGATGCCATTTAAATTCTTTCAGTAAAGTAAGCTGGAAAATCTGCAATACATTTCATTATTAAAATCTCTCTCTTTTTATTTAAGCAGCTGCGTATTTTCGCTGAGCGCTGCCGCCTGTAATTTTGTTTCTTCTTCGGTCTCCTAGAGGCAGGACAGCCCTCTGTTGAATTCTAAATTAATCATCCAGCCCTGTAAAACTCATGCGTCTCGTCTCCTCCGCGTACTGTTCAATTTTTAATTTGATTGCAGCCCATCTGCTGATGTTGTTGTCTCCCTACAAAAACACTTTCGCATTCCACAGACAAATTGTAGCACCCCTCCAACACCTGTATTAGATATCCGTGATGTGGATTCCATCACCACAGTTTGCAAGCAATGGTTATTACAAGCCAATTCACTAACTTCTCTGGTATAACCCCTCACCACACTCTGCAAAAAAATAAAGGATTTTGCATCCTCTTGCTATCAGCCCTACTGAATTTACCATCAAAATTATACCACGAAATGCACACTTAAGGCTTTCAACATGAAATTCCGTCTTATAATCATAAAAATAGAACATAAGTGGTGACTACAAAGGACATTTACAAAATGCCACAAATGTTAAAATTCCATACATCTTTTACTGGTCTCTGTGGAAAGTTTTGCTGGTATTAGCATACAAATTACTTTATTATTCGGTTCAAAACTGTAAATATTTTGCTCCAGATATTTGATTTTTATGCAGTGAAAATAAATTAATTTCTTTCTGCACTGAGTCACTTTAGCCAATAGCAGATGTACAATCCTCCAATGTGCAAAAACAGTAATTTTACAGTTACAGATAACAGTCAATATTTCGTACGAAATAATAAGTTTTTACACAATTAGTTGCTTACTGCAGTGATGATTTTTTACAGTGATATGGATGCAAATAAAAAACAGCTGTTATGAGGTAACTATTTATTAAGTGACGTACGTTCGAGATAATAAAGAAAAATTGGAAACATTAATCTTCAGCGTTCATTCTCTCACCCTAAGTAATTCTGTCACTAGGTGTCACCTGTGGTGTATTTCAGCTACCTGTCTGTCAAGAGCCATCTTCGACATAACATGTGTTTCATAATTGTATTCCTAAGAGATTGTTCTCGTCTCTCTGTGAATTCCATAAAGGGCGACTGGAACAAATGAAGTATATATGTTAATTATATATCCAAGCTCAAGGACACGGTTTCAGAAATACACCGAATGCTAAAACTCCAAACAAATCAAAAGAATCTGAATGATTTAAGCATTTCAGTGATGTTCAGGAATCTCTGGTGTATTACAAACATTCGGTTCAACTTTCATCATGCGTAACTCTAGAAAAGTTGCAAAAGTGCATAAAGTAATCAGTGAAGACAGGTAACAGATAATCACTAAGACTTGTAATAGGGTTGTACTGTCATATGTGACGTTGAGCATCCCAGCGAATGAACTGAACATGAGATCAATACCGCGAAAGTTGTTACTCGTATTTTCGACAGCAAGCAATGAGAACATAGGATTGCCCAAAACAATTGGAGATGACCCAAACTCCCTGTCCAGTCTCTCAGCAGCCCAGACTAGCGTGCCTTGTTCTAATCAATATAAAATAAATTATTAATTTTCGTGAAATTGTTAACAAGGAATTTATTCCATCTGGTAAGACTATCACCGATAATGATGGGCGTCAATGACCTAAGGTATGGAGTAAATCAGACCGAGTACTTTACCATGACAATGAGCTTGCATACATATTACTCGTTGCGAAAGGATTTATTAGCAGTAAATCACATTAGCACTATAATCCGATCCATCTCAGTCGTAAGATCTGTCTCCTTGTGAATTCTACTTCTGACCTAAAAATGAAATTTCAGTTGCAGGGCCTCGCATTAACTCTGTTGATGATATCCGAGTGGAGTCGCTACACACATACACACCCACCTACTTACTTGTTGCAGTGCAATTGTGGAATGTAGCTGATCCACTGCCTCAGCAACTAACCTTCTCCAAAGGGCTCATCATTCCACTCTTCCCATTTGAGATTTCTGCCTCTCTTGCGTCTTCTTGATGCATCAAGCCACACGAGTATTACTTTTACACGTCGCTCTTCAAAGCACAATTCTACCACATCTTTGATGAGATCCCCAATCCACCATATTATATGGCTATACCATCTTAGTCTTGACCCTTTTACCATTACCACTATATCAGTAAGCTGGTCAAGTCCCTCAGTTCTCAATCTTTTCTTGGCTCGTCTACTTCTTCAAATGGACCAAAAATGCCTCCAAGATCCTCCTTTCGATGAAGTCCACAGTTAGGCAACAGACAATACTACTAGCTAGGCTATAGTTTATTTAACTTTAGTTTTGATAATTTTAACAATAATTTTCGGTTTTCCTAATCGAAAAACTTTACCTTCTGCAACACGTAGTTAGTAGACTAGGCTGGGAGTCTCTGGTAGATAGACAATGAAGGTAAGTTTAAACTTATTGGTAAACATGTGTACTCCCACTTTCACTTACGAGTATAGTGAATTACTTCTTCCACCAACGTATTTGAGCCGGAAAGAGAAGAAAGATAATTATAGAAATAAGGTGCCACACTGATTCTTATGTGAATTTTTCCCCTCGTACCATTCGCGGATTGGAATGCACAACAAAGAGATTAGCTTTGGTACTGAGCACCCTCTGCCACCCACAATTTTGTGAATTGCAGAGTATATATGTAGATGTAGACCTAACAGCCATTGGAATTCCAGGAGACGTTCAAAATCTGAAAAATGGATGTGACTACTATGAAAAGACGATGGAAATAAGGATATTAGGCGCATCATGATTTTTACATACAAATTATCAGAAATTATTTGACAGCAGAGTGTACATTACTGTTATTCACTATGTGAATCTAACACTTGTTAGAGTATGGGTAAGTAAAAATTCATCAAATTTGGCAACATTTCTGGCATGATGTTAGAAAAATATAAATGTCAGTCCATTGAAATTTTATGTTATACTGGCAGAATATTTGAACAGATGTTAATGAAGTATGGATGTAATCAATGAATATGGTGCTAACTTCCACTCTTAATTAATATATACAACTAGCAATATCATACATTTCCAATCATATAACATCAAAGTGTTTTTGGATTTGAATGTAGATACATTCTGTTATTGAAGTTACAACTTCACATAAAACTGAAAACAGAATATTTAATTAAATCAGGTTGCTTTACAAGAGGATGCTGTACAAAACATCTAGGTTTCTGTACTTTCTAAGCAATAAATTTGGATAGACAAATGTAACGGAAGATTTATGAAAATGACACAAAAATATTGAATTAATCTGACAGTATAAAGTATATATTATGTTTATAACCACAATAAAGACTAAATATTCATTGTAAAGGTTCATTTCTCATCACAATAAGCTATCATAGATTTTTAAAAGCCTTGCACAATGATTAATAGACTTTCGAGGTATATCGCGTTGTTTATCTCATAATATGTCACACATTGAGGTCAACACTGGTCTCTCTCCGCTATGGCTTAGTGTCTTTAAATTGTAAAATTACGTGAGTTTGTCGCTGTTGTTATAATTATAGCAGCGGATATGGTCCGTTAAGTCTCTCCACCACAGTCTCTCGCGATGTAAATAACGCCATAGCTGCATGGCATTTCATAACACATTAATCTGGTCTTGATGTAATCTGTCTTTTACACTGGTTAATGATTGGCCAAGTTTGAAATAAGTCTTATGTGCTGTACATACCTCCAATCGTTTTAACAATTAACTACCCCAGTCAGTATACCATGTAAGTATGGGAGAAAGACGAACTTTCTTGGCACACTGGTATCATGGGATAGTATAAGTTGATGTCTCCCATGTTTTTTTTCTGATGTCAGACACACTATAGGTGTTGGCTCGGAATATTGTGTGTCTCCATTTCTTCTTCAGACTTTGCAAGTCACATACTGTCCTCGCTCTTAAGTTCAGTTACATTAATACGCCCCTTTTGGTTGCTGGGTGATAGTGCGACATGACGTCCAGATATCTATCAAAATGGATCGCCTCGTAGTACGCAGTATACCCTAACATCCAGCGTCACGCATATGAACCAGGAGCTCAGAAATGGCAGCTGTCCATATTCTCCCACTTCACGTGGTGAATTGGATTCTTGTGTGGGCAAAAGTCACGTGGAGTAAGAAATCTTGTAAACTCTGCCAACCAAGAGACTAGAAGACAAAGGTGTCATCAATGCATTGGATCTACTTGTCAGGTTTTAGGCACTTATTGTTAAGAATCCCCTAATAATCTGAACTTTCAGCTGCCGTCCAACAGCCTTCGTCAGAGATACTGTTTATGCTGGCCTAACAACGAGAGCCAAGCATAGGAGAGTTTGTTCATGTTGGTATTCTATAAAATTTACACTGCCACTTTCACATGTAGAGGCCACCACTTGTCTTCTCTACACAGCAGCTTTGTGTCTTCAATTTTATTTTGTGTACAGTGCTAAACATACCATGAGAATCTATTAAACCTGAACAAAGAAGCACAATGTTCTTACAAAAAATAGGAACCGTGAAACTAGTTAACTATTGCTGAAAAATACAGGCAATATTAGTAATATATGATCGTAATTTTTCACGGCGTTGAATATTAATATATTTTCTCGGGCTTCCAGCAGTGTTAAGATGTCACAATTGTGGGACGTTTCGAAGGCGTCCTTCTCTGCCTTCATTCTCAACCAAATGTCAATGAATAACTGTTTGTTTATTCAGCCGCTGCTACGGAAACGGTAGAAGACAAAAACCAACACAACGCGATTACGTCATCCGCTCTTCTGCTAGTTACCGACATGAAACTGTTTCAGAATTTTAATGGCCGGGTTCCAGGCCGCACTGAGTTGATAAGCAGTGTCCCTGTTGACTAATAAATTAGTTGATCTTATTTCTACAGCCTCCGTAATAACGCTGGCCCAAAAATCTTTGACCTGGGCTAAAATTGTTGTTTTTTCAAATTCAAAAGTGTGACCCTCTTGCACACTATGTTCGGCCACAGCAGATTTTTCTTCTTCCCAAGACGAACATTTCTGGCGTGCTCTACACATCGCTGCACAATGCATCGCTGCGTCTGTCCGATGTAGCCGCGGCCACATTCACATGGTATATAATATACACCAGGGGTTCGTAAACCTAGGTCATCTTTAACGCTGCCGACCAAGTTACACAGTATCTCTGGTTGTTTACCGTAGCAACAAGTTTCCTTTCGCACTCCGTATAAAATATTATTATATCGGTTCATACGCCACATTGACGATTAAATGTGATTTAAGTTAGTTGCGTAGTGTGTGTTTTAATGTGTAAAGAACTTTCTGTATCAGCTTAGAGTGTTGTGAAGCAAGAGTTGTGGTGTGCCCAGCCGGGCGTTGCGGACGCTTTTCCGTGTACGGCTGTTAAGTACGGTGAAACGGATCCGTGACCGTGCTTTAGGGCTCGGCTCTCCTAGACTCTCCCTGTGTTAACTCAATTGATTAAAATGGAAGGTTTGATTAGAAAGTCAACATTGAGCTTCAGTTTTCCGTACGGATATGCCAGGCCCAAGATTTATGAAATTGATGAGTGGTTGTTTGAGAAGATAGGTTTGCGTGAAGAAAATGTTCGAGGTTGCAGTACGACTTCATCGCGAACGTCGTTTATGTAAAGTTAAAAGAAGATGAGATGTGCAGCCAGATCATGGAGCGGACTGGAGGGCATGTTGATTTTCTTCACTCCTCCGGAGAAGTAAGTAAAGTCACAGTCAACTTTACAGGACTCGGAATGAGAACTGTTAAAATGTATAATATCCCCTTTGAAGTCTCAAACGACGAAATACAACGGTCGCTAGCACCATTTGGGAAAGTGTTCACCATTAATGGGGAAAAATGGGGTGGCACAATGCGTTTCAAAGTAGACAATGGTGTTAAAATTATTAGAATTGATCTTAAAAAACATATCCCTTCGTACTTAACAGTTAACGGATTCAAGACTCTAGTTATATATGAAGGTCAGCCTAGAACTTGCTCCATATGTAACTCTGTGGACCATTTGAGAGCTGACTGCCCTAGAAGTAGATTAAGTAATAAACAGATCACCAACAAAGGGAATCAAATTACATATGCAGGTATTACCTCTGGGAATACGGCTCCTCAGCGAGATCACATGGAGACCTTGCCGGGAACTAGCTTTCCGAATACCAACATACCAAACAGCAACAATTCCCAAACAAAAGAAGCTGAGAACAAAACAAATGCCGAGGAGAAACATAACTCAGACTGTAGTGATATAAACACTGTTCCATTTCCCGTACTCAGAAAAGATATTGATGATAACGCTGCAACAGAGCTAGAGGGTCATTCGGAAATAGAAAACAATCAGAGGCCACAGGACATTGTTTGTGAGATGCCTACGAAGTCCAACGCAAATATCACCTTGGAGGAAAATAGACATCCTGAGGCAGACATCGGCCACCTAAGCATAATTACAAAAGAAATAGGAAAAAAATCATCAAAAGTCAAACCGATAGAAAATCAAACCACTACAGAAGAGATTACCCAAGCAGATTGTTCGAAAGAGAAAAACGAGAGGCGCGAAAATCCGCAGAAGCTACAGCAAGACAGATGAAATTAAGCTACAGCAAATAAAGCAGAAAGCGCACATGGAAATTGGAAAGGAAGAACACAGAGAGAAAAAACAACGGACTTACATTGATTACTGCAGTACAGACAAAAACAATGATAGAGAAGATGCGACCCATGCAAATGTAACCCATAGTCACTGGGCTGACGATATGGACATAGATATTGAAACGAAAAACGAAAAGGATTAATACAAAAAGAAAAAAAAAAAATTAAAAAAAATAAATAAAAAAAAAGATGTAAAAAAAAAACTGGCAACAGAAAATAGGCATAAAAAAAATATGAAAAAAAGCCACCAACTCAATCATCAATAGTAACGACAATACAGCCTAAATTATGGCTCATTCCATATCAACGCGCCAAACATACTGTATCGCGACTTTAAACATGTGGGATAGAGAGTTATGTTAAGTATCGTTGTTTGAAAGATTATTTGTATGCGGCTTCTGTAGATATTGCCCTATTACAAGAAGTTTCAGCAGGGATGTCAGAAGACATTACTGGCTATACTGTAATTAAAAACCTGGGCGATGGTACGAATCGTGGTACCGCCATTCTAACCAAGGAAGGTATAATAGTTCAAGATGTAGAGATGTTACCTAATGGCCGAGGCATAGCGTGCACAATCGCTGACATGCGCATCGCTAACGTATATGCACCTTCTGGAAACCAGAATAAAGAAAAAAGGAAATCATTTTTCACAACCGACATAGTACCTTTAATAAGAAAAAATCACGCAAAGCTCTTGTTAGCAGGAGATTTCAATTGCGTTTTATCGTCCAGAGATCAAACCCCCAATTTTAACAAAAGCATTGAACTTGAATATCTCATAAAAAGCTTAAACCTTACAGACACATGGCACATGAAACATGGCGAGGAATGCGGCTACACCTTTGTCTCGAACAATTCAGCTAGCCGACTTGATCGTATGTATGTTTCTTCAGCCCTGACTTCTAAGGTGTTAGCATCAGAAATCTGGCCAGTTAATTTTTCAGACCATTGCGCATATCATTGCAAAGTACTGAACATTCCACAAGGAACGTACAGATGAAGGGAATATGGAAACTCAACACCAATATCCTAAAAGACAACGAGTTACACACATACTTTTCAGAGATGTGGATTCACAGTAGAAAATATACAAATAGACATACTAGTAAGATTGAATGGTGGCTGCTTTATATGAAACCGAAAATAAGGAAATTCCTGGCAGACTTTTCAAAACAGAAGTCATTCTGGCAACACCATACGAAAGAATTTCTCTATATGGCCCTCAGAGAATTGTATCAAGAACAAGATAAGCTTACTGACAACTTACGGAAAATCAAACAGATTAAAGCTAGAATTACCAAAATAACGAAGGAACAGACGTTTGGAACACAAATACGAGCTAGGGTGGACCATTTTCAAATCAAAGAAGAAACATCCATATATCACCTTGCAAATGAAAAGCGTAATATCAGGCGCAAACTCATAACAGAAATACTTGCTGACGGACGTTCAGTTACGAAACAACAAGAAATAATAAAAATGCTACATAACCACTTTAGCGGAATATATACAGAAGAACCTATATACGAACAGGAAAGAATCAACTTTTAACAAATATTAATCCTCAGATCACGGTTTCAGAAAACGAACAGTTATTGGAACCAATAAGTGAACTTGATGCTATTAAACGAAGCCCGAGAAACAAATCTCCCGGGCCGGATGGACTGCCAGTAGAATTTTACCTCACCTTCTGGAATTATCTGAAAGTACATTTAATGGAAATGTATAATGACATTTTACAGAGACAAATCATCCATCCAGAGTTCTTAGACGGCCTCATGGTACTTATTCCTAAAAATGGGAATACTCGAAACGTGGAGAACTTCCGTCCACTAACATTGCTGAACTCTGATTATAAAATATTCAGTCGCATAATTGCAAACAGACTTCGTAATACAATAACCAAGGTAATAGGGAAACATCAAACATGCATAGGTAACGGAAGATCCATAATTCAAACTGTAGCAGACATACGAGATATTATCACGCTATCAAATTTAGCTAAAACAAACGTAGCAATTTTGTCATTAGACTTTCAAAAAGCCTTTGATCGATCAATCATAACTATTTGCTGCAAGTAATGGAAAAAATGGGATACTCCAAACAAATATGTAAGGTATTTCAAGCCTTGCTCTCTGGGGCAACATCGAGAATGTTAATAAATGGTCAGATAAGTAAAACCATAAAAATATGCAGATCGGTGAGACAGGGTTGCCCCTTATCAATGTACCTTTTTGCGATAGGTATCGAACCTTTCCTAGTAGCTTTGAATAATAAAATCACAGGTGTGACCTTCAAAGACCAAAGAACAGCAGTGTGCGCATACGCGGACGATGTAAACCTTATTGTCACAAAAACTAAAGATATTGAAGAAATAAAAACATTGACGGAAATTTACTCTAAAGCGTCTAGTGCAAATCTAAATATACAAAAATCCAAAATCATGGTCTTGGGCCCTGAACAAGGAATAGTCCATGAAGGCTGGGTCCAAAACTCGGAGACATTAAAGATATTAGGTATTCTTTTCACAAAAGAGATTAAAAAAGAACAATAGTGCTGAACTGGAGGAACCAATTGAACCTTCTAAGACTTAGAATGAGAGAAAATTGCTTTAGGGACCTAGACCCGATCCAAAAGTATGTTATATTAACTGTGTAGCATTATCCAAATTATGGTACATTGCGCATTTCCTCCCCATTCCCACGCGAAATGGCAAAGAGAATGGATTCGGCAATAGGATGGTTCATACAGCGCGGAGAGATTTTCAAGATAAAGTATGACTCACTGAAGTTACCATTTGAAAAAGGAGGATTACAACTGATCGATGTAAACACAAAATGTGCTGCCATACTCCTGAAAAGTACATACAAAATGTGGAAAAGTGATACACCTGGGTTCTGCGGAAAGATTATGGCAGCCACAGAACCATGCAGCATTGAAGCTCCAATTGACATCAGTCATTTAAACTCACATCTAGTTCATATTCGACAATTCTACGTAGACTACAGTTATATAAACAGAGAGATCAAGAGCAACAACCCTTCAGCAAAAACGCTTTATAGCTTAATGACACTCAACAAATACACCAACAGCACGGAAAAAATGTATAGCAGAATGGACTGGAAGTCCATATGGGAGAACGTACAGAACAAATTACTGCGCTCAAATGTTCGGGCAGTATGGCACAGAGTGGTAAATAGAGCAATAAGCACGAACAGCAAGCTGTATAAAATCCATCTCTGTGCCTCACCGCTGTGCGTAAAATGTAACTTACAGGATACGATAGAACATCGTCTTCTGTGCTGCGAAGAACCAAAAATTTGGAATTGGACAAGGGAAAAGCTAGCTTTAATAAACAGATCAGCGCCAAGAATGTACACACCCGATAGCATCTTGCTACCAGATCAGAGGCAATTTCCACCAAGTAAAAGAAACGCCCATGTTTGGCTTATAGGAAATTATACCTATTACATTGTAACAAATCGAGGAAGGGCAAAACTGGAAGATTACTGGCATTACCTAATAGTAGAACATCATAGAACACTGAGACTAAACACGTATAAGGACAATTTTGCTAGATTCCTGCAGGTAATAATGCCATATTGACAACCAACTTGATTAAAGAAAAAAAAAATTTCTTGTAAAATAAAAAAAAAAGTGTTAGAATGTACGCAGGGCTACGGCAGGCAATGTTCAACAGATTTGCGCTTCATCCAGCAGCCAAGAAAAGAACTGAGCCGAGAGCCTGAACGGTTCCGGGAATCAGAGAACCTGAGCTACAGCAAGACTCAAATGTTTCAAAGTTTATCAATTACATCAACTACTCCAACATAGCTGCTAAACTAGTACGTCAGGCACTGAAACAAGAATTCAGAGCAGAAGCTGCAAAAGAGATGATTCATTCATAAAATTTACTCCATGGAAGGATGGAAAGCCACAGAAACATTTGAGCACCCCAGCACCAGAGTGAGGATTTGAAGCTTTTAATTTAGAGAAGATAAATAAGTAAATAATTTAATTGTTTTTAAGAATGTTGAATATGTACAAAAGAATTAATAACATTTAAAAAAAAAAAAAAAAAAAAAGTGTGGTGTATGCGGTAAGACGCTTACTTCCCATTTTGCGAACTCGGGTTCAAATCCCCATACTGCCAAATATTTTTATTTCTTTTTTTTATGTGCAGTAATAATTGAGCATTGATTTTATTTCATTTAAATTTTTTATTATGCGAAATAACTTTTAAAACAAAATATTACAGAATATACAGTTCCAAATTTTTTTTTTTTAGATAATCATTATTTCATTGTTTATTGTTGATAAGTATACAGTTTATGTGTGGTATTTTTTTTTAATGAAACAGGTATATTTCATATTCATTGTTTCTATATTTGTATCTCAACATTTAATATCATAAAGTAACTATATTACAGCCAGAAGGTCGGGTTTTTTTCCCCCCTTACCACACTTATACTTATTTCCGTGCAGTGGTGGTATGTAAATGTTTGAAAATAACATAATGTCTGTTATTTCGCATGATAAAAATTCGTAAATGAATTTTAAATGAAATAAGATCAATGCTCAATGATTACTGCATATAAAAAAAGGAATAAAAATATTCGCCAGTATGGGGATTTGAACCCGGGTTCGCAAAATGGGAAGTAAGCGCCTTACCGCATACACCACGCTGAAGCTCTTAAACAACATTCTAAAATTATACTATTTAAAAGATATTCACATATGTTTCCGCGTTAATTTCTCGATACTTAGGGCTCATTTTGAAGAAATACTTGTAATACAGACATATGGAATAAATACCCTTCAACATATACTCGGGGGATCAAAATCCGTTCTGAACAGGTCTGATGGTTCCCAAGTGAGTCACACGACATTTCGGCTCAGAGCCTTTTCGAATGCGCATCGTGTGTTACGAAGTATTGAGTAGTGAATAATACGAATTAGAAGATTTCGATTTTTGATTTGCGGATCAGATCAGTAAGGTTAAACATCGATAACCTGGGGAAGGAACTTGAAGAAATAGGGATGGCTACATATGACAACTTGATATTGGAGAAGAATTTCAGTAGTCAACAAATGGACAATTCGGATGTTGATATGACTGATTCATGCTCTTGCTCAGGCAACTGTACAGAACAAGACAGCCAAATGGGAGAAGAAATAATAGAAAATGTACATGACATCAAAGAAAATAGAAGAGAGTTTCAGGAAGTGGCAAGGAAAAGGAAGAAGGAAGGAAGAAGATCAGGCAAGCTAAAACAGATTCGTGCCAGCGAAGAAATTACAATACATAATACATTTACGCCACTTCAGCAACAGGAAACAGTGAATTCTCCTGAACAGAGCAAAGCAGAAGAACAAGCAACAGGATCGAATGTCGCCCAAAAAGAATCATTCCCACCAATTGTGATAGAAATGGTGACAGATTATATAAACATGAATCAAATAATTAAGAAGCACCTACAAGGACATCTGAAAGTGGTGTATAGGGGCGATAGTCTAAAATACCATGTTGACAACAGTCGAGACTACGAATTTGTACATAGATTTTTCAGGGAAAACAAGATTCCTTACTATACTTATCAGTTGCCGCAGGACAGACCACTTAAAGTGGTTATCAAAGGCCTACCGCCCTCGTTGGATTCTGAGGAAATCGGTGAAGAATTGAAACAAAAAAGGGTATCCTGTGCAGAATGTACACCAATTTAAGAAGAAGGATAAAGAAACAAGGAAACTTATACCGTTGGCGATATACCAAGTTACGCTTACGCCGGGCCAACCCGCAGAGAAAGGACAATTCTGTACACCAGAGTACAAGTAGAAAGATACAGAAGTCTCTTTGGGCCACCTCAATGCGTAAGGTGCCAGAGGATAGGCCATACGGCAAACTATTGCCAATTGCCTTATCGATGTGTTAAATGTGCCAACTTCCATTCCACAAAGGAATGTAAATTAACGAATGAAAACTAAAGTAAAATGCGTTAACTGTCAGGGTGACCATCCTGCGTCATGGAGAGGATGTCAAGCCTTCCAGACAGCAATGAAGGTAGCAGAGAACAACCAACGCAGGAAGGAAACAAAAAACCAGCTACAAAATCGGGAGACAGTTGGAAACACCAAATCAAGGAAAGATGCAAGTGGAGGTAGGGGAAGCAACCAAGAACAACGAGGAGAACGGAATACCTATGCTGACATCACGGCGGGCAGAGGCCATCGCATCAACAGACAAAAAGAGATGTACAATGAACAGGACAATGGAGAGGAAAATGAATTCAAAGACATGGCAACAGAAATTGTAGGTACAATAAAGACAATGCTGATGAAATTTAAAGAGGTAACGACAAGAATAAAAAATACCAGAGGAACATGGGGGAAGATCATGGCCCTAGCAGAAGGTGTTTTATCGATGTTTGAATAATGGCCAGAAGTCATAGTCAAAAACTACAAGACGCAACAATTTTCTTGTGGAATGCGAACGGGGTGAAAGGAAAAATTGAAGAACTAAAGGAATTTATCCATTGAAACAGAGTCGATATTTTGTTAATCACAGAGACACACCTGAAGACGAGAGACAAAATCAATATAGGAGGAATGACCATCTATAGGACGGACTGGCCTCGGCAACGGGGAGGAGGAACAGCAATTTGTTTGAGAAATAGTATCGTGCACCAGGCAGCACAGATACCACCTCTAATGGAAGCTGAGGCAACAGCAATTAAACTACAATCTAGAGAGGGTCATGTTATCATAGCAGCCGCATATGTATCACCGAGAAGGAAATTGCTGGAACAAGATATAGATGCTATACTCTCTACAGGTGACAAAGTATTAATCGGAGGAGACTTTAATGCGAAACACTGGCACTGGAACTCAGGCAGGACAAACCAAAGAGGAGAACATCTATTTGGACTAACAGGAGAGAGAAATGTACAAGTTATTGGTCCATTGGAGCCTACCTACATACCCTCAAGCCACCACTTGCTCCCAGACATTTTGGACATCGTCGTAATAAAAAATATAATACAAGAAGTTAACTTAACTACGATAAACGACCTATCGTCAGATCATCAGCCTGTTAAAATCCAACTAAAAACCTGGATTCCGACACACCGAATGCCGAGCAAGAGAACAGAAGTATACTGGAGGCAGTACAGTGACTTAGTACAGAGGAAAATACGACCTAACCTCAAGTTAAATACAGTGGAAGAAATCGATTCAGCAGTGAGCCATTTACAAAGTGTAGTTATGGAAGCAGCAAGTAAAGCGTCCACTACAATTATTGTTGAACACCAAAATGAAATAGACCTACCACCCCGTCTGGAGGATTTGAAATATCTAAAGAATAGATATCGAAAACTATGGCAACGTTACAGGGATCCACAAGATCGCAGGGAGTTTCATCGGTTAGCTCGTGAATTGAAAAGAAGACTTACGGAAAGAAAAATAGAAACGTGGGAAAATAAGATGTCTAATTTGCTATTAGAAAAGAAAGAAGCATGGCAGCTAATAAAGGCGCTCAAAAATCCAAGGAAAGTCAAGACCGGTATAAACGGGCCAGATGGTGTTGCCTTCCTTCCTCTAGCTAAGGCAGAAGTGTTAGCAGAATCATTTGCACCACAGTTCAGAACTCCTGATTATGAGCTGAAAGCGAGGGAAAAGAAAATGGAAGAAGAGATTCAGAGGCGTGCAACGAACATAAGAGATGGCGCTACAAACACGATACCACAATTAACTACACCACGAGAAGTGCAGGGAATAATTAAAAAACTGGTGAGCAAAAAAAGCACCTGGTACAGATAACGTCACGAATAACCATCTCAAGAACCTACCCAGAAAAGCATTAGTTTTGTTGACTAGAATAATTAATGCTGGAATGACGAGAGGCCATTTCCCTACACCATGAAAAACAGCCAAAATTGTGACTAATCCAAAACCAGGTAAAGACCTGACCAAACCCGACAGCTATAGACCTATTAGCCTTCTGAGCTCACCAGGAAAAGTCATGGAAAGAATAGTCCTAAAGAGGATAACAGAAAATTTAAAATAAAACGCTACAATTAGAGAGGAACAATTTGGTTTCCAGTCAAGAGTTTCGGCAACAATGTTATTGTTACGTCTAGTGGAGGACATATTGGCTGCGTTCAACAAGGGAAAATCTGTAGCAGCAATATTCATAGACAAAGCCTATGACAGAGTGTGGAGAGACAATTTAATATGCAAGCTGGAGGATAAAACAGACATCCCACGCTGCTACATAAAATTGATAGCAAATTACTTGAAAGGAAGAAGATTCTTTGTGGCATGTGACGGTGCGAACTAATCAATTCTTGATCAACACCTCCAAGTGCGCTGCTGTATATTTTACTAAGAAAAAACCGGACTTTGACAAACTACCTCAATTAAGAATAGACGGACAAACGATACCGTGGACAATATCACATCGATACCTAGGAGTTGAACTTGACCAAAAGATGTTGTTCAAAGAACACATCAGACAAAGAATCCGAAAAGGGATGGCTATTATGGTCAACTTATATCCGATACTTAGTAGTAAAGAACTGACACTACGGACTAAGAGCAGAATTTATAAATCAGTAATACGCCCATTTCTGCTATATGGCTGCCCAGTTTGGGGAATATCGGCAAATTCGAATATTCAGCTCCTACAAAGACTTCAAAATCGCTGTCTACGAAAAATACTAGCTGCGAGAATGTACACACCGGTTACACAACTTCATGATCAAACAGGAATAAATTATATCAAATACGAAATTAGAACACAGGCAGAAAAACTATATGACAAAATAAACAAAGAGAAACATATGGAGCCCCGACTACGTTGAATTGGTTTGTGTGAACCAAAAACATGGCACAGATACAAGGTGCCACTAAATATATTAAACCAAGAACAGTAAAAGACCATTAATTGGGTTTTTTCCATAAGACCACCCGAGTGGTGGTCACAGGTTTTTCCCCCAAAGTGATAAATAAAGAGTGCCCCAAACCTAACCTTAGACTAACAAGCATAGCTTCCAAAGGAAGTGGTGCTTTAGCATATAAAAAAAGAAGGCAGCGAAGACAGTCTATTTGTGATTTCGAGAAGAAATATCCAAAATAGACCTGATGAAGACAACCGAGCAGGTTGTCGAAACGTCGTCGTTTTATGACACCATCCGGCTGGACTCCCGAGAAACTTTTATTGAATCAATACGCCGGGAAAGTCTCCATTTACATATCAAAGATTAGTTATTATTAAGTGATATCGATTGCAAGCTTCTATTAATCATGGAATCCTTCCTCTATGGTATTAATTTGTCTCCATTTTTATTGACTGCGTCTTCTCCAAAGCATCCAACAATAGGATGGTTTGTTTTGTTTCCAGTTCTCGCCTAGTAGAATTATTTCTTTGTGGTCGGTCGTTGGTTAAATCCAGCGTCCTTGTCAATTCATCATAGAAGGAATCCTTCTTCGTTATTGGGGGTATTTTCATTTGGTGTGTTGACAACCACAACTACTAATATATTGGTTTTCATTTTCATTTCTGATTGGAGAAGCCTATCATTGATTTGTTTTCACCATTTTATACATCTTTTATATTTTTTCTTAGTGGCCAGTTCTCCTCCACTCTAAGCTCTTTTTCTCTTTCGTAATACCATGTACCAATATATATATTCTCTACCTTTCCCTCTTTTTTGTTTCAGTTAATGCTACAATGTCCATGATGTCCATGTTATATTTCTCAGTTTCCTGAAGACTTCATGACTTAAGTGGAATTACTTAGAACATTTCAAGTTACCAGTCCCATAGTCCGTTTCTTTGCATATTTTCGTATACCCGTCCGGCTTCCTATTGAGAACTTTTGCAACAGAGACTTTTCCCTGGTGATGAAGGGCAGGTCCTTCGATTCAACACCAACCTGGAGGACTGTGTTATTTTTTCTCGGAGTTTTCATCCACTAGACTGGCTGTATTACAGAAGTAGAGAGTCCAGTAACCACTTCCTGTAATGTTAATTTTTTTCTGCCCCAGGTATTTCATTTCCTCGGTACCACTCATATCTGGGAAGCATTTTCCATTCCACCACCTAGGAAGGCGCCTGGTGGTAGACTAGCAACATCATACGGGAGTGTCATTTTTTTTTTTTTTTTGCTTTAATATTAATGCAAATAACAAACTGTTATATTTCAGACAAAACAAAAGTTTACAATTTTTTTAGTAACAATCTACGATAAACGGAATCTACAACACTTAGTTAAAAAGGAATTTAAGATGTTAAATAGATAAACAAAAACCTTTAACTACAATTTGCTGTATTTATTTTAGTTATTAAGCGTTTGGTAAATTCTAAAGCAATATAACTGGCGAAAAAGAAATGAGCATTAACTAGCAACAATAGCTGACTATTTCTGACTCAAAATAATGATTTTTAGTCTCACTAACAATAAGCATAAAATTTACTTTATAATTAAAAGCTTTAAACTATTTTAGCCAGTAAAACTTAGCTTATGGCGAAATTAATTCCAGTTTGTGCACAACAGTTCACACACGCTACAAAGGCTTTTGACAGAGTAAGCCATATAATAGTACTAAACAACGTACAAACAAATGGGAGTGAACGAAAAAAAAAGATTTGCTGGTAAAAAGCAAAAAGTTAGAGCAGGATATGCTAATCAAAGAAGAGGAGGTGAAAATGTGAGTGTTACAAGGTAGCTTAATGGAACCATGGATATTCATTATTCTAATGAATGACTGAATTGATGGTCTACTATGATCAGAACTTAGGTTGCTTGCACATGACATAATGCTATAGGACAAAAATGGTTGAAAACTATGAATAGCTGCAGGGCAATCTTGCTGGGTAGGTCAATATGGGATGAAGGTAAATGCAAAGAAGAGTCAGCTTATTAGGTGCAGAGATAAAAAAAAAAAACTAAAGATTTGTGATAATTACAAGGTTGGGAAGGAATTGCTTGTTGAAGACTTCAAACACAAATACGTTGGCATAACATTTGATAACAAACTCAGCTGACAGGACAGGTAGTAGGAAAAGATTTTAAAATCCTTCACTTATTGGAGAGAGTGAAAATGGAATCTATCAGAGAAGGAAGGCAATTGGGTTACAAACTTTCTGTCAGATCTTTGCTTGATTTTGATGGACCCACCTTTTGCATGTCAAATACAGTTGTTGGAGAGGGTGCAAAGAAAGGCTGCTAGATTTATCTGGAAATTATCGCAGAACACAACCAGCAAATTATTTGGTAAAGGAGCTGGAATGGGATTTACTGGAAGACAGGAGGAGGGTGAAGAGATTCATAAGAGTTTACAAGCAGTATATTGGTGATGAGGGGTGGAAAGATATTGGTTGATGAATTAGGAGTAAGAAAAAGATGACGATGATCCCAAAATGGCATTCGATTTCAAGCGCTAGAGTGTGGAAAGGTTTTCTTTAGTAGGTAACAGGGTCAGGGATAGGGCTGAGGATTTAAGTCAGGATTTCAGGGAGAATTACTGATCTGTCAGCCACGTTCGTAGCCACTAGTCAAGATGGTCGAGAGATATGCCAGAGGTATTGATTGGACTTACTTGCGTGGATTACAGCCGTCGTTCCCGCTACTCCAACTCTTCAGGTATGCGGTCACTCTGGCTGCTGTATTATTAGTCGTTCAGCTCTGACTTATCCTTAAATAGTACGTCCTGGACGGGTTCTAATATTAGAAATGATTACCGATGAACAGTTAACTTCGTTTATTGTACTAGAGCTGTGCCCAGTTACCGCCTCGTTTGCGTCGAGCAGAGTCCACGGCTGTTATCACAACGATCAACTGTGGAATTTACGGTAACTTACAGGTTGCGGAAGTCGGGCTGGCTGGCTGGAGGCGGCGGAGTAGAGTCGAACCAACGGCGCGCGTACCGGCTGCGCGGTACGTCACATGATATCGGCGTTGAACGTTCGAAAGCGAGGCCCTCATTTTTTGCGTTAATAGGGGCAACCGTCGCGCGTAAGGGGCACGCGAGCCGAGGTCGTTGCCTCACGTCAGCTGTTTACTGACACACCTAAGGCGGCCAGTATAATGCCACCGCCGAATATTCCAGAAGGAATACGCCGATACGCGTGACTTTCTAGGCTCACGTGCTAATTGCCAGACGAGCCACGCGCTCCAGGATTGTCAGTAATCCTACTGTTTTCAAAGCTACCTTTACTATAGGAATAAATTACCAAGAGAGATGTTGAATAATTTACCAGATAGCTGAAAGAATTTAAACTTAAAATTTGCAGAGGTACGTACAGGAAGGGGGGGAAGGATGTGTCGGAAAATTGCCACAGGGGCGTGTGCTCTATCTCAATTAAATTAATTAAATGACTTAGTATATCTATATAATATATGAATGTATGTATGTATGTATGTTTGTTTGTTTGTTTGTTTGTTTGTTCTTCATACAAATCCACAGTTTTCATCCTATCTCGATGAAACTTTGCACACTTATCCTTTGAAACAAGGAGAAAAATACTGTCTACATTTGGATTGAAAAATTATCTGTATAAATAATACATGTTGTCTCGTAATTTCGAAATACTACTGAATGGCGATAGACAGACGCGTTGGATATGGACGTCTGTATACTGCTTTTTCCGTGTATCGGTCAGACAGCTCAGTGGTTAAAGCGCTTGCTTACACATGTTTGGGTCGTGGTCTCCGGTTCAAATCTCAGTGGAGGCTAAGATTTTTTAAAATTGTTTTTGATCGTAAGAGTCACGCCTGGGCCTTAGGTTATTCGGATTGTATGTTAAACTGTATATATCATTAAGTTAGGGATGCATTGCGAGTCAAATCGTAGGTACTCTTGCAATGCTGTAGGTGTACACTTTTTTACGTTATAATGATTCTTCAGGGGTTGTTCGCAGTCAGAGAGAGAGAGAGAGAGAGAGAGAGAGAGTGTGTGTGTGTGTGAGAGAGAGAGAGAGAGAACCGCAGTAATAATACTATAAATACGGAAGTAAGTCTCTGTCTTTTTGTTACGTTTTGACGACTAAATGGCTATATCGATGTTGATGGAATTTGACAAGAAAATCTGTATGAAGGGCACAGGACATTTTCTCCGGTAAGTTTAATAGTTGTAGTCACGAAATTTTGAGACCTTATCGAATGGTGACAGAAATATGTTGGAAACTGATTCTCTTCAAGAGACTGGTTCGACGGTAGAATGATATAGTGATAGCTTTCCTGTCATATTATGCCGACTCGGTGTTGTTTGGGTCCAATCCTTCGTTACCAACAACTTTCTATATTCAATTCTGGCAAAAAATTCTTAATCCACGCATACGAAGTCGTGGGTACGAGCTATAGCTGTGGCCAGATGAATTGGCGGGTCAGTGTGAACGAGCTGTTGCCGTACTTGGGGACAATCTGGCGATGCGCTCTCTTTCTATCGCCTGAAAATTGCAACGCTGTGCGGCCTGTGTTGCCTAGTCAAAGCGGCAACCCACCCCCAAACCTTCCACCTCCCTTTCAACACACATAAAATGTGTGAACCTGTGAATCGGAGTGAGAAAGTGTGTCAGTGTGAGAGTGAGCTTGCTAGAGAGAGGATATTTTGATTTTAGCGATTTGCGATTTTTACTTGCGATTTAAATAATTCGTTTTAGTTATATATTAATTATAGTAATTTAGTGTCCTAATTTTACCGAACAAAAAGTGCAGTAACTTATAATTAGGGTAATTTAGCAAGAGAATCGTGCTACTAAAAATGGATACTCATGAAGAGACTTATTCTCCTACTCCAGGTATTTCCGGACTAACGACTCAATCAAGACGCACGTCATCGACAGCAGAACCTCCGCGGCTGAAGAAGACTACAGAGTTTCGCCGGCAGAGTAAATCTATCATTCACAATGTATATAAATATTTCAAACTTCTTGTGGACAATGATGGTGTAATTTTGTCTTCTACATGTACGCTGGTAAGAAAAGACTTGAAAAATATGGACGTACTTGATACTGATGAAATAAAAACTGTAGTGATTTGTTACCGCAAAAACAAACCATATTGCGAAGAAATTTAGGGAATGTACAGACTATTAGCGCTGCAGCTTGTGGTGTCAGTTTGAGAACTGTCCAGCGCGTGTGTCGTGCGGGAAAACACCTACGTTTGTTTCTCCAAAGAAAAATGTGAAACAATACAGCACTATAACAAAGCTTAACGACTTTGACAGGGACATTGTCAGGAGGACAGTACCCGAATTTTACGACCATGGTGAGTACCCTACCTTAGAAAAATTAAGAAAAATATTAATAGAGAAAATAAATTTTACAGGAGCTGCACGATCCGTAAGACGCATATTGAACAATATAGAGTTTAAATACAGGCGTCAGAATGATGGTAGGCGATTTTTGCTTGAGCTAAACGACATAGTGGCCTCTACAATCAAATTTTTGAGGAAAATGAGCTCCCTTCGTAGCTCAGGTGACACGCGACCCATTTGTTACTTAGATGAAACTTGGGTAACTCAGAACCATTCATTAAAAAATATCTGGCAGAATTCAAATCAAAGTGGGGGCTTAAAGGTACCTGTCGGAAAAGGGGCAAAGCTAATTGTTTTGCATGCGGGGTCAGCAAAGACAGGCTTTGTCCAGGAAAGCAAGTTGTTCTACAGATGCAGCAAAACCAACAAATCTGAAGATTATCACTCAGAAATGAATACAACGACGTTTAAAGATTGGTTTCTCAACAGATTTTTGAATGTTTTGGAGAAAGGTTCTATCATCGTCATGGACAACCCCAAATATCATTCGGCAGTGATAAACCGAGCACCAACAACCAAATCGCCGAAAGCTGATATAGCTGCTTGGCTAACAGAAAAGAAAATTTCGTATTTGCCTACGGAGACTAGAGCTGAGATGCTGGAGAAATACCGCATGAATAAAGAAGAACCGGTGTATGAGTTGGATGTACTTGCAAATGAAAGAGGATATGAAGTAGTCCGATTACCCCCTTATCATTGCCAGTACAATCCGATAGAGCTCATTTGGGCCCAAGTCAAAAGATAAGTGGCGGAGAAAAACAACACTTTCAAAATCGCCGATGTCGAACGTTTGTTGCATAAAGCCTTGGAAAACGTCACCGTCGAACAGTGGCAGAACTGTGTTTACCATACCGAAAAACTGCAAACAGAAGATTTCGAAAAGGAAGTGGTCTGAGATAATGTAATCGAGCCTCCTAGAAACAACCTCAACGACAGAGAACGAGAGCAGCGAAGAAGTGGAAGATAATGATGATGAAGAAGGCGTTGATGGAGATGAATAATGACAAGAAAGGTATTAAAGAACATTTAACATATCATGCAATAAACTTATCAATTACTGTGCAATTTTAATAGCTTGTACTTAATAGTTTAAGACACTATAAACATTTGCTGTGTTAATGTTATTTAAAACTCCAAACTCATATTTAACTTGTTTTATTGTTGGTAGTAAGTTACGATATTATTAATTTTGCTTAAAAACATTTGGCTTTCTAATAATATTCATGATTACGATATAACATTTTTGCTTACTTATATCATTGTTGATTTTTATAAAAAGAACTGCAGTGGGCATACTTCTTTTCTACATATAAATTTTTGGTATACAGCAATTTTAATTCTGTAGTCAAAAAATATATATATATATATAATAATTTTGTCGTCAATTATGCAAGTTTTTCAGTGCAGAGGATAACAAAGTATAATTTTGATTTTAGTTATAAATATACAAACTGAAAATAAAATTTAATACGTGCTTAGCCACAAATAAAATAAGAAGAGTAATTCAATATGTTTTCTTAGTTTCTCGAGAAAGTATTCTTCAGTTATATTAAATGCATTTACAAGAAAATAACTTTCTTAACGAAATGACAGAAATCAATATTTTATCACAAAATTGTGATTATAAATTATTTAAAACACAGAATAAACTATTACTTCAAGTAAAGAGGTGAATACAACTGTTAAGTGCGTGGTTTGGCAACGGCGCATTCTAGGACTCCCACCAATTGATCTGGCCACAGCTATAGTCATATGATAATAAGATTGAATGGGTAGGATGCATTGGCCAAGTTGTAGGAAAAAGTTTTAAAATCCTTCATTTATTGTTTTTTTGTTTTTTTTTGTTTCAGCCATCTATGGACTACGACTACGCAACTTATTTTTATTAATTGTTATTTAGCTAATGCTCCGGTGGCATTTTCCCTGCAGAACTGATTACTTTTTTTAATGTATTTTCGTCTTAAAATCCTTCACACTTTTAGGTGTTTGGTTCATTTACTCCAGTCCCTCTCCTACTTACACATGGTAACTTTCCTACTCCCTTATATGTGAAATATCCAAGTGAATGAATTACAAGTTGAGTATGACAATAGTTACAAGCTAAAGCTCGATTTCAGGAATAAGTAGGATTTTTTTTTTATATATATATATATATATAGGAGGGAGTTAGGGATTGGCATAAATTACCAAGGAAAGTGAAGAATAATGTACATAAAACCAGGGTCGACACAAAGGTAGTCCCCTAAAACAGTTATTTGGTTATCTTTCCTAAAAGAAATATAATAATAGGAGCAATAATAATGCAAAGAAATTCATAAGTAAATTTTAAGTGTAAAAACTACAAAATAGATTAAAAGACGTTTTTATCCAATAATTTATTCAATAACATATATTAGATGCGCGCGGCCGCGTAGCTTAGGCGATAGAGCGTTTGACTGAGGCCGGATGATGAGGATTTTTCTTCGAAGCTGAACGTCCGGAACGATTCTCCCGACCCAAAAAAATACCGTAGAGGAAACTCATCGAGAAGGTAAAGAACTATTGGAAAGTAGCAGTGACGCCTTCCAGTGTCGAAGGCTGTAATGGAAGTGTGGAGCTTTATCTCCGTGAATCCTGATGGTAGCGGCAGTGATCGAAGGAACCTCGTGGGAAAATTACTTGTGTTCGAAAATTTACTATTGTTATTTAAATTACGCAAAAACTGCACTGCTTTGCACTTTTCGAAATCAAATGATTCAACAGTTTTCCCAAACCAAATTCATCAGTGATTTACTATATGCATGTAATATTGCATTTTATTATATGAGAAGCAGGCCATACACGTTACGACAGTCGCAAAGACTGTCAGTCAAACCGTCGCAACGACAGTCTTATTACGACACATACGTTGCGACTCGTCGCATAGACGGTTCTTAAAAATTTCACCACAGTCGTCGTATTGTCTCTTTTAGTGTCTGTTTAATATCATTAAAATATATAGTATATTTTCATTAAGTTTCATTAATATTCACATGTGAAAAAAAAAATACAGTCCTTGTTATGTACCTTTTGTCTGATTTTACTGTAGATAGTTTAATAAAATTTGTATGGCGTATTCTAATGTTAATGATACAACAAGCAAACATATTTTTCATAAGATGTAGTGCCCCCACCTGGACACCGGTAAACCTATGGAGACTTATGGCCAACCTGGCATCAGGCCGAGCGGAGACTTGGCCAGATTCGATGAGAGGAATGAGCAATGGGTAAGGATCGATCATAGGAGTTGATCTGGGATCGGAGTGAGACATTCGTGGTAGGATCATCAGGATGAATGATTTCATAAACATGTACTATGTACAACTTTTACTTTCACAACTGTACAAAATATTCAAATGGTATGTTTTTTTTATAACAGTTTAACGTCCCTTTTTAACAACGTGGTCTTTAGAGACGGGAAAGGATGGGGGCAAGGAATGGGAAGGAATTCGGCCATGGCCTTTTGAAGGAAGCATCCCGGCATTCACCTGGAGTGATTTGGGGAAACCATGGAAAACCCAAATCTGGATGCCCGGACGGGGATTCGAACCGCCGTCCTCCCGAATGCAAGGCCAGAACGCTATCCGTTACACCACCACGCTCGGTTCAAATGGTATGCATTGAGACTACTGCTGAATACTGAAAACAACGTAAGGTGCTAGGCCTATTGCGCTACCTTCCAACATCACGCTATGACGTAACTAAATACTGAAAATAGGTTGATTATTATAACTGTATGAGTGTGACATTTACTTTGAGGACAGAACTTCTTCGTCTGTGGATGATTATCTAGACCAGTAACCCCAGCTCTAGGCATTGTGGAGGACCCTAGCTACCTATCTATGATTCAACGATGGCTTTCCACGACCAACCATACCCTACAGCAGAGCCAACCTGTTAGGCGCTGCCGTCTTCTTCGTGGGAGGCGCCACCCCGCGGCCACGGCCGCCGGAGGGCAACTCGACGTCTGCGTTCTATCTGCTTCGGCTGTTGCTGGCGGCGACTGATTGATGAAGACAAGACAGGACCTCTCCGATACCCGTGCAAAGGTTTTGACACAACCTCCCACTACGGTCCCAAAGTGGAGGGGCAAATGGTAGACCAATGATGAGGCCGATGCATCCCGTCATCTGTCCTCCTTAGGTCGACCATTTCACACTTTTTCCCTACTGTCGGCGGTCTAAATCCCCGGTCGATGCCTCTGTCTGGTTTCTTAACATGAACCTTGCTGTCCTCATTTCATAATTAACAAATGTGTAACTTATGAGCCAAGCGAACAACTGCGTTCGCTACAAAGAAACTGGTTTAGATTTTATAAATTTTAGATTATGTAACTATTTTTAGCAAATATTTCAGATACTTCTTATATTACAACTAACCTGCTATGCTTCGATTATTTTTATTTTGTTTTACAGGTCCTGATTTATAAGCTTCTGTAATTGTGAAAAATTTCAAGATAATTTAACATTCCATTCCTAAGAAAAAGGTACATAATAGAAATTTTCGAGTTTTGGTATGGCGTCTGTGTGTAGGGTTAATGAAAACCGTCACTAACACTCCAAAGAAATGTATTATACGCAATAAACTGTATATCATTGTAATCAGGAAAGTTTGTAGATTATTTTTCACTCAAAAAAATAAAAATGCAACATTTTTACATTTTACACTACCCGGTTCTGATAGCTTGGTCACAGGGACCGTCTCAAATAACAACACTCACGATCGTGTGCGACCGGAGCGTGTCTTGTCGCAAGGATCCATGACAATTTCAGCGGACCTGTGACATGACCTTGGTTGTACAGTCCGCTTTACGACCAAGCCATTAACGATCGGATTTGTCGCATGCGACCCAAGTCCGTGGGACAGTCCGTGAGACCGTCGTAACGTGTATGGCCTGGGGAATTTTCTGGGTGGTTACTGCTGTCCACCATACTCATATTATCTGCCAGCGCTGCTGAAAACACAAAAATAACTTTAAATTCGTAATGGGGGGGGGGGGAGGGAAATAATAATTCTGTAACCCTTGTCGCCTTTTCCCATGTTGATTCGGAGCTGGGCCCAACCTTTTTCAGTAGAAATTTTCTTTTCATTGACCACTATAAAAGAAAAACTAACAAAATTATTATTTTTTCCTGTTCCTTCGTCACTAGAAGGTGTTACTGCAACTTTCCAACAATTCCTTACCTTCTCAAGGAGTTTCCCCCACGGTATTCTTTTGGTAGCTGTTTGAGTGTGGCTGGGGAATCGTTCCGCACGTTTAGCTTCGAATAAATCTTCTCGTCTTCCGGGCTTCGGTCAACGCTTAAATATGCCTCTTTTTCCCTGCTCTTCCAAGTAACACTTGCTAAGTTCACCCCTACGCCACCTGTCTTAATACCCGTTCAGTAATTGTTCATTAATCTCTGGTTACGTTATGGTTTGTTCAAAGTATTTATACTTTCAGTAGTATTGACACTGATTGTTTGTTTTCAAACAGTAATATCTGTAGAGTGGTAGATGTAGTTGGGTGTGGATTATGGCTGGTGTGGTGCCTACTGCTGTTAAAAATTCCGGTAGAAGGCAGTGGACGTTACACGGTGAGATATAGAAGCTTACTGTCTCCCATTGATAACAGCTGTCATCAGGATTAATTACTTGGTAGTAATTTACATCGCGATAAAGTTGGAACTACTTACACATTGACTGAATTAATATCAACAGCGATATGGAACCATTTAAGTCGAAGCAAATTAAAAATAAATACAGGAATCCTAACATGCTTCAAGTATATATGGCGGTACGTTTCAGTAATAGGCAATACCCTGAATGTATTAACGCGCGTGTGATTCATTAGCAGGGTTTGTAGTTAAGTTGAAATACTGTCTAGGGCAAAGGGACAACTGAACCTTCTTGGGCAGCACTATCATAACCGTGGCGCCGCAATTTGATGATGAATTCTTATGTAACTCCACGAAACAAATCGAAAGTAAGTAATAAAAGTTTTTTAGATCTAGCTTAGTTCTAGAAATATCGAATGCCAAAAATTAGTTACAACTATGGTTCCTTGTCCCTTGGTGACGCTTTTCTTCTGGTCCAGGCCGTATTTCGCCCGCTAGGGAGAAAATAAAACACCTATTGTGCTTTCCAGCGTGTAGTTACTTGTGGCTTTGGCAAAAGCTTTTCTGGTTCAGGTCGCATTAAGCCTAACCACCTTAATTTGGAGATACGATATCTCGTGAAGTAAACAAGTTATCAGAAAGTTTTATTCTTTATTTATCACCTGTCTTGTAGAGCTACAGAAGAATTCATCATCAAATTAGGCGAAATTTTTCTTCTGGTCCAGGCTGCATTTCGACCTAACTATCTCACTTTCGAGACAATATATCTCAAGAACTAAGCGAGGTATGAAAACATTTTATTCCTCCCTTTCGATTTGTCTCTTTGAGTTATATAAGAATCTTATCATCAAATTGCGGTGCCATTGTTTATGTAGAATCCCACCTCTCCCCCCCCTTTCTTACTATATACAAAACATGAGGAATTTAGTTTTATTGGTAATTTAAGCTATTCCAAGTCACAATGTACTTGATCAATATGGTTCCACAACCATTTGCATGACATCACCAACATAGCACTCATGAAAGCAGCTTAAATTATAGACAAATTTCGTGTGCTATAACATGGAATGATGATTATCATTCTCAACCAGGCTGCATACCAACCTAATAGTAACCTCCACTAATGTTGCTGCTGGCTATCATACACATTGATACATCCACTTGACCAAATTACTTTGATTGAGTGTAATTGCTCTTTGACCTCTATGAATTTTTAATTCTTTTAGGGTTTTTGGTTAATTATTCACCACTTCCCTTGGTAATTTATTCCAATCCTTAACTACCTTATCTAAAAAAGAAAATTTTCCCACTCTCTCTTATGTCTGGGATAAAGATTATGGTCATTTTCCCCCTACCATGTAGTAAACTTAATTCCTTCACTAAGCCCCATCACTAATATATCCTTTATTCACTCCCAGCACTCTCTTCATCCTCCACCTGTTTTCCAATTAAACCCAGTACAACTCCATTCTCATCGATTGTGTTCTACAGTAATTTTGTACAACAAAGCTAGTTGCCCTCCTTTGCATCCCCTCCAACTGCTGTATTTGATACTAAAATGAGGGTCCCACACTACGCTACCATATTCAAGCATTGGTCTGGCTAAAGTTTTCTAACCCAATTCCCTCACTTCTTTGGTAAATTGTCCCCAGTAAGTGTAGAATTTGAAAACCTCTTCTTCCCACCTTCCCAGTGTGTTCTACCTGATTATTACCAAATAATATGTCAAGATATTTACAGTCCTAGTCTTAAACAAACAATTCCTTCCCTGCCCTGTAATTTAAATAACCTTTAGTTTTTTTTCATCAGTGTAACCGATAAGATGACTGTTTTGGCATTTATCTTCATTCTATGCTGTCCTATCCTGGTAGATAAACTGTCTGGGTCACCCTGCAGCTTTTCAAAGTCTTCTCCCATTTTGATCCTATTTTATATCATTATGGCATCCTCGAACATTCAAAGTGGGGAAAGAATTGCTTGCTGAAGACTTGAAATGTAAATATCTTGGCATTACAGTTGATAACAAACTTTATTGGGCAGGACACATTGAAGAGGTGGTAGGAAAAGGTTTCAAAATTCTACACTTGTTGGAGAGAGTGATGAGGGAAATAAAGGAATTGGGTTACAAAACTTTGGTCAGACCATTGCTCGAATATTGTAGTGTAGTATGGGACCACATTTTGAGTATCAAATACACGAGTTGGAGTGGTTGCAAGAAAGGGCTGCTAAATTTGTTTCCAGAAATTATCGCGGAATGCAATCAGTAACAGATATGATAAAAGAGCTGAAATTAAGATTCATTGCAAGAGGGTGAAGAGGGTCATGGGAGTGTACAAGGCATATAGTGGTGAAGAGGCATGGAAAGATATTTGTGTAGGTATGAAACATAGTGCATGGAAGGGAAAAGATGACCATGACCACAAGCTGGCACTGGATTTCAGGCACAAGGGTGTGGGAAGATTCTCTTTTTTAGGTAAGGGTGTCAGGGATTGGAATAAGTTACCAAGGGAAATGACGAATAATTTACCAAAAACGTTAAAAGAATTTAAAGTTAAAATTTGTAGGTGGGTGCAGGAAAGGGGGAAGATGGGTTTTTAGGGAAATTGCCACAGGAGCGTGTGCTCCATTGCCAATTGAATTAAATTAAAAATAAATTAAAGTTCTGATTGTAAACCATTAACACTATCATTCACTAGAATAATGAATTGCAATGGTCCCAAGACCATTGCAATTCATTATTCTCCCATTTTCACTTCAACATCCTTTGGTAGAGCATTTCCTATCCTAACTCTTTGCTTTCTAAATTTTTAACAATTCCTCTGCTCATTTTTTCATTCACTCTTAATTATTTTTACCATATTTAATAGTGTTTTATTGTACACTCTGTCAAATACCCTGGAAATATTTGGTGATGCAGCATCAACTTTGCTTCTGCTGTGCATTTCATCCAAAATATCTTGCATGTTGCTCACTATCTGAGATTCACTTGAATATGCTTGTTTAAAGCCAAGTTGTGGATTTACAAACTAGTTTCTTTCCTTGGAGACATTCTTGATGTGATTGCATATTAATCTTTTCATCAAATTAGCTACCACTGATGTCAAACAAATAAGCCTTTAATTTTGAACCCATTTTGCTACCCCTCATTTATGGGTGATTACTACTATCACATGTTTCCAAACCTCTAGTCAGCAACAAGTCTCCAAACTCAATCTAAATAATATTTAAAGTTAGGGTATCTCATTATTTTGATACACTTGTAATAATATTATCTAAACTGGCCCCCTCAAGCATTTGTTGTTTTATTAATTGATATGCTCAGATGAATTTCAAAATTTTTGTCTGCTTATTTCCACTTGTGTGGACACGCTTATCCTCTAATTTGCAATTTCCTATTCCTTAATCACTGATCAAATCAGTTAATATAAAGTTACTCTAGGAATAAATGATCATGAAGCAGTTCTGATGGACATCAGACGATTCAGTAAACCAGTGGTCAAAACTGAAGGGAGAAAAAGATAAAAAGGCACGGTTTTTCAACTTGAAGACAGATTTCAGGGAAAGTTTCAGCAAATTGAGGGATGACATTAGTACAGTAGAATCAAGGTGGGAAGAGTTCGAGGAGATAATAAAAAAGGGTGAAGAGAAATTTAATCCCAAACAGAAAATAATGTGGAGTGCAGAACCCACATAATATATAGGGATTTTGCGGTGGAAGAGAACATAATAGAGTAAAGACACAGTGAGATTGTAGAGAATATTTGAAACGACAAGATAAGGAATTAATAATAACAAAGAAGATGGCTGAAGATGAATTAATGAAGAGTGATATCAGTGCTTGGGGAACACTGACTGATGCATCTAGAAGTTTCTGTGGCTATTTTAGATAACTGAAGAGAAGGCAGAGATTTTAAATTAGTGGTTTAGTGAGACAATTAGGGACAATGATTCAGAAATGGGCATGTGTAAATCTGAGTACAAGCTTAACTACACAATTAGAAATGAGTAGACTAAAAAATTTGAAATCGTACTGAACTCTTCTTAGTTCCTTCATGAAGGAACTAAGAAATCTGAACCCCGCAGGGGTCTTGTACGCAAGTGCCAGGTACGAGTTTTGCGAACCCGCGGTGCCTGAGCTGGAAACTTGTGAGCGCCACAAGTTTCCCACACCGTAAACTCCTACCATTCTTCAACAACGACCGTAGGGCGTGGCAGTGGAGCATTGTATGCCTAGGAGAATGGGGATCTTGGCTTCATCGCACAGATTGCGAGGACGGAACAAACCTCTATAAAAAAAACCTCAACCTCAAGGTCAGACACGTGCCAAGGAGGTGAATGGGTGATGAGAGAAATCACTCGCTAGTGTGCAACTTTAGGGGCATCTGAGCATCCCTGTTGTATCAGCATTTCTTCTTATATTGGTTATACTCATGGGACCAAAATTCAGGCCTTCACTAAAACCAATAAAGAAATCCTGTGGTACGGGTGTGCCGTAGGTTAATATAAATACACCCAGTTCAAAGAAGCGGGCCAGAGTTGATAGCCCTCCCGCTTCTGAAAGTCAAAGTAACAGGAGAGTATGTTCCATAGAGAATGCTTTCGTTGTAATGCAGAGAATGGAGGGGACGTTTGAAAAGGTGTCCCCATTTTACATCAACAAAGGATTAGAAGGACTTGTTGGTACACTGAAATCAGTTAAAAAGCTGAGGAACAGGACGCTGCTGCTGGAAACATCGACCAGTAGGCAGGCTTCCCAGCTCCTTAATTGCGAGAAGGTCGGGGAGTTCGCCGTGTAAAGCGAACTCGCAGAACCCTAAATCGTAGTAAAGGCGTTGTCACCTACTGGGACATTATTGATTTAGGGACCGAGGAACAGGTTAAGGAGTGGGAAGATCAAAAATGGTCGAGGTGCGTCAGATTACATGGAGGGTCTTGAAAAGACTGCCACCTTCATCCTGACGTTTGACACTCCAGTGTTGCCGAAGTGTATTAAAGCTGGCTACATTAACTTGAACGTCCGTCTGTATGTTCCAGACCCAGTGCGCTGCTTCCATTGCCAGAGGTTTGGACATACGACGGCGACATGCAAAGGCAACCCCACCTGTGGTAGATGCGGCAAGGGGGCACATGAACTGGGTATCAGTTGCACGCTCCCACAGGTGTGCGTCAATTGGTCCGGGTTGCACCCTGTCTGGAGTAGGGAGTGTCAAGTGTATCCTCAGAATCTCAAGATACAGGAGTTGAAGACCAAAGAGCGGATACCATATGCAGAAGCAAAGAAGAAGGCGAAATCGCTCACCGCTCCAATTTTTGGAACTAGCTTTGCCAAGATGGTCTCAACTCCTGTCAGGAAAGAAACTGTTGCTATGCAGACATCCTTTGCAGACATGGGCGCAAGCACTACATGCTCATGTCAATGCAAATGTGGTGCAAAATCTACGAAGGCCATACATAACACCTAAGGCTGCGGGTGTCGCTAGCAACACATCTGCAACCTCGACCAGTCCAGCTCTCACCTCTGATTTACAATCAGTGGCAGTGAGAATTTATGGTCCCATTCAATTGACAGTATGTTCTATTTATCTACCACCTAACATACTCGTCTGTTATGATGACCTGTTCAACATCTTGCGGCAGCTTACTCGGCTATTCCTCCTCTTAGGAGATTTCAACGCACACTGTGCGCTGTGGGGCTCAAATGCTGATTGCCCCAGAGGCCAAATGGTTGGTAGATTAATAGAGCAAGAGGAAATATGCGTCCTCAATTCTGGTGCAATGACGCATTTCACCACTGCTTCGGGACCGTCCTCTGCCATTGACCTTCCATTGTGCTCACCATCGATAGTAGACTCCGTGCATTGGGAAGTAGATCGCAACCTAAATGAAAGTGATTACTTTCCCATATGGATGCACGTAGAAGTTGGTCGTGGAGGTGGGATCTCACAATGCAAATGGAATGTCAGGAATGCGGATTGGCAGCTATTTCACCGTTCTGTTGTTCTACAACTGCATAATAGCATACAGCAGAAGGCGAATCACTTCACAAAAGTTATTCATCATGCAGCTGACGAATGTCGTTCCGCTATTCAGGGTAGGAGAAGGGCGTTACGCCATTTTAAATTACATCCAACACCCGACAACCTAGGAGTGTTTCCTTGTGGCGCGTCTTGTGATTAAAGAGAGCAAGAAAAGGTCATGGCAGGAACTTTAGAGCACAATTACCCGTTCCACTACATTATCAAAGGTATGGGAGTCTATCCGCCGTATATCCGGAAGGTACTCCCACCCACCAGTGTCTGGATTACTGGATCACGGACATATTGTTACCAACGAACGAAGCATAGTGCAGCTGATGGCAGAGAATTTCGCTGTCATCACTTCGTCTGCTAATTTGGACATTAGGGCCCAGCAACAAAGAATTGCTGCCGAAAGGCAAATCCTGTGCTTCGATTCATCGGATACATAGGCGTATAATGTCCCTTTTTCATTCTGGGAGCTGGAGTCTGCATTAAACAGCTCCAATGACACCGCTCCAGGGACTGATATGATCCAGTACCAGATGCTGAGGCATCTTAGCAAAGATGCTAAAGAGTACCTTCTTGATATTTCTAATGATATCTGGACTGGAGGACACTTCCCCAACTTGTGGAAAGAAGCAACGTTAATTCCCATTTTAAAACCTGGGAAAGACAAATTGTTGCCAGGTAGCTACCGTAGTATTGCCCTAACAAGCTGCGTTGGGAAGACACTGGAGAGAATGGTAAACCGCCTCCTTGTCTGGTGTCTTGAGTCACGTAATCTGTTGAGTCACTTTCAGTGTGGATTCAGGAAGTTCCATTCTACCTTGGACAACCTGATCCTGCTGGCAGCGGCAATCCAGGATGCGTTTATCTGCAGCCAACATCTTAGTGGGGATATTTTTTGATATTGAGAAGGCCTACGATACTACCTGGCAGCATGTTATTTTAAAACAGTTATATGAATGGGGTTTTAGGGGAAACTAGCCCCATTTTTTAAAATCATTTTTATTTGGTCATTGCTTCTGGTACCAAGTCGGTAGTGAAGTGTCTGATTAATAAAACAGTGTCCCTCAGGGGTCAGTTTTAAGTTTTATGCTTTTCGCCATTGCTATTAATAGCATTACAGCCATTATAAGGAGCCCTAAACGGTACTCCTTATATGTGGATGACTTTCTAATTTTTTGTACATTGTCCAGCCTGAGAAGCGCTGAGCGGCGGCTGCAGCTCGCGCTGAACAGGCTGGATGAATGGCCACTGCACACTGGTTTTCGTTTCTCTGCTGAGAAAACCCTGTGTGTACTTTTTTCTCGTAGTAGAAGTATTATACCTGCTCCCCACCTTACCTTGCAGAACACAGTTTTAACTTTTACCAATAGTGTTCATTTTCTGGGCCTCATTTTAGACACAAGGCTTAGCTGGCTGCCGCATCTTAAGTATGTGAGAACCAGGGCCTTGAAAGCTCTGAATGTTTTAAAATGTCTCTGTGGCAGGTCATGGTGCGCTGACCGCTCCTGCCTGTTACAATTCTATAGAGCCTTTGTACGGTCATGTCTCGAGTATGGATGCATTGTATATGGTTTGGCATTGGACACCTTTCTTCGAATACTATATAGTGTCCACCATGCAGGAATTCGGCTCACCACGGGTGCCTATCACACTAGCCCGATACCAAGCATTTGTGGTGAGCCGCCGCTTTCCACCCAGTGGCATCTCCTCATGCTGCGACACTATGAACATATTGCCACAGCTCCTGACTGTCCCGTGCACGACTTAGTGATGACACCCAACTTTGAACGGCTATATGCCAATCGCCGCAGAGCGAACAAACCGTTCAGTCACCGTACAAAGGCTGTTTTAGAAGAGTATGGGTTTCAGTTGCCCTCCTTTTATGTGGTGAGCTTCAGAACCCACAACATCTTCTGATATGCAGGAATCTCCCTGAAACCTGCAATATCGACGACCTTTATAGGGCAAACGAGAAGGCCATCAAGATTGCGGAATTCTGGTCACATTCAATTTAATTGTGTTTATAGTTTAATATTAATTAATTAATGTTATTTGTTTTTTTTTTTTTTAACTTGTTATGTCCTGGACACGAGAAATAAATAAAATCATCAGGGTTGGAGAAAATCTCCTCCCTGGCTTTTAAAGAGGCCCAGAATAATTTTAGAACTGTCAAGGTTCAACAATTTGTCTACCGCTGACAGTGTTTATACCAGAATTTTTAGTGATATTTTAAACCAGCATCAGTATTTTACCCTGGTATATACGGGTGGGTCTAAGCAGGCTAACAGAGTAGGCTGCTCCGTAGTTTTCCTTCAAGTGACTTACACATACAAGCTGGATGGCAGGTGCAGAGTTTATACTGCCGTGTGCTACGCCCTGCTAAAGTCACTCCAGCATATGAAGGTAAGTCGTTATATGAAATACATCATATGCTCTGATTCCCTCAGTTGTATTCAGGTGTTAGTAAACATGTACCCAGCAGACTGTTTGGTCCAGGACATCCAAGACGCCTTTCAAGCCTACGGAAAGGAGGTATTATTCTGCTGGGTACCAGGCCGTGTGGGAGTCTGGGGGAACGAGACAGCTAATGAAGCTGCCAAGTTAGGCTGCAACAAGGTCAGAATTGACTTTGGGTCCCAAAGTCTGACCTTGCTTCCGCGGTGAAAAGATTTGTTTCTGACATCTGGCAGAGACAGTGGATGGAGGTAGAGCATAATAAGCTCCGGCTGGTCAAACCGACCGTTCAGCCATGGAGCAGCTCCTTCCAGCAGGCAAGGAGGGACGAGGTTCTCCATTCTCGCCTCCGCATAGGTGGTTTCTTTCTCCGCCAAGAGGACCTTCCGGAATGTGATGCCTGTGGCGTACCTCTGACGATGCACCACATTTTAACTGAGTGTGTGATGTTTTTAGACTGAAGGGCAGACGTCAGCTTTGCCAACGATCTGTCCCTTATTTTAGGCAATGATAACAGCAGTGTAGTGCAGGTTTTAAAATTCTGTGTATTAGCCGGTCTTGTCCCAAAAATTTTGGGCAGACCGGCATAGGTTTTAAGATGGATGGTAGGTCCGTTTACAGCCTCCCGTCCATGTGTATTGCTTTATTTTTTATATTGTAATAATCCCCATCTCTTTGGCCATTATGCAGCCAGTGAGGTAGGAAGGGTTTTTAACTCGTTTGTAAACCTATTTGGCGCTGGTGGCATTTTTACAGCGACGTCCTATTATGCGTTTTATTTTGGTTAGCTGTTATGTATGGCCGACCCCTCTACAGTCGGCCATGCAGACCATAATATTCTGAATTAGCCACACTGCTAAGCCGTTTGTTGCTAGTGCACTAATGATCCCACCATCGACGCACCCTTAAGCCCTAATAACAACAACAACAAGAAATCTGAGAAAAAAAAACATAAAGGGGCTGGTGTAGATCATATTGCTACGGATGTCTTAAAGATCACAGGATATGGCAGTGTACCTTATCTTGAAACATTATTTAAATTGAATCTGGATACTTGCTGATTAACAGCACTGCACCCTCCGCCACACACTTTTAGTGAATCGCTGAGTAATAATAATAATAACAGAGGACTGGAAAAGTGTGATAGTAGTGCCGGTACATGAAGGAGGGGTGGGAAGTAGAGTCAAAAAATATAGGCCTATCAATTGGACATTAGTGGTAGGTAAATTAATGGAGAGAGAGATATGAAACCACATCAGAAATATATGTGAGGAACATAAGTGGTTTTCAAGTAGACAACATGGCTTTGGATAAGGATATTCATGTGAATCTCAGTTAGTAGGATATATGCAAGATATTTCAGATGAAATGGACAAGGGAGGTCAAATTGATAATGGAGCACTAGTTCTTTCAAAGGCTCTTGACTGAGTGGTTATACATAAGGTAAAAACTATTAGAGTGGTAGAAGAATTTTAAAAAGATAGAAAACAGAAAGTTTGCATACCGCAACCATTGCTGTTCAGTATTTTAATGAATTGTTGTATTGATTGTTTACTATCAGATGTTGGGTTGCCTGCAGACGACATAATGCTAGATAATAGGATCAAAGCTGTGAATTGAACAGGATATCTAGCTGGATTGGCAAACATGGGATGAAGATAAATGCAAAGAAGAGTCAACATATTAGGTACACAGATAAAAAAGAAAAGGTTGATTATGAGGTGGGGAAAAAATTGCTTGTTGAGGACTTGAAATGTAAATATCTTGGAATAATATTTGATAATAAGCTCAACTGGGCAGGACACAATGGACAGGTAGTAGGGAAAGGTTTCAAAATCCTGCACTTGTTTGAGAGAGTGATGAGGAGATGTACCAGGTAAATAAGGGAACTGGGTGACAAAACTTTGGTCAGACCATTACTTGAATGTGGTGGTGTAGTATGTGACCCAGATTTTGGGTATCAAATATAGGACTTGGAGGGGGTGCTATGAAGGGCTGCTAGATTCGTCTGTGGAAATTATCGTCGAACACAATCAGTAACCAATATGATGAAAGAGCTGGAATCAGATTCATTGGAAGACAGGAGGTGGGTGAAGAGAGTCATGGGAGTGTACAAGGTGTATATTGGTATGTGAGTTAGGAGCAACACATGGGAGGAAAAGATGACCATGACCACAAGCTGTCACTTGATTTCAGGCACAAGTGTTTGGTAAGACTTTTCTTTCGTGGGTAAGGGGGTCAGGGATTGTGAGAAGTTACGAAGAAGAACAATGAATAATTACCAAAAATGTTGAAAGATTTAAAGTTTAAATTTGTAGATGTGAAATGTAGATGATTACAGGAAAAGGGGAAAATAGGTGTGTAGGAAAATTGCCACTGGTTCGTGTGCTCCATTGCAATTAAAGTAAATATTTTGTGGTGTTAAGTAGTATAACCCTGTCCACGTTTCAATTTTAGAGAGTTCTTATGTTTGTTTGAATCCATAACATTTCAGGCGGGGTGGGGGGGGGGGAGTTTACCTTCATGGTCCCAGAAGATTTTGAATTTACCGTGTGTTAAAATTCAGGTAAAAGTTTGATACCTGCATATTTTTGTTTTGCCCAAGAAAATTCCTTGTCTGAGATAGAGGCTGCCAAAAATGGCATCCCGTTCCCATTTCTCACTTGCGATTTTCAATAAAAAAAAATTGAAGTGCATGATATTTTGTTGTTTTTTATTTTTAAGATAATAATTTTCTGTTTAAAATGGTATACTTTATTTTAAAATACGTGTTCAACTTTTTTTGTTACAGATCTCTAAATTAAAAAAAAATCTCAAAAATGCCAAACCCAAAAAATTTGGATTTTTTTTTTTTTTTTTTTTGCTGTTGATCAATACCATTCGTTGTGAAGGAGATCTTCTTCCACTTTTGATTTAACACCTTTTAAAAAAAAATTAAAAAATCAGAGAATATTACAGGAACTGTATATATCCAGTTACTTTAAAATTTTCTAAATATTTATATGTAGGCCTATGTATTGTATATGTCAAGTTAGGCAACTGAGGCATAAAATTGAAATACGGTGTGGGAATGTCAGTCTGTCAAGAAACAAGGAAACCAGTATTAAACGATTTGTAAACACTACGTTTCCGTGTACTACGATATTTTAGAATTACACTCTAGCTGCGGAGAGTAGTACTGCCGATTTATAAAATTTTGTAACAATTAGCTGTGTTATTGTTCAGCGTGATAATTTCATTCCAACTAACTCTTAATCTTTACTGAAAGACATACTTGAAGAAAAAAATGAGAAAATATTTTAGAGAATTACATCATAACTACATTGAAATTTCTTATTTTACTGAGACTGCAAATTTCTGTAGTTTAGCATCTGGTTTGAGGTCTTTGCTCAAGTAGAATGTGAAGTAGGATTCATTTTTTTATAAACATTTCTATGAAAAGACTGAAATGTTACCTATTTGGTTACTAGCAAACCAATCAATTTTGCTCGTCATTTTTGGTTTAATACTACTTCATTAAACAACGGGATTAATATGACAATATCTTCCATCTAAGAGCGAGCTTATATTACCTTTTAATTTGATAGCTGCTAAAAATTAAAAAAACAAGCACCGGGCGTTAACGTTCTGGCCTCGTATTCGGGAGGACGCAGGTTCGAATCCCCGTCCGGGCATCCAGAAATGAGATTTCCATGGTTTCGCCAAGTTTCTCCAGGCGAATGCCCGGATGCTTCCTTCAAAAGACCATGGCCGAGTTCCTGCCTGTTTCTTGTCCCAATCCGATCCTGCCTCTAATGACCTTGCCGTCGACAAGCTGTAAAGCCAAAGCAAAAAAAAAAAAAAAAAAATTAAGAAAGGGAGAGAGGGGCGAAAAGAGTAGAGAGAAAATGAAGTTTGAATTGCGTTTCTGATTTCAGAGATTTTTTTTGATATCTCCGCTCTCATCAGATGAACTCACTTCTGCACATATATTTTAATTTACGATTTTTAACTTTTCAATAGATATTTTAAATAATTTTATGGATGGCATCGTAGACCAAATACGAAAAATATTGAAAAAATTAATCTAATAGCTGAGCGTTAACGCTATGGCTCCGCATTCGAGAGGAAGCGGGTTTGAATTCCTATCCGGCTATCCAGATTTGGATTTTCCTTCGTTTCTCCAAGTTACTCCGTGTGAATGGCGGGATTATTTCTTCGAAAACCCTTGGTCCGAATTCCTTCCCATTCCTTGTCTCCATTCCCTTCCCTCCTTTAATGACTTAAAAGTCGACTAATCGTAAATCCAGACACATAATAATAAATTGATATAGTAATATTATTTAGTTTTTCTTCTCCCTGACGATGGTGCAAACATGTTATAGTCCACCTAACGTAAACCAGACGACACGATTTCGACGATGTTGAAGCCCGAGAAGATTTCTTTCAGTGTTACCTCTGTGAAAGCTTTCATAGTTACATGTGCAGTTTATTAAGAAGCACTCGGTTATGAGTCTTTCCTTAAGTATGTTATTTTCTGACGCAAGCAGGTAAGAGTCGATGTTATATTTTATGCATAAGCCAGTTGTAGGTTCGACTTGATTAAAATAAATGCAAAAAAATAATTGGAAAACCTAGACTCGAACTGAGGACCACGCGTTTACAAGACTAGACGGTTAGCCACAAGCAAACGAAGCTCATGTTCACAGACGGCTCCTGCAGTGTGTAAACAACCCTATCCTGCCTCGGAAGTCAGTTACATTCAACTGGCATTAGTCAATTATCCGAAATAATCTCTTTATAATGGTTTCAATAGTTTTGTAAAACTAAAAATTCCTGATCTTTGAACATTTACACCCACTTGTCCGACCACACACCTCATTATGTGTTGCATTATTGCAACTGATTAGCCACATCAATATATAAATAAATATCGTTATAGTTTTACGCTAATCATTTGGAATAAAATGTATAACTGAACCTCATTTTTACTGCGCTTTATTGCAATCTTGTTAATTACAACTTAAACGATATGTTTCACGATCTGAATTTATGAAAAGTATAGCTAGAACCGAATTTCGTCCAGTTGAGGTATGGTCGGCGATATCTTGCCGAATATTACAGTCAATCCAGGGACAGGAAAATGCATTACTTGTCTCGGGATCGGTCAGTAGCCTTTTACTGAAATGTGGGGAAAGATAGATGAACTACCCTGCCAAGAATAATAGTCAATGCTTTGTTCGAGGCTTGACTTAAGGAAATGAATAACAGATGGCGCTGAGTTGAATACGCGCAATGATGTCACATTGTGCGAAATAAGGGACTTAGACTCAGGTGCCCACAGTCAATTTTTTTGCCAAAGAGTGTTCTTCTGGAATCAATCACGCCTTAATAACTCAACATATATAAATAAAATTTGGCATGAAGTCAGTTAATTGTGTGCAAAGTGGAGTGGGTATACAATGCTGCTGGACATGGGAAAGGGCCTTGTGATGGTGTAGGAGGCCTGCTGAAACACAATGGTACAAAATATAATCCCTCCAGGCCAATTACATAGGCAATTCAAAATGCCAGGATTTTACAAGAGTGGTTGTACAACAGCTCTCATCCTGTTACCAAAAGAGGAAGGTGAAGAATTTTGCAAGCAGCAAATAGAAGAATGGTCCAACAAAACTGCCCCTGTGAAAGGAATTCAGAAGACACATGTATGGGCCACAGTGATGGGGGAACCTATATTGCAATGAACTTAAAACAGCAAGAAAGAGGAAATTCCATTTGACACTGATTTCCAGCTAAAATCTCTGAAATGAAAGGAGAATATCCAGATTCACAATTTACAAAGAGGGATGTTTGTGGCCTGTATATACGACTGTCGCTGGTCACTGCGGAGGTCATAGGTATCAGTTGTCATGAGGTCATCATCAATTTTATGCTCCCACACGGACTGTCTGCTGGATATAGATTTCCAGCTGCAAGACAGCAACACCACATCCCTTGCCCATTTCCAATTTACAATGTTTGTAGATACTCCAGTTCCTATTAGTTTAACAGCAAGGTATCACTCAATACCAATAAAATACATATATTTTGTAATTTACTATGTTTTTTCTTTTTAAAATATGTTTCTATAAGGTTTTTTAAGCTATTTGTTTCCTATATTTATTAAGAATTACAATACCATGTCAAAGACTAGATTTTGATTTCATGAGACCAATGACTATGATGTAATGGAAATTGGTAAAATAAATGCCAAAATTTTATGTTGTTTTTAAAACCTGTCAAGTTTAAAAGTAGAAGTTGTCCTTTTCAGCAAACTCAGTATTGACCAACAGTAAAAAAATTCAAAATTTTTGGGATTGGCATTTTTTTTCTTCAAATTTTTGAAGGCTGCAGCAAAAAAGTTGAACACATATTTCAAAATTGAGTGCCATGTTTGAAGACCTTTATCTCGGACCAGGATTTTTTTTTTAGGCAAAACAAAAATATACATTTATCTTACTTTTTCCTTAATTTTAAAATATGTTAAATTAAAAAAAATTCTGAGACTATGAAGTTAAGATTTTATCTTCAGCTGCCTGATTTGATATGGACTGTACCATTTTTTTAAATCAACACTACCTTCTTCTCCATCCTTAACTACAATTGTCTGAATACCTTCCATTCCCCAAAGTTTCTAACAGAATCACTGAAAATGTTATATGCACCATTAACTGGTCCCCCTGTGCCCATAATATTTTTCTTAAACCTATTTTTAACTTCCTTCTTCCTGCTTTTAATCCCATGTTTTAGTTGTTACAGGTGTTCACTACTACCTTGCTGTTGGCTCCTCCCTAATGTGAACCAACTCAGAAAGAATTATCCATTTGTTATGAAAATTTATACAGATGTTCTTGACAGTTAGGATCTAAGAACATTTGTACATTACAACCATCAAATATATACTAAATGAGTGAAATCATACGAATAGTTCCATATGAGTTACTAGCTGGTGCCCACGACTTCTTTTGTGTTTGTAAAGAATTTTCATTGACAGGTACCAACATGTAACCACCATAGTGCATGATGGGAGACACAAGGATAATACCACACACAAACATCAGTGATCCGTGCAGGGTATTTATAGCTGCAAAGTGGAAAATAAGGACACACACTTTGGTCGAAATATGAAATTGCCCTCTGTCGACCAATTTCAACCACCATATCTCCCAGACCCCCACAGCTGTCGACATTACCATGGTCCACGGTGGGAGACGTGGATTAATACCACACACAATCACCAATGCACTGCACTGGGTAGTTTTGGCTGTGGAATGAAATATAGGGACACACATGTCTTGTTTTTTTAATCAGATCCACCACTTTTAACCATCATATCTACCACATCCCCACAGCTACCAACATGCAATAACCATAGTGCATGATGGAAGACTCCAGGCTGCTACTACACACAAACGCACGTGGTCTGCACTTGTTCCTTCTGGCTGCAATGTGAAATATAGGGACACACACATCTTTGGTAGAAACAGGAAATTGTCCTACACTGACCACTTTCAACCACCATATTTCCCACACCCCCATAGCTACCGACAACTAACCACCATAGTGCATGATGGGAGACTTGAGGCCACTACCACAAACAATCACCAGTGGTCTGCACTATGTAGTTGAGGCAGCAAGGTTACATGTATGGAACATATGTCTTTGGTCAAAATGTGAAAATATCATTGATCAACCACCATATCTCCCACAGCTATCGACGTTCAGACAACATCACGATCAGTGACTCTATGCTACTACCACACACAAACACCAGTGATCTGCGCTATATAGTTTTGGCTGTAAAGTGAGACATATTTGGTGGAAATATGACAAAGACCCAGGTTGACCACTTTCAATCACCATACATCCCACATCCCCATAGCTATTGACATCTAACCACCATAGTGCAGGATCAGAGACTGGCTCGTCAGTATTGCGTTACTGTTTCCTGGGATGACATTGGTGTAGGATTGTGCAAGATAAGAGTGATAGAATTTTTAGGGGTGGCCAAGAATAATGATAAAGTGTGTACATTTATAAATGTCTTCTACATGTCATATATGGATCTGAAATGTAGTTTTTTCTAAAAAATAAAGTCCGAGAAACGGCTACAAGGAACATAAAAAGATAATAATACGTATTTTATGCATAATCTTATATATATAAAAATAGATGTTTGTTTCCTTATATTTCACTTTTCACCAACACTACTTAGCACTGGTGTTTGTGTGTGGTAGTAGCACGGAGTTTCCTATCATACACAACGTTGGCCGAATGCTAATAGCTTTGGAGGTGTGGGAGATATTGTGGTTAAAAGTGATTGATGCAGGGCATTTTCATATTTCAACCAAAGACTTTTATCCTTATCCTTATACTTCTCTTCCCTACATAGCACAGGCCATTGGTATTTGTGTGTGTTAGTAGCATCGAGTCTCCCATGGTGGTTAGATGTTGGTTGCTATGGGGGTGTGGGAGAAATGGTGGTTAAATGTGATCGACCTGAGGCACTTTCATATTTTGACAAAATATGTATGTGTCACTTTTCTGCCAAAACTTTCTAGCGCAGATCACTGGTGTTTGTGTGTGGTAGTAGCATAGTCCACCGATAGTGCACAATGTAGGCCAAATTTCGGTAGCTGTGGGAGTATGGAAGATATGGCGAATGAAAGTGGCCGATGAAGGATATTTTTGAATTTCGACCAAAGACATGCATGGCCGTATATTTCACTTTGTTGCCACAACTATATAGCGCAGACCACTGGTCTTTGTATGTAATAGTAGCATCAAGTGTCCGATCCTGCACTATGGTGGTTAGATGTCGATAGCTGTGGGTATGTGGGATATATGGTGATTGAAAGTGGTCAACCTGGGGCTTTGTCGTATTTCCATCAAATATGTATAACTTTTTAGCCAAAACTCTATAGCGTAGATCACAGACTGATAAATTTTACATATGCTTATTAATTTCAAATTCAAACCTACAATCGGATTTCAAGGATCATTCTAATTTAGTCCTCCTAATTTGAATAGTAATTTTTTACTGCTATCAAATTGTTAATGTTTTAGTTAAATAACAAACTGTTATATTTCTGACAAAACAGAGTCTGCAAAATTGCTGGGCTTAATGTTTTGGCTAGATAGAAGGAAAAAGATTTAAGTCATAGCTGCTTATCTGATTAGGAGGATGAATGAACAAGATAAAGTTGTTGGTGAGTAGGTGAGAGGAGGTAATAAACATAGTAGGCTGGGATCTAAATATATCTGGTGTTATTAGGAAGGTTAGTGGGATTTGTAGCTCATGAGAACTGAGATTTGCAAACTTTCATGAGGGTAGTACACAAAGTGGTAGAACAAAATACAACTTTTCTTGATACCTGCTGAAATTTAGGTGTCAGAGGAAAGTAATGGGTTTCAGTTAATCGCAAACCAAGAAAGGAAGAGGATATGTGTGCAAGGCAAGGGTTTCAGAATTTTGTAGGAGCTTTAGGAAGAGATTAAATATGTAGAATGAAAGGACTAATAGAGTATGCAGTAATTGGGAAATATTAAAAAAATTGAACTGGGGGAGAAATTTTTTCCCAAAACAAAAAATGAATAGTAGCACATCTCAGCAACAATTAGCTAGGGAAAAAAAGTAGGAGGAAGAGAAGAGCTACTAAACTTGTAACAAGAAATTACTGCGGAACACACTCAGTAACTGATATTATAAGGGAGCTGGAATGGGATTCATTGGGATACAGGATGAGGCTGAAGAGATTCATGGGAGTGTACAGGGCATGAGGAGGCATGTTGGAAGAATTAAATTAGGTGTATTGAAGGGAAAAAATTACCATGACGACAAGTTGGAACTCGATTTCAGGCCCCTGCAGGTGGCCTGGTACGCAAGTGCCAGGTACGGGTTTGGCGTACCTGCGGTGCCCGAGCTGGAATCTAGTGAGCGCCGCAAGTTTCCCCACACCTACCATGCTTCAACGACCACTGTAGGGCGTGACTGTGGAACGTTGTGTGCTTAGGAGAGCGGGCATCTTGGCTTCATTGCCCTGATCGCGAGGACGCAACAAACCTCTATAAAAAAAACCCTCAACCTCGAGGTCAGACATGTGCCAAGGAGGTCAATGGGTGATGTGGAGATCACTTGCTAGCGTGCAACCTCATGGGCACCTGCTAGCATTTCCTCTTATATTGGTTATACTCATGAGACCAAAATTCAGCCTCACAATAAAACCAAAAAAACAAAAACCTGTGGTGCGGGTGTGCCGCAGGATAATCTAAATACACCCAGTTCCCAGAAGTGGGTAAGGGTTGATAGCTTCTCCCTCCCCCCACCCCCCCTTTCAGAAAATCACAGTATTGCAAAGGTATGTTCACTTGGGAACGCCTTTGTTGTAATGCAAAGAGTGGAAGGGTCATTCAAGTAAGTTTCGCCTTTCCATATTCATAAAGGATTACAGGGTCTGGTAGGGATCCTGAATTCGGTAAAAAAGCTGAGGAATGAGACGCTGCTGCTGGAAACATCCACCAGTAGGCAAGCGACCCAATTCCTTAACTGTGTGAAACTCGGGGAGTTTGCCGTTACCTGCGAACTCCACAAATCCCTGAATTTTTCTAAAGGTGTAGTCACCTGCCATGACATAATGGAAATAGGGACCGAGGACCTCGTTAAGGAGTGGGAAGATCAGAAAGTGGTTGAGGTACGACAGATAACGCGAAGGGTTGGTGGCAGTATTGAAAAAACTTCCACCTTCGTCCTGATGTTTGACACTCCAGTTCAACCAAAGAACATCAAAGCATGTTACATTAACCTGAACGTCTCTCCGTATATTCCTGACCCGATGCGCTGTTTCCAGTATCAGCGGTTTGGACATATGACGGCGTCATGTAAAGGAAATCCAACCTGTGGTAAGTGCAGGAAGGGCGCAATGAGCTGGGTGTTAGTTGTACTTTCCCACAGGCTTGCGTCAACTGCTCCGGTTTGCACCCCACCTGGATCAGGGAGTGTCAAGTGTATCTTGAAGATTGCAAGATACAGGAGTTGAAGACCAAACAGCGGATACCTTATGCAGAAGTGAAGAAGGAGGCCAAGATGCTCGCTGCTCCAATTTTCGGAACTAGCTTTGCTAACATGGCTTCAACACCTGTCAGGAAATAGAGTGTTGCTACCCACACAACCGTTGCAGACATGAGCACAAATACTCATGTCAGTGCAAATACGGTGCAAAATCCACTAAGGTCGCAACATCTAATACCTGCGACCTCGAATACACCAGGAGCCGTGAAACAGAATCCACCAGCAGTAACAGTGAAAGTAAAGCCACCTCCAATACCACCACGTGCTGGCACAGTGGTAGCATTACAACCAGCTACCAAAATTACTTGAGGCGATCAGAAGATCCGGGGCCCAAAGTTTAGACAGATGGACCCGACTCATTTCGTGAAATTCCCCTCTTCATCTCCTCCCAGAACACCTAGTAATGTGGACAAGAAGGGAAAAAGAAAGAGGAAGAAGAAGGCCAAAGAGATGATTGAGTCGTCAACTGAGTAGCAGTCGTCTGTCTCTTCTGATCTAGAAGAAACCGAAATGCTGGTGGACGAGTTCGGTCCCGTTCCTCAGCAGACAGTAGCCGAAGACCCACCCAAACTGGGGTGGGTGAAACTAAACAGATAGGGATGGCCTCTTTACCGCCACCCATCCATGTGCATTGTTTTAATTTTTTATATTGTTATAAATCCTGTCTCGCTGGCCACTATACAGCCAGCGAGACGTAGTATTTTAATGCTTTTGTGAATCTGTTTGGCCCTTTACAGCCATTATTTTATTTATTTATTTAACTGTACAATCAGATGGTTCATTCTCTAGAGTCTACAATGAACCGTTATTTCTTAATACTGCATTAAAATTTATAATAAACAAAATTTTGTAAAATAAACACAAATCCTATATACCCTTTACAGCCATCAGCCATCCAGGTGTTGTATGAACTTTGGTCCTGGTGACCCCTTTTTAAGCCACGTCTTATTTTTTGAATTGTTTTATTTGCTGTCTGTATGGCCGATCCCTTAACAGTCGACCATGCAGACAGTATTTTAGTATACTTTTAAGCCAAAGTATTAGCTGGTCATTGTTAGGGTGCTAATAACCTCCCTGCTGACGCGCCATAAAGCCACAAAAAACTACAACAAAAAATCGATTTCAGGCATAAGTATGTGTTAAAATTTTCTTTCGCAGGTAACGGGATCTAGGTTTGGGATAAATTATCAAGCGAAGCAATAAGTAATTTATCACAAATAATTTTAAAGCTGAAGTTTGTTGAGGGCAAATTCAGGTGGGTACAGGAAAGGGGAAAAATTGGTGTGGAGGGAAATTGCCACCAGAGTGTGCACTCCATGCCAGTTAAATGATGTGAGGCGATATTAATACGGAAGCAAAGATAGTATACACCCATCACTCACTTAAGTTTAGAGTGACTAAGAATGCAATATTTTGGGCTAAGCCTTTAGTAATGATATTAAAAACATGTGACTGAGCTGACGTGGATACCCACTGTCAACACAGCCACAAGAATGATGGTTTTGACTGTTACAATTGGCATGGAGGTGAAGAGGGAGTGAAAAAATTATCAGTGGAATTGAAAATAGTAACTTTTCCTTATTTGTTGGGGGTATTTTGTTTTAAAACCTTTTGTATGCAATATTTTGACATATTTGTTTATCTATTACTAGACAACCCGTGCAAAAATTTCACGAATAAAATAGGATGAATAGTGAGGTTGAATGCTTGTAATATAATGAAAAGTAGAACTGCACTTTTGTAGAAAATATATATTTTCTTTAGTGTAATAGGTGTAAAATACTTACAACTTATTACGAAACAGAAACATTTAAAATACAGTGTATTTATGACAAACTGTCACTGACATTAACAGAATATAACCAACCTGAACAAAATGCACAATACGAGCAAACACTTTAAGTATCAAATTTCGAAAAATTCTTTCTTAATTTATGATTTTACCTAATTGGAGCTTAATCTTTAAAACGATATGTCATTTATCGATTTTGGTTAAGTATTAAAGGAGATAAATGACTCGTAATTTTAAAAAAAAAACACGTTGTAGAAATAATATTAATGCTTTTGCCGTTTAAGTGTTGAATTCAAAAAATTCCTTTAATAAAATATGGTGTGACCAAAGCGGACACCTTGGTCTTTAAAATGATACCTCATTTATCAATTTCGGTTAGGTATCAAGGGAGATAATTTGCTCGTGACAGGAAAATTCGTTGTAGAAATATTAATACTTTTTCCCTTTAAGGGTCAAATTTTAAAAAATTCCTGTATTAAAACCAAAGACCGTACGAAGGCCTCAGTCATTTAAATGGTACCTAGTTTATCAATTTTGTTTAATTATCAAGGGAGATAAATGACTGGAGACACAAAAAACGCAATTTAGAAATACTGATATTTTTGCCCTTTAAGAGTTCAATTCAGAAAACTCCTTTCTTAAAATATAAATGTGACCACAGTAGAGACCTTAATCTTTAGAATGATACCTCATTTATCTATTTTGGTTATATATTAATGGGGAGTACCTGGGCGACCGATCTTCGCTCGGCATCTTTTGATTTCTGTTCAATATCAAAGAGTTTGAGTAAAGTTTGACTAAAGTAAAAGGCTTGAAGGCTTCCTAGGCATTTTGAGATGCACAGTTAACCAAAGAGAAGCTTAACTAACATCAGTAGGCTTACTGGTACCTGAAATTTCTACATAATGAGGTTAGAGCCGTTTTTGAGAAACCAAATACAAACATTGATCCTCTCTCTCTCTCTCTCTCTTTTTTAAAAGTTCATGTTAAAAACTTGAGCGCAAAATCGTTTTCTACATATGAAATTTCATCCAAATCGCTAGATCCATTTGCTAGACCACCTCGTGAATTGCTTTCAAAGAAAAATGCTATTATTATGTTACATAGAAATCTTAATGCCAGTCAGGGATTAATTAATGGTGCGAGATTTTTGGTAATTCAGGGGATTCTATGATAACCCTTGATGATGGATTCTTATGTAAATCGACGAGAAAAATTGAAAGTAAAAAATATTTTTTTTTTATATATATCTCGCTTAGTTCTCGAGATGTTGTATCTCGAAATTGATGTGGTTGGTTGAAATGCGAGCTTGATCAGAAGATAAATTTCTCCATAGCCAAGCTTGATGATGAATTTGTATGAAACTCATTGAGACAAATGGAAAATAAAGAATTTATTTTTCTGATATTTCAAGTGAAGAGGTTAGGATTAGATTTAGATCCGGCCTGGACCAGAAAAAAAATTAATCGTAGCCACTTTTATGTCTATACGGTGGAAATGTACTTTCAATGTTTTATTTTGTGCCTAATGGTTGTTGTTAGGTTGAAATGCAGTCTGGACCAGAAGAAACGTTGCCAAAAGCACAAGCAACTATACCTATAACTGATTTTTGACATGCTATATCAAGAACATTTATTCTTTATTTTCTATATGTTTCGTCGAGTTCTATAAGAATTCATCATCAGATTGTGATGTCACGGTAATGATAGAACATCATCAGTGCTATCATTCACTCCAATAAAACTATGCTCATGCCTCGCGTGGTAGTATTTAATGACAAACTAACAACCACTTTTTGTGGTCAAAAAGTAAACGATGATTACTTTATAACTGGTACCGCTAATATTATTTTAAAGAAGTTTCTTCAAAGTATCACATCTTCCTTTTTTACAATTAAACGTGCGGTGCTAATATTTCCACGGGTCAGCCAGTATACAAGAACTGTTCGTTTAAATATTCTTTGAAATCAAAGAGAAGCTATTTGTAGGCTTTCTGGTACCTGAATTGTCTACGAGATGGCGCTAGTGCCGTTTTCGAGGTACCGAGTGAAAAAATTGTTCTTATTTTATAAACTCGCTTTTTTGTGGGGAAGACAACTATTTAGGTAATCTTAAAATTCAAAACGTTATTTAAATATCAAATTTCATCCAAATCGTCATAGCCGTTTCCGAGATCCGAAATATATATATATATATATATATATATTCAACAATTGCTCGTTTAAAGATATAAGATAAATGACTCATGAAAAAAAAATGCGTTGAACAACCATTGATACTTTTTCTCCTTAAAGAATGAATTCCAAAAAATTTCTTTCTTAATATATGAGTTCACCGAATTGGAGACATTAATCTTCACAATCAGACTTCATTTATCGATTTCGGTTAGATATTCAAGGAGATATAAATGGCTCGAGGCACAAAAACACATTTTAGAAATATTGATATTTTTGCCCTTTAAGGGTCGAATTCCGAAAAATTCCTTTCTTAAAATATGATGTGACCAAAGTGGCGACCATGAGCTTTAACATGACATCTAATTCATTGATTTCGGTTACGTATGAAGAGAGATAATGGCTTGTAAAAAAGAAACACGTTATAGAAATAATATATATGAGTACCTGGGTGACCGATCTTTGTTGGCATCTTTCGATTTCTGTTCAGTATGCAAGATTTCATCAAAATCCTTAGAGATGTTTGTAGAGAAATTAATTTTATTGGGGACTGCACCACCTTTGGAACCAATGCGAAATTAGTAGTAACCTGTTGAAATTTGGTTTAATTGCTTCGTTTATTATGTCCTCTTTAAATTTGCGCTCTTGCTTTGCGGAAAACTTGCAAGGAATTTAATTAAAATGCCGAAATATGACAGCGATGCACAGCCATTAGATGTCGTCAGTGTTGAAAAATCAGTGATAGTCTCTTAAAATGTTGATTTAATCCTTAGTTGTAATGTTTTCTTTGAGTTTCAGTTTTTCTCCCTTGGAAAAAAGGTCGCATATAATTGACAAACAATATTTATCCAAGTTGTAATACTGTGATGCCCGCCATTTTATACAGAAATGAGCAGTCAGAGATAATAGATTGCTTCCATTGTAAACAAATACACCATTTCTGATGGATGCCGCAGAATGCAAAATTGCATAAAATTTTTCTCTTGGTCTATGCTGTATTTCAACCTAATCACAAAATCTATGACGAAACGAAACTGTTTAGGTTGATATGATCCCCGTACCGATAATTTTTATTTTTGCAGTGCTGATAGCTTTTTGCAGTTGCTCAGCCTCATATTTCAGCATTTTTAATTAAATTTCTAGCACCTTTTCCGCAAAGCAAAGCACAAAATGTGAACAGGACATGTTGACGAAGCAATTAAACATAACTTCAACAGGTTACTATTAATTTCGCCAAGGTTCCGAAAGTGGTGCAGCCCCCATTTTATCTATTTCCAAGAGTTGCTCATATAATAGTATTAGATTGGATAGAAGGAAGCATATTAAGCAATTCTATCAGAGGCAGGATGGCCAGTTCCTTTTCTCTGGGACCTAAAATTTAATGTAGAATCCAAACCACAAAACGCTCCACTGTAGTTCATATGGTTAGATACATATCTTAAAAATTCTTGCTCCCACCGGAATTTGAACCCGGGATCGTAGCAAGAATTTTTTAAGAGCTAGTGCAGTAACCACCTTCCCTCCCTCCCCCCTCTCCCCCCCTCCTCCCCAATAATTACAATTGAGCTGCCAGACCGCTCCATATTTGTTTTACATTCAATATATTTCCTTCCTACTTACATAAGAACTGCAGTCGGTTAAATAAATATCGTGAATAATCGTCAGGATTTTCTTCACTGGGCGAAGTTCGAGTAACTTGGTTGAGACAATTTTCTTTTAGGTTTTCTTGAGATGATTACATTATAACTGCTGATATTATTTTTAAAGAAGTTTTGTCAATGACAATTTTTAAATATCTTCTTTTTAGATGTTTTACAATTAAACATGCAGTGCTAATATTCCCGCGGGTCAGCTAGTAGAGTATACAAGGCTTCCTAATTTCTATGCAATGTTTACTACAACCAAAGATAATACAGTAGACTCAGTGGTCGCATTGCATTAAAAAAAAAAAATTAAATTTGAAAAAATCGCATTTGTCAAAACCAGTATCTTTTTTAAAAAATATTAATTTTTTCAATGTTTAATGGTAACCACTTTTTCAATATTGTTTTTAAAGAAGTTATGTAAATATAAGTATCACTTCTGACAAAGCCACTTTTTACATATTTTCTTTTTAAATGTTTTACAACTAAACACGCAGTGCTAGTATTCTGTCGAGTCAGCTAGCATACAAGAAATGTTCGGTTAAATATACGAGTTCCTTGAAACTAAAGAGTAAAATATTAGTAGGCTTCCTGGTACGTGGATCAACTACGAGATGGCGTTAGAGCCGTTTTCGAGATACCAAGAGCAAAAATAGTTTGTATTTTATAAAATTGTTTTTTATCAGCGAGGAACTACTATTTAGATAATCTTAAAAGTCAAAATGCTATCTAAATATGAAATTTCATCAAATCGTTTGCGCCGTTCTTGAGATGCAAAATATATATATATACAAGAATTTCTTATTTAAAGATATAAGATTATGAACTGTATACATTTGCTTTTGTTTAAAGCAAAAAAATATATTTATATTTTTGTTTGGATATTTCATTGACTTTACAAAAACATTTCTGAACAGACTTTTTTAAAGGATGGTTCTCTTTACAAACAATATTATAAAAAATGTAATTGGTTCTGTGCTTGCCCTATTGAACAATAGTAATGAATTAAGCTCATTTTCATAATCAGCTTCCAAGTATTTTCTTCATAAAACCAAACTTCGAATTTGACACTTTTGTTACTTTGAGCCATGTATATTTTAGATATTCTATATACGGACAATGCTACACATGCATGGAACTTGAAGTCATAGTTTGGTTTGTAAGTGACCAGTGCATTTGCATTATCTAACACATGATGGTGCATTATGTGCCAAAAAAACCTAAACTCAAATTCGCTTAAAGATGTCACATGGGATTTTCCATGGCAGTGGCACTTTATATTGTTTTAAAATGAAGCTCTTTTGATTTGAATTGCCAGCGTGTGATCACACAACTTGTTGATAAAATAATTCTAATTTTGTTCTCTCAAGTGAATTTCAGTGCATCTTTAATTATTATGGTGCTCACTGACGTTTTATTTCATTTTCTAAGTGTGTTGTGAATTGGCAGTATTCATTAAACTTTCTGAAACTAATTAGAAATGTTTTCTTCAACAAATGTTCTTTATTCACAATGGTGTAAGTAAGAGTTCGAAATCTTTTAAGCAGAACGAAAACATCATTCCCTGGATTTGTAGAAAGAAAGATTACAGATCAGCAGCAAAGAAAACCAGCTCTTCTTAAGTTTTTGTGTGTGAAGCAGGTATAATTTGTTCTATTTTATTAATCAATAAACAATGATGAATGAGATGAGTAACACCTCAAGTAGAAAATGATCTCTCGCTGTATCTGATGTTTTTTCCAATAATGATCATATGCAGAAGTAGCTAGTATCACCATTTCATTTCATTCAGAATATTTATAATTATATAAAAAAAGTACACGCACCACAAATTTCAGTCATGTTCATTATATACACAATAATTTTAAAGATAATCTGGTAAAAGAAAACTGCTCAAAATATCTTCTGGAATTAATAGGGAAGAAAGCTACGTGGGAGGGGGAATGAAAATCGGACAGTATCCATGTCAGACTACTTGGTGGGAAAAGAGGGAGGGAAGGTTTAAAGGTTTAAAAGGGGTTGAAACATAACCACATAGTTTATGGAGGTTTCCTTGGTATCTGCATATAATGTGACCGGAAAGCTTTACTGAATCTCCTGTGTGTTTTGAATTGCAAACTTTATTTCTTCAAAAATGCGTTTATCACGTTTTGAAGAAGAACCAACATACTTGATGTGTTCTGCCAGCTATTTTCATATTAGTATGTTGTGTTGATATTTCAATAATTTAACATTTAATAATTCTTATCAGATTTACTTGTTTTTTTTTGTGGTAAAATATTATTTGTCCAAATCAACCCATTTCATTAATATTTTCCATGTTATCAGTATATCAGTTAGAGAAAACATCATCCCACAATAATAATTCTTGTAAAAATAGTCCAAGTCTTGTGGTTAAACAACTACTAATCAGTGACAAAAAGTTATGATATCCTGTTCTGGGCCAAGTCTACACTTTAGAGTGCTTATTCACTTAACCTCACTTTCTTCTCTTGATGTTATAGATTGTGAATTTAAAATAATAATAATACAAAATTTTGATCACTTTTTTTTTTTTTTTTTTTCCTTATTGAAATGAAAGTGATGAAATATATGATTTACTCTAAGACTTATCAAACCTGCAGACATGTGAGGGAAATCATCTTTTCTGTGTGCTTTTAAGATTGATAAAGCAACACATTTAAAATATTTATATATGTTAACTAAAACATGGCAGTTATAATGGGCAAGTCACAGATTTTATTTTAAATAAATGATCTATAACACCGAGATAAACTATTATGTTTAAGAATGTGAAGTAAATAAATATTCACTGTAAAGTGTAGGCTTGGCTCAGAACAAGATATCATAACTTTTTGTCATGAAACAACCAAGAGACTTGGCCTCTTTTTAACCGACTTCAAAAAAAGGAGGTTCTCAATTCATCTGTATTTTTTTATATGTATGTTCAGCGATATATTCGCCAATTTTGAACCGATTTCAATGAAATTTTTTTAGTGGCTAGGGTATACCTCCAAAGTGATCCCATATGAATTTCATAGAGAAACCACCCCTTCTACCCCCACTCACCCCTTAATTTTCATGGAGAAGGTTACTAACAAAAAAATAAAAATAAAAAACCACCCCTTCTCCCCTTAACACCCCTTAATTTTATAGAAACCTACATACCTTATCTGATTTTTATTGAACTTTGCCCATGTATACTTTAAAACAAAGAGAAAAATCCTGTCAACATTTGGTCTTCCAAAGCTCAACCCCCTCCCTCCTTCCTCCCCTTTAATTATTTTCAATGATCTTCATAAAAAGCTACATTCGACACCATTTGACCGATTATAATCAAAGTTGGCATATACATTTAATTTTTAATGGAGAATCTGACCAAACAATAAATAAATAAAAAACCACCCCTCTCCCCTTTACACCCCTTAATTTTTATAAAAACCCACATTTTTATCCGATTTCGATGAATGAACATGTTTAGTCAAAAATAAAGAGAAAAATACTGTCAAGTTTTGGTTTGAAAAAACTGAAGCCTTCTCCCCCTATCCACCCCCTAAGTTTTTGCCAATGTTCTTTATACAAAGCTACAGTCGACACCATTTAACTGGTCTCCATTTAAGTTGGCATAACATATAATTTTTCATGGAGAAGGTTTCTGACCAAAAAAAAAAAAAAAAATTAAATAAATAAATAAACCACCCCATGTCTCCCTTTACACCCCTTAATTTTATAGAAATCTACATTTCTTATCTGATTTTTATTGAACTTTGCCTATGTATACTTTAAAACAAAGAGAAAAATCCTGTCAATATTTGGTTTGCCAATGCTCAACCCCTTTCCCTCCTTCACCCCCATTAACTTTTGTCAATGTTCTCTATAAAAAGCTACAGTCGTGATCGTTTGACCGATTACCATGAAAGTTGGTGCTTGTATGTATTTTTTCACGAAAAAGGTGTCTGACCAAAAGATCTAAAAACCACCCCCTCTCCCCTTTAAACTGCTTAATTTTTATACACAACCACAGTTTTTATCCGGTTTAGACAGAACTTGGCAAATTTTTACTATAAAACAAAGAGAAAAATAATGCCAACTCTTGGTTTGCAGAAACTGAACCCCTCTCCCCGTTTCCACCCCCTTGGTTTTTGTCAATTTCTTATTAGAAAGCTACAGTCGACACTATTTGACCGATTTTTATGAAAGTTGGCGCATATATATGGAATTTTTTATGAATAAGATTTCTGACCAAAAAGTCAAAAAACTATCCTGGCTCCGCTTCCCTTAATATTTGTACAGAACCACATTTTAATCCGATTCGGTGAAACTTCGCATGTGTATACTTTAAAACAAATAGAAACAGAAAAATACTGTCCACATAACTTTCACAAAAACGCAAACCCTATCCCCCTTTCTACCCCTTTAATTACTGCCAATGTTCTTTATACAAAGCTACCATTTCTTTCTGATTTTGAAGGAAGTATGCACATGTATACTGCAAAACAAACAGAAAAATACTGTCTACATTTGGTTTCGAGAGTCCAAACTACACTCCTTCCTTTCCATCCTTTATTCTACAATTTCTATCCGATTCTGAAGGAAATTTGCACACGTATACTTTAAAACATACGGAACAATTGTGTTTAAATTAGGTTGCAGACGCTCAACCCCTCTTCTCTTCTACCCCCACCCCTCCTAATTTCCAATCTTCTTTATAGATACCCACAGTTTTATCAGATTTTCATTGAACACAGGCACATGTATACATTAAAACAAAGAGAAAAATACTGCCCACACTAGCTTTACAAAAACCAAACTACTCTTCATCGCCACACCCCTTAATTGTTTTTTTATACATACCTACAGTTTTATCTGATATCAATAGAAATTTACACACGTATACTTTAAATCAATCAGAAAAGGCAGTCTACATTTGGCATACATAAGCCCAATCACACTTCCCCTTTACCCTCACCCCTTTTAATTTCCAATGTTCTTTACAAAAATCAACAGCTTTAAATCCCGTCAAAATCAGTTAAGCTATTTTTAAGTCATGGCATAGTATTTATAAAATAAATGTGTCATAATGTCTCAACATTTACTTCAGATTTCAACTTTGATCCCAAGCTTTCACATTGTGAAAACCAATTAACAATCTATATTTTCTTTGTGATGCCGGAGTAGACAGATATATTCCAGAGACAGATGTGGGATGTATTAATGCCCAGATGTTACATGTTTCGGTTATCGATACGATCGAAACATAGCATGGACAATAATGTAAACTGACCTTCCTTATCACAACACCTAATTCACCCCGTTCTGGAAGTTGGTGTGTTATACTGGTTGGTCAGAAATTCACTCATCGGCGGGTAAGGTCAGTGTTCGGGACATTGCACTAACGAAATAAATACAAAAAAAATCTAGTAAAAGTCGTACCGTTTTTGAGTTATTCGCAGCTAAAGTTGGCCAATAAGAGCACTGCGCGGGTGAATTCAAACAGCCTTCCACCGACGGTGTTGCCAAGCGTACTCGAGGCATGCGATCGCCAAAGAAAACGAAAAGAAAAATTCTCCTCGGAAGGGGGGATCGAACCCGCAACCTTCAGATTGAGAGTTTGCCGTCTTACCGACTACGCTGCCAAGGCACTAGAATTGCCTTGTTTTTAGAAGTTACTAGGGCGGGAAGTAGGTGGTGGGGCTAAAGGACCATGCCAGAAGAAGTCTCGCAGTCGAACGCAACTTACTGATAAAGACACTGTCATCATGCTACGTCATCAATTTTCGTTTGAAGAGTACGCCGATATGCATTTGGCGTATGGCGCTGCTGGACAAAACAGGGCCGAAGCAGCTAAGATTTACACGACTCGATTTCCTAACTGTGTGATTCCATTGGCCAACACTATTTTGTTGGTTGACGGAAGGTTGAGGGAGACGGGAAGTATTGTTGTCCACAGGCCCGACGCCGGACGAAATCGGTTCAGGCGGAGTGTAGGATTTGAAGACAATGTCCTGGAAATGATTGCTGATAATCCGAGGACAAGCTCTAGGGTCATTGTCAACGCATTTCAGATACGTCCAGTCTAGGTGATCCCTCAAATTCTCCGTTTAAATGCAGCCTTTCAATAGGGTCATTTTTGTTGTTTTTTAATTACCAGGCCTCACATGCCACTGTTTTGGACGTCCTTCACGACGAAGGGTTACATCCCTTTCACTTTCAAAAGGTTCAAGATTTGGAGGAAGACGATTTTCCACTTCGAGTTCAGTTTTCACAGTGGTACCTGCAGCAATGTAACGATTATCCAAACTTTGAAAGGAAGGTGCTGTGGACGGATGAGGCGTGCTATACCAGGGAGAAGTGTTTTAATAGCCGAAACAGCCACATCTGGAATGTCGAAAATCCGCATGCAATTTTTGTTAAGTCATACCAACACAAATTTAGTGTTAACATTTGGGCGGGTATTTGGGCGAGTTTATACTAGGCCCTGTTCTACTTCCGCAACATTTAAATGGTGCTTCTTATTTAGCATTTCATGAAAACGTCCTTCTGTTGTACTTAGAAGACGTTCCTTTGGCAATTCGTAATGACATGTGGTTTCAACATGATGGCGCGCCGCCGCATTTTGCAGTACAGGTACGTCAACACTTAGATGCATTGTATCCTAACAGGTGGATTGGTCGAGGAGGCTCAATTCACTGGCCAGATCAGTCACCAGACTACAACCCATTGGATTTTTATCTCTGGGGAGCTGTCAAGGCCATTGTTGATGAGACTGAAGTAGAAACAGAGGAAGAACTTTTGGCTAGGATAATTCTAGCTTTTGATGAAATTAGAGAAAGTTTCAATTTTGGAAGACTTGCAAATTCAGTAAATCAGCGTTGTCGTGCCGGTATTGCAGTTGAGGGAGGACATTTTGAGCAGTTGCTGTAAAATGTAAGGACCCGTATTTTTTTGTTATTGTTGTATATTGGGATACATTTTTACTACGGTTACTGTTGCGGGTTGACGCTTATTGTAAGTAAATCTCTGTTGGCTTTCAACGTTGCGACTGATAACGTCAAGTTGGAATGAAACTACTGTACAGTAATTTTGTTTTGTATCAGTGACACAAGGGCTTTCAATGAGTAACAGCTTGTTTACCTTTTACGGCTTGCCGCGCGTTAGCGAGTTGATACACGTTACCAAAATGTACAACTTGTTTGAATAAGAACAGACTTTTTGCAGCAGAGAAAGTTACGTTACAAACGATAGAATGGGTTTAATGTTCTTTTTTCCAAAAGTTTATTGTTTTATTGTTGCAAAATAGTAGCAAGGATATTCACGTTAATCAATAAAAATGTTGTGATCAAAATCTAGTGAAATTCGATTACATGGAATAAAAGAAGCTTCTTCGCAACGAATAAATTAAGTTTGAAGATTTTTTTTTTTGGTGCCAGTAACTAAACGATTTTTGTACAAAAATTAAAGATTAATCTAGCTAGCAGATCAACTAATTAAAAAACAATTCCCATAAAAAAGAATCCTCTATCCCCACCACCGACTTCCCGAAAAATGTCGCGGTTTACCGATCAATTCCGATTACGAACAAACATCCGCCCTAGTGGCTTCTAAAAACACGGAAATTCTAGTGCCTTGGCAGCGTAGTCAGTAAGACGGCATACTCTCAATCTGAAGGTTACGGGTTCGATCCGCACTTCCGAAGAGAGTTTTTCTTTTCGTTTTCTTTGGCGGTCGCATGCCTCGAGTACGCTTGGCAACGGCGCCTGTGGAAGGCTGTTTGAATTCGCCCGCGCAGCGCTCTTATTGGCCAACTTTAGCTGCGAATAACTAAAAAACGGTACGACTTTTACTAGATTTTTTTTTGTATTTATTTCTTTAGTGCAACGTCCCGAACACTGACCTTACCCGCCGATGAGTGAATTTCTGACCACCCTGTATAAAGACAGAATTCTTCTTTGAAAGCAAGCACTTTAATCTCTGAGCTACCAGGAAGTTTGCAAAATGGCAACACAGCGGCATATTTAAAATACAAAACAAACTATAATATCACTAAAAATTTAAAAATAAAATAATTGTTTTAAAAAAAAAGCACTAAAAATTTTAAAATAACTGTATACCTTGCTTAGGATAAAGTAAATCTAAATGGACAATATTTTACATTACTGTCATTGATATTTTTACATTAATTAGTTATTTTTGGAGTCGGTGCCAGCGAAAGCAAGAAAAACAAAAAGATAAAAACAATGAGAAATAACAATAATACATAAAAAATCATGCTACTGCTTACCTACAATTAATGCTAGAAAAATGTTTCAACAAAACTGAAACATACAGATGATACGCCGATATTATACTAACTGTAAATCGTTTACTGCATGATGCAGCCTACCAACTGACACTGTAGCAGGAGAGATATATCTGGATGACCAATAAGGCTGAGCCACATATTAAAATACTTTTAATTTGTTTCCCTAATCTGTTTCCCCGCAATAACACTATCTGCCTCACGACATGCTGTAAAATGTTGGGAATTTTTGTTCGTTTCGCGTCTAACACCAAAAGAAGTTCAGTAATTCGATCTTTGCGATTTGACAGCTGGCACCGACTCCAAAAATAACTAATTAATGTAAAAATATCAATGACAGTAATGTAAAATATTGTCCATTTAGTTTTACTTTATCCTAAGCAAGGTATAAAGTTATTTTAAAATTTTTAGTGTTTTAAGACGGTTTTTATGTTTTTTTAAACAATTATTTTATTTACAGGATTTTTTTTGTGGGATCACTTATTCTGAGTCATTGCCCGAACGTAATTGTTCCATTTGTAAACTGATGGATAAGGACATTTCAGAATTCAAGGATCAATATACATGTGTCCGTTACCAACATGTCCTACACTCTTTGCAAACAATGGGTGTGCAATTGTGCATCCTGGGAGAACAGTGCCGATTGCCGTAGTTTTAACTGCCACATTAAGTAAATTCCTAGCAACTTCTGAACTAAGCAGATAAAGTACAATTTAATGTGTTTGCTTATTTCTATATATACAAAAGAAATTTGAGGCATATAGCTTTATCCAGAACAAAGCAATTAATATTCAAATATATGCCAAATTTTTTCAGGTGCAATTGAATAATTTCAGGGAAAATCACCAATATTGGACTTATGATTTGGAGAAGAAATGATATATGTGTAACAAATTACATATTTCTAGAACCATGGGAAATACAGTGGACTGTCAGTGTGTCGTAGTATGGAAAAGTAAATAAATAAGTAAATGAATTTTAATAACTCCTGAAGTAAGGAGAGGGAGAGGGAGAAATTAAAATTGAACACATTAGTTAAACTCTGTCTGTGTAAATCCGAAGAATATAAAGTAATTAGCACAGATTAGATATATGGAAATTTACAAGTTTTAGACTTTTCTTGTAATGTAGAGGTAAACTTTTTCTGTGTACGAAATTTTAGCTTTCTAAGTTTACAGAAAGTACCTTAGAGTTTTGATGACAATCGATGAATGTATAACAAAATTGGTGAAATTTGTATATAAATAATATCCAAACTAAGAACAGGAACAAAATAAAATTTAGTGTATATGCTAGGATTGCTGATAGAAATATGAATTATGTAGCTTCACAAAGGTGGATAAAATTGAGGTACTAAAATGGCCCAAATCGCTATGAGGAAAGAGTGGATATGCTAACATTGACTTGAGTTGGTGGGTGCATTACTATGCGTGCAGATGAATATTGATATGTAGCATGTTAGTTTTCGTAGAATGGTTTACAAAACTACTTGTTTAGCAATGATTCAGTGAAGTCATTACAGAACTGTTTGCTCCTGCTTACATAGAATACAATTTTGAAAATGTTAAACTAATGTGTGCGTGGAGACTTTCCCGGCGTACTGAAGCAATGTAGTCTTCACGGGTGTGCAGCCGGATGGTGTTTTGAAAACACGACGTTTCGACAACCAGCTCGGTTGTCTTCATCAGGTTTCCGGTGTCTACAGGCTGACGAAAGCTGGCAGTCACCGCGTCTACGCCAGCCTGTAGACACCGGAAACCTGATGAAGACAACCGAGCTGGTTGTCGAAACGTCGTGTTTTCAAAACACCATCCGGCTGCACACCCGTTAAGACTACAATGTTAAACTAAGATTAATACCAGTAAATAGACATGATGTGGGTGCGAAGACTTCCGTGGTCGTTGTCGATGTGATCTTGGTTGTCCAGGTTGAACCGCGTCAATTTATTGAAACCTAACGTTTCAGCCATCATGTGGCCTTCTTCAGAGTACTGCCTTGGCTGGAACTGCTGCCGCCTATATATAGCTCCCGAAGAACACGCTAACCGTTTGGAGTGACGTCACTCAAACTACCGCCGCCAGTGTGGCTGGTCCGATGGGGGCCTGCGTCCCGCGTTATCCTAATCAAGCATGACCGTATTTGGTCAAGTTGTAGCCCGCCGTCTTCGTTCATATTATCTGGTCTTTTTTTGATTTCCAACGCTTCTCTGACATGCCGGGGCCACCATCTGCTTTCTTGAACCAATGCACTAGTGTCACTGAATTAAATTGTGTGCCCACTGTCAGCAGAATGTTGTGCTACAGCTGATTTGCTGATGTCGTTATTTTTAAGATGTCTTATGTGTTCACACAGCCTTTCTTTGACTGTCCGTCCAGTTTCGCCGATATACACGTGGCCACAGCTACAGGGTATCTGGTATACACCCGCTGTCTGCAACTTCTCCCTCTGGTGTTTAACTTTTAAAAGCACATCAGAAATCTTCCTAGGCACTCTGTATATTGGACGGATATTTTTCTTCTTTAAAAGATGGCCGATTTTATCCGTCACTCGTGGACGTAGGGTAATACTGGCGTGGGTCCGTCTGTTCGTCTTCTGGCTTCAACTTCCAGTATCGGAGCACTGGGTGGTGCTTGAGGTGCAAGCCTTGTGGTGGCCTTATTGATGACTTGAAGGCTGTAGCTGTTGGCCAGAAATGTCTCCTTTAAAATTTACCTTTCAGCGGCTATGCTCGCTTCGTCGCTGACTATGGAAGCACGGACGGTTAATGTTTTTAAAATTCCGCGTTTCACTGCTGGATGGTGGTGAGAGGCTGCATGCAAGTAGCGATTCGTTTGTGTGGGCTTGCGGTAAACTCCGTGCCCTCGGGAGCCATCTTCCTTCCGTTTCACGATCACGTCCATAAAAGGAAGTTGTTTGTCCACCTCAACTTCCATGGTGAATTTAATTTTGTCGTGGGCACTATTTAAGTGTTGGAATAAAGCCTGGAGGGATTCTCGCCCATGAGACCAGATAACAAATGTGTCGTGGACGTAATGCAGCCACAAAGAAGGTTTCAGAATGTAATTGTTGACCACTTCAGCCTCAAACGCCTCCATAAACACGTCAACCACAACGATGTCAGCAAATCAGCTGTAGCACAACATTCTGCTGACAGTGGGCACACAATTTTATTCAGTGACACTAGTGTATTGGTTTTCAAGAAAGCAGATGGTGGCCCCGGGGTGTCAGAGAAGCGTTGGAAATAAAAAAAAGTACCAGATAATATGAACGCGGATGGCGGGCTACAACTTGACCAAATATGGTCATTGCTTGATAAGGAAAATGCGGGACGCAGGCCCCCATCAGACCAGCCACGCTGGTGGCGGTAGTTTGAAGTGACGTTACTCCAAACGGTTAGCGCATTCTTCAGGAGCTATATATAGGTGGCAGCAGTTCCAGCCATGGCAGTACTCTGAAGAAGGCCAGAGAATGATGGCCGAAATGTTAGGCTTCCACAAATTGACGTGGTTCAACCCGGACAACCAAGATTACAAATAGACATGATGTTATCAATGCATGGCTCTTTTCACTTAAGGAAGGAAAGCTGTATGTCAAACTTCTTGAAGATACGGTATACGAAACTGTTATGTTAAAAATTTGTTAGGCTTGAGGCAGTTGTTCCTTTAGTAATAATAAACTTGAGTTAACGGTATTTCATGTAAGCTTTATGTTCATTTGTTTTGAAGACAGACTAAACTCTTATTTTAAAGCTGGAGCTTAAATAAACTTGTGTGACAGCTGCTTAAAGCTCTTGTTAATAACAATTATTATTATTATTAGTTGTCCAAGAATTTATGCCACAGTGTAGTTTTCTACTACTCTTTCCATTTTGACTATATCGATCTTTAGTTTAAATTCTTTATTTGTTCAGCATTCCCTTGATAATTTATTCACTCCCTGATTCCGTTACTTATGAATAAAACCTTTTCCACTAGTCTGTCTGTAAACAAATGCTACCGTAGGGCCATAGTCATCATTGTCTCTTCTTTACACATACTACTCCTGATTCTTCACCAATGATCCATTTAACCCTTATCACTAAATTGTTCCTTGCATGCATACCCAACCTTCACTTAATGTATCTCGTGTCTTCTAATAGCTCCCAGCTTAGTGTATTAATCATGTGATTCCAGGCGTGTATTTGATACCTATAATTTGGTTCTCATACAATCCTGTCATACTCAAGCAAGGGTCTAAAGATGATTTTGTATCCTAGTTCCCTCACTTTGGTTGTACACCCACTTTTCACCCTCTCCTCATTCCCAACTACCTCCCCAGCATGTTTTGCAATGATTCGAACCATTGAAACAGTGCCAAGATATTTCTATTTTAGGTCTTCATAATCAGTCCCTTCTGCATGATATAATCACTCAAATCTATTATTTTTCTATGTGCATACCTAATAAATAGGATTCAGAGCCCTATGACCAAAAATATGCAGGCAAGTATTACCTTAAAAATGGGTAAATATGACCTAAAAATGACAAAATAGGACCAAACATTTAAATTTACTATACATTAAAACATGCTCAATTATACATCATGTATTTTATCTAGTAGTGTCGCTTTCATGTAGACAGCATAATTTGCTTCCATGCACTCGCTGCACCATTGGGAAGTTAAATTTTAATTTTTTTTGTTGAAGTCACTTTAATTTCAGATGACTTATAGAATAGAACTCTTTCATCTGTACTAAAATACTACCCCCTAAATTCCCTTATGCAACTTCACGCTTTCAGAAAATTTTACTATAGGCAAGGCTGGAGGTCTTCTCACTGATCCACTGCAGATTTAACAATGACTGAGGGTATTTCATTGAGATATTGATTGATGCAGATTGACACAGGCATGCTTCTGCTGCATTGTTGAGATTAAAAGGCGGGCGGAACATTACGTTTAGAGAGTGATAATAATGTATAACTTTAATTCTCGATTGGTGAATTCTGACCAAAGTGGAAATTAGTTTTTTTCCCCACCTGTATAGCAGAATTACAGTTCTGTGAACAATTATCTCAATTTCTTCTCATCTATATCCAGTGAATTCCCGGTACTATTAAAAAAACTGCCAGATTTTTCCTCAAAATATGACCTTATAACCATAAATATTATCAAAATATGACCACAACTATGAAAATGGCCTGAATATGCATTTATATGCTACATAAAATACATATAAATACAATCAGAAACATTGAATCACTGTTTAATTCAGCATTTCAGCTCAAAAATATTGCAGGAAGAAATATGACTTGTCCTAAAGATCCGAACCCTACTAATAATATATTGATTCCCATTCTGTATTAACCTACCTAACTATGTATATGTTCAGATCCCTCTGCAGCTGTTCACAATCCTCTTTAGTCTTAATCATATAATAAAGCATATATCATCTGAAAACAACCTAACTTTTGACTGTTGGAGAGTAAACATCAGTGTTCCCAGTACACTGCTTTCCTGCACTCCTCTTTCCTCTTATCTCTTTTGTTATTACAGTTCCTAACTCTTCATTTCTGATCTATTAAGAATTACTCCAATCACTACTTTGTGATTTAAACCAGTATGTTAACCTAACTTGCCGCTTGCCACATTCTATTAAAAGCCTTTGACAGATCCAATATTCCACTATTCACTGGGCTTCTCTTATCAATGTAATCTAAGACATTTTGCATGTAGCCCATTAACTTAGATTCCGGAACCCATTTTGCAGATTTAGAAACTTGTTTCTTTCCTGACAACTATTCGTTAAATGATTGGATGTTTACATCGCTTTTTAATTGCATTCCACCAAGCTCAAAATTAACTAAGCATGGTGGGAGAGTCGTAACATTCTGGCCACGAATTCTAGAGAACGAGGGTTTAAATCCTTGTTTGAGTTTTCGATGATTTTCCCAAATCACACCAAGCAAATGCCAGGATAGTTCCTTCAAAAAGGCCTGGCCAAATTCGTTCCCATTCCTTGCTCCCAGTCATTTCCCTACTCTAATGATCTCAACATCAACAAGACAAAAAGCTAGAAGAAGAAAATCAAGATTAATTGCTCCTTAATTCTCAATACTACACCTCCTTTATGAATCAGAATTATCATGGTATGTGCTTAGTCTTATGATATCACCAAGTCTCCAAACTCAATCTTGGGTATAATGTTCTCTCCCCAGCTTCTATTTATTGTCATTATGAGGAAATGATAAAAAAGGTCGTCAGCAAAATCGTGTAGGGGGAAAAAAATAAGCAATGGGGTGAGCATATTGGCAGGAAATAGTGACATTTTATGGGGTACAGTGCCCTGTTGAAAAGAATTAAACAGTAATTACAGCTTGTAAGAAGGATGAGACTAATCAGTATGTCATATACAGAGATAAAAAAACTAAATGTTATAGAAGAATTCAAGTATTTGGGGAGTGTGATAGAAAAGAATGAGTGAAACAGGAAATGAATGAAAGATGTAGAGGAGCACAAGAATTCTTCAGGACTGATTTGGAGTAGGTAGATGCCAAAGGATCATTTACAGGACTTACTTTTGTGTCAGTAATAAGATATGGTCCTGGAGCAAGGGTAATGGAAGAAAGAGATTATAATAGAATTCACAATACAAAGTTTCAAAGGAGTAGGTAGGACTGGTGCAACTAGATTGGAAAAGTTGCGAAATGAGCTTGCGGAGAACATAGTTTAAAAGGAACCTGTACATAATAGAACTGAAAGATCAAGAGTGCGGTGATATGAACATGTGAAGAGGATGAGTGATAAAAGGATGCCGAAGAAAACCTATAAAAGAAAGAGGTCTCAAAAAAGATCACGGTATAGATGCATTAAGGGAATCAAAAAAATTGTGCAAAGTAGGGACAAAAACGAGGACAGGTGGAATGACGGTAAATGCTGGAGGGACCTGTATTCCTTGCTGATCTGACCGAAAGCTGGAAACTGTCAATGATAATGATATCTTGTCCTCCTAGCTTAAATGCATATAAGGTAACATCAACCATGCTAGTCCCTTTTTCAATTTTTTGCCTTGCCAACCTTGCTCATAATATCTTCAGGATTTGTTTTTAATTTCCTATCATTTCCGTTTCTACTTATGTACAAAAACTTCCTTTATTTTTCACCTACTGTTCATTGATGACAGTCCCTTAGGGTCTCACCATAACAGTTTCTGTTCTTTTTTGTATCTTCTTTGCCTTCTTCCCCATTCTTGTCCTTGATTGTGTGAATGCCATATGTTTTCCTCAATTTCCTATTTCTGGTTACATCATTCAGTTTTCCCCTTCAATCCATAATATTCTTCAGGACTGTATCTTTCCTGCATTTAATAATTATTTAGTTGTTTCATGTGTTTCGTGCTCTGTTGTCACTTTCTTACTCTCTTTTTTCTTTCTCCAGCCTTCTCACTTTCCTGTTATGGCAGTTGACGATAGTTTGGTATGAAACCTTATTCATTTAAGGAAATGAGACATGTGTCTAAGAGATTTAATACCCTTGCTGAGTCTTTCCTCGTGACCTTCGATTTCATGTATTTATCATTAGGCTTTATGAGGAAGGAATCTAATATGTTTTGTCTTTTTGTGTTTTGCTTTACCATTTATGTAAAGCCTGCATTCCTCCAAGGTGTTTGTTTGCAAATGTCTGCTCTCTTATGTCATTAATTCTGTTTCATCTTTGGTCCACGTCTCCATCTTTTATAATCATCCTTAAAAAAGACCACAAGGAATTATCATCATTATCATCCTACTCCCTCCACTGAATATGCTTTTAATTTCCACACCAGGGACTGGTCTCATTCACTCATTCTTCACTACAGTAACTAGCCAAGAGCCTTCCTTTTGCTTTATATTATTTATATTGTTGTAGCCATTGCTAACCGTTGTGAATATTTCTCTACCTACTCTTTTTGTGTATAAACAGTTATCTTTGCAGTATGTAATATTTGTAATGGCCCAAATACTTTTCGGCCATTTAATTTTGTGATTAAACTTAATGATATGTATGTTTAAGATACAACTTGAAGCTATGGCAAAAGAATTTATAGCTTGGAATTTCCATGTTGTGTTGTTATAGGAAACGGTCTGATATTAGCCATTTTATGTCTTGTTATATTTCAATATTTATCTCTATCAAAAAAAAAACACACACACACACATTAACTTTTCATTTTCCAAATTTAGATGGACCCAGAGGATCATTGCGTAGACTTCGAAACCAGTTAGCTGAAGATGGATGTCCTGAATCACAGGTTGTTCTGGCAAAGCAGTTGCTTGAAGAAAGATCAGGTACAGAGAGTGGAAATACACCTCTATTTTAGTATCTAATGAAATAATTCTTTACTGATGTATACTTTTGCAGAGCTTGATGCTGACAAGGAAGAAAATGCAAAACTTGGTGTATACTGGTTGATAAAAGCATCTGAGCAAGGAAATTTAGAAGCCACAGACATCTTAAGACAATGTTTAAAGACTGGTCAAGGTAAGCCATAAACAGGGTGGCCACAAACCGGGAAAACCGGGAATATCGGGAATTATCAGGGAATTTAATGTAACCGGGAAATTTCATGGAAATATCAGGGAATTCAGGTAATTTCGAAAATAATCAGGGAATTCATTTGCGACTGCTCGGAATTTAGATATTTTTTAAGGTTTATTTTAATAATGAAATTTCTCATTAGATATTTAAACTTATATACATTTAACATAAAATAGCCAACGATAGTGTAAACAGCGCGCTAGAACTCGCCACGAGTACCTTCGACTAGCGCCAAAAAGCCGCCACCGATGTTGCGTCACTCGCGAGCAACCACGCGAGAAGACCGGCGTGCATACCACGTGCTCCTGCATTGTTATCTCGACTCGCGAAAGTTTAAAAGTGGCATTAGAATCTTCGAACTATATGCAATGTAGCTATAGATAGCCCTCTTGTCAGTTGAGTTTGCTAGCTAAGCGACAATCTCTTCATTTGTCACAAAATTTCGTCTGCTGTTTACAAACACGCAAACGGATATCGTGTGATCATGTCTAATTTAAAAGTGAAAGTATTTTCTAAATATCGTTATTTTAGTTTATTATCAAATGGTAAGTTTTTCTTAATTTTTATGATTAAGTGGAAGAAAGATTGTTATTTTTTTAAGTTATTAATTTATTTTAATCGTGAAATTTCTCATTAAACATTTCAGCTTATTTATTTTTCACCTGAAATAGCCTCTTAAAGGGTATAAATAATTTATTTTACTGATCATTAACTCTTGGTATTATCTTCTCGCAATGTTAATTACCGTTATCTGTGTTCGAATGTCAAAGTTTTTTCGAATGTTGATTCGATGCGACAGTTTAAACAGCGTATTAGCGCTCACAACTAGTGTCTTTGACTCGCACCAAACACCCGCCACAGAAGCGAGCGGCACTCGCGAGAAGACCAATGCGAGCGTACCGTGTGTTCAAGCAGTGCTATCTCGATTCGAATAAACTCGCGCGAAAGTGTAAATGAGGCATAAGAATAACCGAGGCACATCTCGTGCCGTCACATATAATTTTAAAGTGGAAGTTTTTTCTAAATATCGTTGGTTTTAGTTCATTATCAAATGGAAGTTTTTCTTAATTTTTATGATTATATGAAATGTTTCTACTGCTATTTTTTAAATTAATAATTATTTTTGAACATTTATTGGGTGGATGTCGATTGCATTTTGGATGTTATTACTATTGTTGACTATTTATGTATTTAATTTCATTATAAAAATATTAATTTTTAAAATTTTCAGACTAATGAATTCAGCATGATAACACGTTTTAAAATGATTGGTTGATTAATCCAGGTTTTAATATTTAGTTAAAAGAAGTTAAAAATGATTCTAAAAGTGCAAAATGCAGACTTTGCAATGCTACATTTTCTTTAATTAATATGGATAGAACAGCTATCAAAAGTCATGCTAAATGAAACATATTAACAAGCTTATGAATTGCAAAACTGTCTATCCTTTTCAAAGTTTTTTTAAGTCAGTCGCAACAAACTAATAATGAGATAACTAAACGTGGTTTGTCTGAAAAATTTACAGTTTCTAATCCTATTACGAGTCAGGAAAAAGAACAAATTCCGGCTCCACAAAATACGCTCTGTTCCTTTCTTCTCAAAGAAGTAAGCTGTGCAGTAATACTTTGATGTATTCAGATACTGATAACTCACAAGTCAATGTGCCCAGCGGGAAGTGACGTAGAGTATTTTTTTAAAAATGTTCAACGATAGTCAAATAGCCAGAGGAATGGAATTGCAGCGAACTAAAATTACGTACTCAGTTCTTCATGGGATTGCTCCTTACTATAAAAGTAGACTGAGGGAATCTATAACTTTTTGTAATCGTTTTGCTATAGGGCTTGATGAGTCATTCAACAAAGTTTGTCAAGAAATTCAAATGGATTTGGAGTACTGTAAAGAATGAAGTTTGTACACGATACTTAACATCTGCTTTTCTTTGTCACACAAGAGCTTCAGATCTTCTGTCCTTCAAGCAAATGCTTCAACTCCTGATAAACCTTAAAAGTTTAAAAATCTCAATAGATGGACCAAATGTTAATCACAAATTTTTCGTACAATTGAAAGCTGAGCTACAGAAAATTAGATAAATAAATGATACTTTGGTACTTGACATGGGCAGTTGTAGTCTTCATAACATGCATGGGGATTTAAATGAGGAATAGAGGCGACTAAGTGGAATATTGTTCAGTTTTTATGGTCAGTTTATTATCTGTTTAAATATGCACTGATATGCCACGCTCAGTTAAGAGTATTCAGGATCAACTCTTTATCCTAAAAAATTTTGTACAGCCCTTTAGATAGAAAATTACAGTTGGCTGCTTGTGCTTTAAAAAAATGGTGGAGGGATTTACAGCATGATAAAAAAAGAGCTGACTAGCACTAGTTACAAAATTGTAATTGAGACTCTTCCAGATCCTTCCCTACCAGCAAAGCTAGAAGTTTTTCGGTCATTACCAGCTGAATCACAACCATTCCTACAAGAATATCAAACTGTTGCTCCTATAGCACGATTTCTTCACAGCTCTTTAGTGACAGTTCTCCTTAGTATAATACAAAGATTTATCAAAGCAGATGTACTGAAGTCTGTTGACTCATTATCAAGTATAGTCTTAACTGATGAAAACAATTTGATTTTGTACAGTCAAATTGACATGGGATTTGGTACTAAAAGAGAGATTAAAATTTTTTAAAATATCACCGATCTCATGATTTTACAATTGCAGAAAAATGCCACACCTGCTTTGAAAGCTTTTACAGGAAAATTGTTGACACAGTCACTTACTTTATAAACTTAGTGAAGCAGTCTCGTGTTTTGATCCTAGTCTTGCACATTTTATCAAAGTCAGAAGTAGGAGACTAAAAGCCTACTCACTATTTTGAATGAAAATAATTGGATCATTGGTAATAAGGCTAATGAAATTAATCAAGATTTCAACAATTTATGTTCTCAATGTTCGACATTGCAAGTTCTTAAAAAATTATTCACGAACAAGTAAACGCCTAGATCAGTTGTGGGATGAATTAATTTTTGGACATGCTAATCCAGTCAATAGTAAAACTTTTAAAGATAGTCATGGTTTTATTTCGTGGCTATGCTAATATTGAGAGAGGTTTTTCAGTAAATTCTGAAGGTTTAGTTTAGAATATGAAACTTTAATTGCTCAGCAATTAATGTATGACTGTCTTAAGTGAAACAAATGGGGATGTAGCAACTCTTGATGTTCCAAAATCTTTAGTTCATTCTTACCATTACTCACTTTCAAATTTATCTCAAGAAATTGAACGTCAAAAAAGAAAGATAAAATAACTGAATCAGAGGATATGAAAAGAAAACGTGTAGCTAATAAAAAAACATTTAAGTTAAACTTCTAGCTGAGGTTCAAGATATTGATGAGCAATTTAAAAATCTTAAATGATTTTTATATAGCAAATACTAACAGTTTAATTTGTGCTAATTTATCATTAGCTTGTTTCTGTTTACTCATTTTAAATTACTTTTCATAAGATTTTAAATTAGTTATAAAATACCATCTATAGCAATGTATTAAAAATTAATTATGATATTCAAATAAACATAATTAGAAATGTCTTTTTAATTTTTGTGAGTTTTGTAACATTTTTCCAATTAAAATGTAATCAAATATTAAAATATTATAATTATGTGAATAAATTTATAATTCAGGGAAAAGTATGACAAACTTTTCTGGAAAACCTGGAAATATCAGGGAATTTTTAAATCATTTCTTTGTGGCCACCCTGATAAACAATTTTTGCCTTTTCTATACTTCTTTAATCTTATGGAAACAGATGCTGTTAACATTAATCTTCTTAATAAATTTACTATGAATTCTGTAAAAATCTATCTATCCTTATATCTGTATCACAGGCCATTCAGTGTAAAATGTGGATTGCTGAAAGAAGACCATTTTGTACTTTTCCTTCTCTTCATTTCTGTTTTAGTTTTATCATCACTGTTCAATATCCCTTCTAACTCCAGCAGCTGAGATGACTTTAGTCATTAGCATATTTGGTTTAGACAAGATAGTGCAGAATAAAGAATAAATTGACCAGAGACTTAGCTGAAGTTGGTAGATTACTGAAAAAAAAAAAAAAAAATAATTTCGAAGGACAAATTTATCTATCGAAACTAATAATTTTCAGAAATAAACATGATAACATCAAGCGCAGCGTGCTCTTAAAGCTCATGTTTTGTTTACCAGCTCGACTAAGAACGAGTCAGACACCTGAGACAGCCTGCGAGCCGAGGCTGCGAAAGCGTTGGCTGCGCGGCGGACGGGTGAGGCGCGACCAATGACAGGCAAGAATGAGCGCAGTAGCGTGGGGTCGAGTTACTCGATTTGCTTGTGTGCGGGTCATTACGAATCTAACCTACTCTTACCACACAGCAGATAGTGTAAGGTATGACCTAACGTAGTGTTCTCCTTGGGTATGACATGCACACTCAAATCGCAAGCAAGTGCGATCTCATCAACACGTCTTGCCTCGCCAGGCAGTGCATGACGTAGGTAATACAGGTGTCGCTCGAAGTCCATTACTGATTAGTGATTACTGTTGACGTCTATGCTCATGGGTGCTCCACACCCACTATTTACCTCTCATGGGTGCCAAAGCCCTCGAGCCCCTGTACGTATCCCTATGATTCTGACATATTTGAAGATTATTTTTTCCCCCAAATACAATGTAGACCAGCATCTAGAATCTAATATGACTTCTTGTGGCCATTGTTATTATTTTTTAAAAAAATTTTAATTGCAATGAAGTGCTTGCTCTGGTGGTAATTTCCATACTCACCCATTTTCCACTTTCCTTTTCCTGCCTACTTGTACCCTCTACTAATTTAAACTTTTAATTCTTTAAACATTTTTGGTAAATTATTAATCATTACTCTTGGAAATTTATTCCAATCCCTGAGCCATTTACATACAAAAGAAAATCTTTCCACACCTTCTGCTCAAAATCGAATGCCTGTTTGTGGTTAAATTCATCTTTTCCCTAGATATCAGTTTGAATAATCTTTGGATTTATTCTTCTCGTATGGATTTCAAATGTTCTGCAGGAATATAATCAATTCTTACTGTCTTATTTAATTTCAAATCTTTCAAAGCTCTATCAAATTCTATCCCTAAAATAAGATCTCCTTATTCATAAATGACAAAATTGCTTTCTTTTTCTAATTTATAGACTGGTTTTCAAATCATCGCCATCATACTGATCTCTTTGGAGAGCCTTGTCTTCTGTCCTTAAAAGAGATTTCCCAATAGCAGCATTAGTTATTTCTCCAAAATTTTGTTTGTACATCCAATAGGCCTCATCTGCTTTACCTACAACCATTTTCTTTTCTATTTCTTGCTACTTTTCGTGCAGATACTTTTGTTTTCTTGTATTTCCTTTTTATTTGATTCCTAAATACTCTGTAATCTCTTCCCCACTTCATCTGGTATATTTTTGTGCCTTCTGAGATTCATCAAGTCTCAGATTTCTTCTGTTATCCAAGGTTTTCAGAGGCTTTTTTCATGTAGTGTAATATTTCTTTACCAGCTTTGATTATTTGTGTCATCAGTGCATTTTATTCACCGTAAGTTGAATTCCTTTGAGAGTTATTTCTCAGACCCAAGTCTGCCATCTCTGCAAATTTCCCTTTCATCTTAGATTGATTCAGTCTGTTCGCTTCCAATCTATCCTGCCTATGTTGTTTCTTCTTTCTCTTGAATTTCAACCTGCTTTCATAACTGTCAGATTGTGGTCAGAGTCTACGTCAGCATTTGGGTATGCTTTACACTGTAAAACTAGATTCCTGAATCTTTGTGTGACCATGATGTAATGTAGCTGCTATCTACCCGTATTTCATCGACATTTCCAGGTGTATATTCTTTGTGCATCAGTTTTGAATGGTGGGGATTTCATATTTTTCACACAATTCTAACAGTTGGCTTCCTTGCTCATTTCTTTCTCCTTGACCAGTGTTTTTCAACTTTCTCAAATATGTAACCCTTTTACAGGTAAAAAAAATTGTGATCCCCAGATAAATAATAAAACTCTGGTGACACCCCACCCCCTCCCCCCGGTCTGTAATAAAACTGATTTCAAAAAGTAGTATATAATTATCTTCTGATTGAGACTATACCTTCTGATCAAGAAATCAAATGCTATGTTGCGAGGTAGTCATGGACACACTGTGGGCAGTGATATATTCTTTGCATGGTGGTGGTATGGGAGGTGGGAAGTGGAATCAGCAGCCGCATAAGAAGAGTTTGGTTTCGTTCACTGCAGTCAGTTGACCGAGTACACCAGTGTGTACGTACGCCACTTTGCTGCGAGAAAGGATAAAATGAAGAAGTTCTGAAAAGATATCCACAACTCTCCATGTCTGCTACAAGAGGCAGGCAGTAGTGGATGCAAATAAATAAATAAATAAACTACTTGAATATGGTTTTATGGTCATGAGTAATAAACCTCAAAGTGTAATTTGACAGGTTACAAACCATAGTGGTACAAGTGACAAATATGAAAAATGTGATCCAAGTCAATCAAAAGACAGGCCCTGTACTTATCTTTAGCGTGCCAAACCAATACAAGCTATTTTATATACCAAGCCATCTAACCTTCTGTTCGGATAGCTGCATCTCTTATAAAATGCCTGTATCTCTTTCCGATCATAGAGGTACAAGTTACAAAATGACAAGGTGATGTTCTAAGAGAATATTAAACATTATCAAGAAATAACTAGTTGCATGGAAGATAGAGATGATTCCATGGAGAGTGCATTTTGTCTGTAAATAATAGTTGTTAGTTTACGATAAATACAGTTCCTTCCTTTTCATACTATTTGTATTGAATTTTCATGTTGACCTCTGTATGTGACGCAAATGATTTTAAAAAAATTTCTAGAAGATAGAATGATGATGTATTTTAAAATAAACTAATCATTACATCAGGGAAATATTTTTTAATTGTGTTCGACCTGATTTTGTTTATATGTCACTTGTGCCACTTGTATTTACAGATACCTGTTTTACTCAAATAATTTATTTTAACACTTGTACCACTATGGTTTGGAACCCATCATTTGCTCCAATTAGAAAATTGTTGGTGATCGCGACCTCCTGAGCAAGACTTGGCTACCCCACTGGGGGGACACTGTCCTAGACCAAAACTTCCTACAGTATTCCCCATTTTTCCTTCTTCCATTACCACATTTCAATCATCCACGGTGAAGGTCGTTTTTGAACTAAGGGTTTGATTAAAAGAAATTAGTATTTTTTCAGAATAGTTGCAGTATTTTGTGAATCTCACTTGCAACGGGTCTGATCCGTGATTACAGACGCAATTCAGCATAGCTTGTTCGATAAAAATTCTTACAGCAAAGTCACCTTCAACTGGTTCGTTCTGGTCAGCTATGACACAAATACAAGTTCACTTCGGAACATAAATAGCTTTACTCTCTCTCTCTCTCATTCACGTGTAGACTTGAACCAGTCAATATGGGTTAGCTAATCGATCGCTCCAACTCTCATAGCCTTGCCTAGCTCTAATGCCTTCCAACCAATCTGCCATGTCTCACGTCATAGTCATTCAATCCATCAGTCAGTATTGGAAGCAGTAATTTAGCTTCAAGACCCTAGCATTCGGAGTGGTCAATGCAGGACACATTATCAACTGTAAATGCACCATTTTCAGTGGCCATTAAACTGAGTTACTACCAGTTAGCCGTCTTCTCATAGGATAGTTTATATCAGCTAGAGCTGAACCAGTCCTAGCCTTCGCTATCCTTTTTTCTCCGACCGTATAACGGAGTGGTGTCGGATATCCTGATAAATTCCACAATTAGTACGCTAAAAGATGAAGAACTTAGAAGAGGCCTAAAACACAAAGGTTAGTCACTTCACTTAATGTCCACCACTCACAACGTCCACAAATAGGCCAATAACCACTCAGACTCCTGACAGATTATTAGATTTCCTTCCCCCTTCACATATTGCATTAATTCTTCAGTTTCATCACATATTTTGTCTTTTTTTTCTTCACTTCCTGTGATATTGGCTTATACAAATATGCACTAAAGTGGTTGGACCAGGTTTAGTTTCTACCCTCATCAAAATAATCCTTCAGTGAACTGTTAATAATACATCACCCATTTCCCTACTCCCTTGTTAATTATAAATTCCATATTGGTAACTCCACACTCTTGGGGGGTTGCTGTCCCCCATCAGTCACCTCCACAATTGGTGGATTTTGCCTGCATCTAAGAAACCAAGTGGACTGGCTGCAGAAAATTTCTCGACTTTTACCATCAGAGTTGGTATTCATCAGGAGTCGGCTTTGTCCTAGCTCCTGTTTATCCCCCGTCTTGACATAACTGTTGCAGAACTACTCACTCCACACCGCCGACCTTGCTCTAAGCTGATGATATCATGGTTGCTTGCAAGTCTCGTCAAGAATTGGAACAACAAATCCAACAGAAGACAACTTCCCTTGGCAAACACAGCATGCAACTTAATGTACAGAAGACCGAGTACATGGAGTGTGGAGTTCCAAGTGATGGGTCTGTTAATATCGATGGCATTGAACTCTGTATGAGTTCATAAACTAATCCGATCAGATGGTCAGATGCGGACGTTCCCAGACATCCGAAACAGAGTCAACGTAGCCGGGATAAAGTGGCATCATGTCTCGTGAATCCGTTTCGACCAGAAGGTGTTACTGTACCTTAAATCAAAGATTTAAGTAACCATCGTTTGACCAGTGGCACTGTATGGAACAAAAGCTTGGCCAGTCATGAAAAGACTACAGCAACATCTGCATGTCATAAAAATGAAAATGGTTTGATGGCTGCGGGGAGTTACTAGTTTTGACCACATCAGGAATGAGAACATTCGGGTGGAATTTGGTGTGGCTCAAATACCTGAGAAAATGTGGGAGAGTTGTGTGCGATGGTTCAGCCATTTTCTGCACAGCAACAAGATGTCCATGGTGAGAACAGCACTTGATGTAAGTCCATATTGCCAAAGAGCATGAGGGAGAAGCAGGAAGCACTAGCTGGATACCTTGTGGGAGGACATGCGACTATTCAATGTCTCACCCGAGGGTGCACCAGATCTGCTTTTGTGGAAGAAGAAACCCAGTAAAGCAGACCCTGCAAAGTGGGATAAATGCTAGAAAGAAAAAGATACCAGTAACTCCATTGGTGTTATCCATACCAGAATTCTTGTGCATACCTTCCACTTAATCTCCACTAAACCCAACAACATATTGTTGCAGCTCCTTTTTTAAGTTTTCCAATCTACCTGTCCTATTCAGACTTTTAACATTCCATGTTCTGACTTATTGAATGTTTCTATCTATTCTGATCACTCTTCCCTGATCAGTCCCTACCCAGAGATCCAATTGGGGGAATATTTTTTCCCAATCAGAAGCAATCGCTCTAAATGGTATTTGGTCTGTATGGTAATACGTGTCATCAGCATATCCTTTGGGCATTTAAAGTAGTGACTTCCCATTGTCTTCTGCATCCCCATTCTGTTGGTCATTTGTGATTCATCCACATTTAAGGGCTGTTTTCCACACCAAGGATAGGAAGATGCCTGGAATTACTCCCTGCTATTTTGCAATGCTTTCTGGAAGCATTGGCAGGTGGGAGGTGACACTTTATACCGAGAATCATTCAGTAATCAGTGTCTCATTTGTGCAATCGGTGTGCACCACATGAAGAATCTAATATAGTCTCTCCCAAAACCTTACTTCCATTTTTTGTATGTAAAACAATGAAAAATATGATTGTTTACATAATTTTAATTTTTTTCTATGTGGTTCTAAACAGTTAATTATGTGTTTATTAGGAATTTTAAATGTTTTATTTAAAAAACTGGCACTCTAATTTTTTTTCAGCTGACAGCTTGTTGTATATAATCTGCAGTACCTAGGTGTAATAATAACACCAGGAAAGTTGTTCATAATTATTAGTAGAATGCAAACACATAATGAAAATAAACACTCATTTTGATTCGCTATATTCTAAATTAAGAGGAAATGTGAATTCTTACTTTTGACTGTGTACTTACAGTAATCTGACAAGTGATAGGGTCATAACAGTGTTTGGTGGGTGAATGTTTCACACTTGTGGCTGGCATTTGGGAAAATGCCGTTTGATCCACGTTTTCCATTATTTCCTAAAATGACCTCAGGTGAATGCAGGGACAGTTTCTTCAATGACCATTCTTTATTACTTTTACCTCCAACTCTCTCCCCAGTCTAATGACCTTAGAAATGACTACTCATCAACTGTCAGACTGTCATTTATTGTCTGTAGTGTCAATAATCTACATACATAAAAATGAAATGCTGTTTGTTGGTAACCGCATCACTTGAGGACTGCACCAATTTGGCTTTTTTATATATTTTTTTTAAAAGTTTGTAATAGTCTGAATAAACTGGTAGATCTGGAGAAAAAACTAGAAAATCTCTTTCTAACCTAAATTAAAATAAATTTACCTTTGTTTTTATTTTTGTGTTTCTGGCCAACAAATATAGTTGTTTTATTTCTGTTCCATTGATATTAATTGATGAGATGGGCTTGATATAATGTTCAGGGTATTTCCTCAATTAGACGTGGCAGCACCCAATCGTCTGATGCATGACGCATTTAACCAAGAGTTGAAACGTGAAAAATAATGCAGTTTGAATGAATGTTCTGCTGTTGAATCGACAACAAAAATAATCGTACAACACTCTCAAGAAAGTTGTGAACGATGGCACTAGAGGGATCTTGTTGTTGGATGCTTCCGGTGGAACTGGAAAAAAAAAATTTGGTCTAACTGATTTTTGCAACAATTTGCCCACAGAATGAAATTGCACTTGAAATTACTTCATCAGGAATTACAGCTATTTGTTAGAGTGTGGTCAAACAGCTCATTCAGCATATAAGTTGCCATTGAAAATACAAATCAATGAAACTTCACCATGCAACCTTTCAAAGAACTGTGTGGCAGCTAAGGTTTTTTACAGCAATGCAAATTGATCATTTGAGATAAATGTACATTGTCACTTAAAAAGTCTTTGGAGGTAGATCAAATGATGCAAGATCTACGAAACAAATCAAAACTGGTTGGCTGGTACAACAATCGAAATCAAAATGTAAATAAAACATCTTGAGATTCATTGAGATTTCAAATTTAATGGAGGAAAATAAATCGTCTGGTTTACATGAAATTATGGCTTAATTCAATTATTACTTAAATTTTAGAACCAAACCACATGGTTTCAAGTGAATCATATTCCAGGCAAATCACACGTTTCCAGCATTTCGGTGGTGTACTTGTAATATGTCTATAAACTTGTTAAAACCATTTAGGGATAGTTTTAATCCAGAGAACAAGTACAGAAAAACATTTCTACTAGCTATTCCCATCAGTGAAATACCTTATAGTCCGATTTTAAGACTGCCTTTGTGAAAGAAATTTTAGTTAGAGTACAATGGCTTTTGTTGCATTCATTTTCACTGCTAAAACTCTTTATGCGGATCATTTTAAAGTGTATTTATCATATTCAGAAAAATTTAGTTTGGAAGATATTTCGATTTGTTTATGTTAACCTATGAGGTCAGAGGAAACTGAAATTAAGATTCGAGATAACTAAAAAATGCAAAAAGTTACAGTAGATCCTTTATCACTAGTTGTAGTCAGCATGCTCTAGCACAGGGATGGCTTTATTGATCTACTTGCCATTTTTCTAAAGAAATGTTGAATGAAGCCATGATGTGCCATCATACAAGCATGACTAATGGTTAATGGAAAAAAGAAATTAAAAGAAAAAAACATGGGCACTGGGTAGGGGGGTGCAAGGAGGTACACTTGCACCCCCCTCCCCCCCTGCTATGAAAGAAAATACATAGAAGAAGATTAAGAAACAAAAATTTTATTATGAAATTCACTGATTGAATAATAGGTTGTTGTCCAAATTTGTTCAACACCTTGTCAATAAATTCAGTATCCTTATTTAAGTAAGTAATTAAAAGTATAAATAATAAGTTTTATATAAAAAAGATACAGATTTAACTCCCTTAAAGTAATTCTGCTAGTGCCCATAAAAAAAAATATTATCGCCTTCAAACTTTATATTGACAACCATACATACATTTATTTTTTTTTAACTAAGTTATAATAAGATCAACAGTTTTGTGTTTATTTAAGAAGATGAAACTAGTGTGACTATCGTTACAAATTAGATGCCAAATAAATTATATTATGTTCATACATTGATCCTTATAGCAGAATGCAAGTTGAAGTGTAGTCATATGACAATCCTTGCAACCATATTTAATCAAAGATGACGATTGTTTATTTCTGTCTTTAATTGCACAAATTTTTTTTTTTTTTTGCTGCGGTACTCTTTTTTTTGACAAAGAGAATTGTCAGTTGTTTCATAGAGCCGTTTTACAAATGATGTTCTATATACCAATGTTCCAGAACATTAAACACTTTTATTAATCATGCCATAATTCTCAGTCCACCAAGTTGAAATTCTTTTTTAAACTTATCTAACACTTTATGCTTTTTGCCAAACTAGCCATGCTGACTGTATGTGCATATAACTCAAATTTAAACAAGCAGTTATGTTAACAAAATTAGTTCAAAAACCACAATAACTATGCGTGGTTGGTAAAAGCAGTCAATATCATCGACGAAACAAACAAGTGAATAAGTCAGCTTACAGCCCTTCCCACAGCCTGCGCTTGCTCACTCAGTTCGGTCAGAAATTCGCTTGAAATCTATATATTTTGCGCAATCTGTAGTCGTTCTGGTACCGTTAGTTTTTTTCACAATGAGCTTTGTTACCATAATCTTAAATTTTACAGATGAAAAAATAAACTACTTGTATAAAATGGGCACCTACTTAATTAATGCCATGCCCAAATTATTTGGTTGCGTGCCATCATCGGCACCTGTGCCATTGGTTCGCCATCCCTGCTCTAGCATGTTTTGAACATAAAATTAATTAATTGGGCAAAATATAAGTAAGATTTTTAATTGGAAGAAAAGAAATCAGAATTTAAAACAAAGAAAGCAGAAGTAGGAAATTAGTTTTAGAGAATAGATAAAATCTAGAATGTTGTATTATGTATTAGTTTCATTGGAAAGTTAAAGGCTTTGGCAAGATAAATCAAATTTTTGAAAGTTATTGTAGACATATTATTTTAATAGGCACCAAGATTGATGATATGTAGGAATCAGTAATCATTTCAATAGAAGCCATCCTGGGGCTTAAGCCAGCTTAAAACAGGTATAATAAGCTACCCAAAGACATAGATGTTAATAACAGTGCAAAATATTAAGAACTAATCTAGATATTAATTTTCAAAGTCAACCGATTTAATAAATAGGAGGTAGCCATCTTGCTGGCACGCAGTCTTTCGGCAGTTTTCAGAGAGGTCAGCTCATTTGCTAATGTAGGGCAGTTTTTCTTATAAGCCGATCCGTGTGTGGTTGGTGGAACCATGCCACCTCGTGTTACGTGTGAATTGCAAGCTTTAGTGTGCAGTAGTTTCACTTTCATCCTTGTAAGGGGACTGGGTGTGAGAGAGTTTGTCTTCTCTCTTGTATGTGTTGAATGCAATTGATAATGGAACTGTTGGTTTGATGACCTTATCCTAAAATTCTAATGCCTCCAAAGACTTTTTATGTGCCATAGTACATTCATCCCAAATGATCAGTTTGCATTACTGCCAATCTTTGGCCATGGCAGAGTTCATCGAAAGGTTACACATTGCAATTTCATTGATTTACATATTCAACGGCAACTTGAGTGCTGGATGAGCTGTTGGATCACCTTCCAACAATGTAGCTACAACTCCTGATGAAGCATGTGCAATTGCAATTTCAGTCTGAGAGTGAACCCATTGCTAAAATGCGATCAAAAAATTTTTTCCTGTTCAACCAGGAGCGTCCAAGCAGAAAATACTTCTCATGCGTAATTGAGGTAATACCTTGTTTCATATCATCAGGCACAAGTCCTCAGTTAATTTCAGTTGAATGAAAATAAAATAACTACATTTGTTGTACTGATCACAAAAATAAATATGACGGTAATTTTATTTTAATTTAGGCTGGAATGCATTATTCAGACTTTTCTCCATTTTTTTTTTTTTGCTCCCCCTCCCCACCCTCCCACCCCCACCACCTCCCCACCCCCCCTCCACCCCTAATAGAAAACATTCAATTGAGTTATTGATATCCTGGGAGCAGCAGGAACAAAACAAAAAAATAATTAGGCATATCCATCGTTCAAATCTTGAGTTATGGTCTAGATTTCATACAAAAATGCCAAAGCAAAAATCACTTTCAGTTTTTCCTTTATTTTCAAATTTTTCAGGCAACTGTTCCAATTTTATTTTCTCTAAAATATTATTTGGATTATTATGAATATATATATATTAAAAAAAGGAAAAAATACGCAAATCAGTTCATAGAAGAAAGCACTTTCAATATTTTCCAATTTTCTGCACAACTTTTTCCAATTTTTCGTTTTTTAAAAACATTATTTGGGCTATTCCAAGCTTTTTTTTTTTTTTAATGATTAGGTAATTTGGTCCATCCATTCTAAAGTGATGTGCTTAACTATGAAAAGCATTTAAGTTTTATTTATATAGATTTGGATTTTTTTTTTTTTTTTTTTTTTTTTGTTCCTCCCTAGGAATAATTGAAAATAAATTTTAGTACTGCAACCCAACCTTATTTGGCATTTACTACTCAATTGTTTATGTGCTTTTCTCTTGCTTGTTTTCAGGTATCAATGAGCACAATTATTTGGATGTGAAGTCATGTTTGAATATGTCCCAAGAAGAAAAAGTTGCTCGAAGAGCAGCAAGAGAAATGTTTTCTAGGTAAATAGCAAGGTCTAACATTTTTTTTTTTATTAATGTACATAGTTTATTTATGTACAAAGTGTACATAAACCTTGTTTTGTCATCTCACACTCCTATACACTGATTGTTAATTAAATTGAAGTCATTAAAAAGTGTGAAAACTTTTTATAAAAAATTGACAAATTGTTTTTAAATAAAATTTGTGAAGATAATTTTCAAATGGTTTGTATTAAAAGCAAAAAGAAAAAAAAACAGTACTCTTCGAAAAATGTTGAGCATTTTCAGAAAAGTATTTTCACGATGTTTATAGTATCTGATTCATGAAATTCTCTATTGAATGATGTACAATTTTCTTTGAAAAATATCATCTGCTGGTGTATAAATTTGGCAAATAACTCACGAAATATTGCTTTAATTTTTCTGTAAACTTTGAAAAAAAAAAAAAAAATAGTTCTGTTGTTTCTGAAATAAAGGAGCAGAGGGCTATTTTTTTAAAAAATGGTTTCTTTGCCAAAAGACACCAGAGTATACAGAGACAAAGATGTTCATGGCTATCACTTTTTACTCATTACAAAACTAGCTGGTGCCCACGACTTCGTTCGTGTTTGTAAAGAATTTGGATTGACAGCTATCGACATCTAACCACCATAGTCCACGATGGGAGACTCAATGCTATTACCATACACAAACGCCAGTCATCTCTGCTATGTATTTCAGGCAACAAAGTAAAATATACGGACACACATGTCTTTTGTCGATATAAGAAAATATCCTTGATCGACCAATTTCAACCATCATATCTCCCACACTCGCACTGTTACCAAATTCGGCCAACATTGTGATTGATGGGTGACTGTGCTACTATCACACACAAACACCAGTGATCTGTGCTAGATAGTTTTGGCTGAAAAATGATTCACCGTGACACATATGTTTTTGGTAGAAATATGAAAGTGCCGCTGGTCGACCACTTTCAACCACCATATCTCCCACACCCCCATAGCTACCGACATCTAACCACCATAATACACGATAGGAGACACGATACCACTACCACACAAAAACACCAATGGTCTATGCTATGTAGTTGTCACAGCAGAGTGACATATACGAAGACATGTCTTTGGTCGAAATACGAAAATGCCCTGCATCGACCACTCTGAACGATCATATCTCCCACATCCTCGCAGCTATCGGCATTCGGTCAACGTTATGTACGACAGGAAACTCTATGCTACTTCCACACACAAACACCAGTGATCTGTGCTAGGTAGTGGTGGCTGAAAAGTGAAATATAGGAAAACACACGTATATATATATATATATATATATATATAATAACAATGAAAAAAAGACGCTAAGTTGCGGAAAGGAATCAAATTAGGATAGGGAAATGAGCCACCACTTACCTTTAGCTGATGGATGTGGGGCGCGAACACACAGAAAAGACACAAACACAAATAATAAAGAAATTTTCGGGGAAAAAACCCTTCGTCAACAAGAGAACATTATGGGAGGTGGGTGCAGCCGGAGATTGCCTCACAGATATATATATATGATAGGATAAAAAACCACCGCTTACCAAAGAAGGGGATTCCTGCGGCATTGGTACACGAAAAAAACACAAACACACAAAGAATAAAATTTTCGAGCATAGTTCTTCATCAGTCGAAGTGAGATGGCTGCACGCAAGCGGCTGGCAGCCAACTGCGTGAGCCACAATGTCGGTGGCTCATAGTAGGGGAAAAACAACATGACGGGAAGTGAGGGTGGAGATAGAAGAGCACAGGCTGGAAAACGATGATGAATAGCAAGAATAAAACAAAACTGTACACAAGGACCCATCGCGGAAGGGCAGTATACCTCAGTTAATGGTCCCAAAAGCCCACCAAGTAATGGACACATGTCCAAACGACGGAAAACAAAATATTCAGAAATTTTAAGTTAAAACTAAAAATAAAATTCGAAGTCACAATCTATAAAGATAGGCTCTGATGAGCGGTGGTTCTATGGGAGAAGGTGGAAGAGAGGGGGATGGGTGGGAGGAAAATTGGTGCTATCTGAAATTTAGACCTGGTGATTGTCTGGTCCCCAGTTGGTACTGATAGGCCAGTTCCCACCTTCTAAGTTCTGAAATACTGCTTTTATCTGAGAGGACTCTGATGGCGCAGATCGAGAAGCAGGTGTTAAAATTGTTGGTGCCATGTGTAGTGGCATGATGAGATACAGGGTGGTCAGGGTTCTTGGTGTGTACTGATTGTCTGTGTCCATTCATTCTGATGACCAGTGGATTTGTTGTGAGTCCAATGTAGGAGGCTGGGCAATGGTTACAAGTGAGTTGGTATATAAGGTGGGAGGATACACAAGTGGCGAATCCTGTGATGAGAATGCTTTCCCAAGTTACTGGGTTGGTAAAGGTGGTGGAAGGCGGGTACATACTGCATCCAGATCCCATTGCAAATTATGCAGTGGTTTGGTTTCTGGAAATGGCTTAGTTTAAACACAAATTAATTTTTGAATACTACCACGTTTTTGTTTATGACAAAATAACTTTAAAATTGATTTAATATTAGTTCTACTGCATGGAATGTTTTGAAACTTTAATATAATATACTAGACTTTTCGTTCTTTCGGGACATTTACTTTTTAGTTCGAGAAATTTTTGAAAACCTGTGATTAAAAAATGTCGAAAGTGCAGGTGTGTCTATCGAAGTGTTTAAAATTTTATTTACTCTATTTTCACGGCCTGAAACTACTGAATTTAGTGAATTCAACTCTCTTTCTGATTATTATTATTATAAAATTACTTTACTGCTTCGAAAAGTGTGGCGAATCTGTGAAGATATCACGTAACAAAAATCGACTGTTTACAAATTGGATAATATTGGATAACCCTATTCCAGGTTAGTTTAAAAGTGATTTACTATTATAAATTGTTTATTTAGAGCTTGTATTATATATTGAGTGACTTAACTATTTTTAAACTGGCTTATTTATTTAGTTAGCTTGCAGTATCTGCTTCTGCATGAAACGTAGTTGCAAATTGAAAATTTTGATTTTTACTGGAAAGCTTACTCCCTCCCTTTTGCTCTATAGCCAAGAAAACTAGAATTTACCCAAATTCTAAGGTGCTACAATTACAATGATGAGAAGATCAAATGATTGCAATTTGAAAATCTTCTCAGAAAAAACTAAAGTAATGGTATTCAAGGGAGATGAACCACTATGGGCTAAGATTGTTATTAATTCCAATAGAACAAATGAACAAATTTGTATATTTAGGATGTGGCATAAACTTTACCAGAAATGATGATGTCAATACCAAATTACAGAAATTTCAATATCTGTGTGGAGTGATCAAAAGGAATTTTAAAAACACCAGACAAGACACAATGATGATTACTATATGGGTGTGAATCATGAACATTGACTAAACAACTATTAAAATGGATAGAAGCAACTGAGATGAGATTTATGAGAGTCGTGGCTAGATATATTTTACTAGATAAGAAAAGAAGTGAATAAATAATGAAAGAATTGAGAATTTGTGTACAAACATTACTTACTGCCATCGGCTCAGTGGCATGGAACATTTTATAGATCAGTGTCCTACCAGTAGCCTTCCCACCACAATTTTCCTCATCACCTGCCCCCCCCCCTCCCCCCACAAATGCTGAACAATAATTACTTCTACTTTGAAGGCAATATCTACAATCAAAACTGTGTCACCATCATGAGCATCTATATGGCTCCCTCTTATGCTAAACTTTCCATGCATTGTCTGTAACAGGCAATTTTAAGTAAGGTTCTTCTAAAATACATCTTGTGGCTTAGATTAAGACATGATATTTTTATAATTGGGTACATGGGGAAAACAGCCTTCTAAAAAGTTTCTTGAACAATGCCTTTGACACCTTCACATGAGCCTCAAACTCGTCCCATTACCCTAGATTTCGATTTGTCCCACTCCAATTTTAACCTAAGCTCCCCAGTCTACTCCAAGCTATAACAGAATCTTCATTTGACTGTTGCCATCTGTATCATACCAAATGTTCCATCTCCTGTGGTCTTGGCTTTTGGGGTAGTCATATCTGCTCTAATTAGCAGTCACTCACACAGTATGCAAACATCTCCCAAGCACTGGTACCCTAAAACTCTCTTTTGGTTTTAGTTCACAAACAGCTTTCATATATGCCCGCAGGGGCCTGGTACGCAAGTGCCAGGTATATATATATATATATATATATACAGGGTGCTTCAAAAAAATGTATACACACTTTGAACTTCCATAGAAAATTTATTTACCGTTCTACAAAGTTAAATTTCAGGAAAATAGAAAGCTAAAAGTCCAATGTAAATCAAACATAAACAACAAATGTTAATACTGTTCAAATTGGTGACCTGCAGCATCAATACAATTCTGAGTACGAGTCACCACAGATTCTGTACATCGTATCAAAACGTCCAATGAGATTTCTCTACACACTGCTTGAATCTCATTCCAAAGAATGTCTAGGTTACGTGGTTTACGTTTGTACACCTCATCTTTTACTGTGCCCCACAAGAAGAAATCCAGTGGTGTAAGGTCTGGAGAGCGTGCTGGAAACTCGATTGGCCCCCTGCGTCCTATCCACCAGCACGACAAATTTTGATCCAGGTAAGCTCGTACGTCCCTGTGATAGTGCGGCGGAGCACCATCTTGTTGAAAATAAAAATCATCATTACCGTATAATGCACGAATGGCAGGAAATATGGAATCAGCAAGCATTGTTAGGTAATTAAGACCAGTTACAGTGCCTTCAAATCGAAAAGGTCCAATGAGTCCCCTTGAAGACAAACCGCACCACACATTTACACCTGGCAAATTTACAGCTTTTTCAATTGTAATGTGAGGATTTTCTTCACCCCAGTAAACACAATTGTGCCTATTGACAGTTCCATTAAGTTTGAATTGGGCTTCATCCGACCAAATGATGCTACCCATAAATCCCGGTTCACGTATCACCATCTCCTGAATCCATTCACAAAATTGCAACCTTCTATCTGGATCGTCGTCACTTAGCTGTTGCACCAGCCTTGGAATGTAAACACGATACTTGCCTCTCTTCAGAATGCGTAGCACGCTGCTAGCACTTACATCACTTTCACGTGCCCCTTGCCTTGAAGATTTGTTAGGAGAGCGTTGAAACAGTTCCAAGACTGCCATTGATGACTCATCACTTGTAGCTGTTCGAGGCCGACCTGAATGACCTTTATGCACATCACACACTGTTCCATGAACTTCGAACTTGTCTCGTATGCGTGTAATTGTTAATCTTGAAGGTGGTTCTGTATCATACTCCCTTCTCCACTGTCTTTGAACTTCATTTACATTCTCAAACTTCCAGTACCACTTAATAACCTGCTTACGTTCTTCAAAACTCAAACGTACGTCCCCCATGTTGATATTACAAATTCCAACTGATAATATAACATAGAGGGACGATTATGCTGGCACCTGGCGAAGAAATATAACACTAGCCTTGTAGAGCGGGAAAACAACAATAGTTTAAAGTGTGTATACATTTTTTTGAAGCACCCGGTATATATATATATATATAAACAAACCTTAACCTCAAGGTTTGACACATGCCAACGAGGTGAATGGGTGATTAGGGCAATCACTACCTAGTGTGAAACCTCAGGGGCACCTGCACATCATTGTTGTATTAGCCTGGGGGATCGGTAATGGAAGTACGTGCTCCTGGACCTTTCCTCCTTACTCGTGGGACCAAAAATGAAGTCTTCAAATAAAAAAAAAAAAAACCTATTAATCTCAACAAAAACAACTGAAACCCCTGCAGTGGTTATGTACTTTAGGTTAATATAAACATACACAATACTAAGAAGCGGTTGAGGGTTGACAATACCCCCCTCCCCCTTCCACTGTTTCTGAAAGTCACAGAAAAGTTTATTCTCTACAGAAAGCTTTTGTTATAATGGAAAGAGCAGAAGGAACTTTTGAAAGGTGTCACCCTTCTGCTTCTCAAACGGTCTAGAGGGTCTTGTAGGTACCCTAAACCCTGTTAAAAACTGAGGAATGTGACACTGTTGCTGGAAACAGCCAATAGTAAGCAGGCTACCAAACTTCTCATTTGTGAGAAACTTGGGGAGTTTGCCATAAAATGTGAACTCCATAAGTTGCTAAATACCAGTAAAGGCCTTGATGTTATTTATGGATTTAGGGACAGACGAACTTCTTAAGGAGTGCAAGTCAAAGAATGTGGTCGAAAGATCACAGATGGCATGAAGGGTAAATGGCATTCTTGAAAAGACTGCCACCTTCGTCCTGATGTTTGACACTCCAGTGTTGCCCAAGAATATCAAGGCTGGGTATCTGAACCTGAACATATGCCTGTATGTCCCCGACCCAATGTGGTTTTTCCAGTGCCAGAGGTTGGGGCGTATGATGGCATCATGCAAGGGGTGTGTCACCTGCTCGGGGTCGCACCCTGCCTGGAGGAGGGAGTGTCAAATGTGCCTTGAAGAGTGCGAGATACAGGAGTTGATGACCAAAGAACAAATTTCTTATGGGGAGGCGAAGAAAAAGGCCAAGTTGCTTGCCGCTACTGTGTTTACAACTAATTTTGCCAAAATAGTTTCAACTTCCATCAGGAAACAAAGTATTGCTACCCAGACATCTGTTGCAGACATGAGTACAAGTACAACATGCTCATGTCAATGCTATTGCGGAGCAGAATCTGCTAAGGTTGTAACATCGGCAGAGTACATCTGCGACACGATCTCTCCAGCAGCAGTAAGAAAGGCTCCCCCACCAATAGCAATAAAAGTAAACTCTCTTCCGATTCCATCACACACAGTGCTAACAATAGCAGCACCATCTACTACTAGTGGAAAAGGCGAACAGAAGATATGGGGCCCAAAGGTTAAGCAGATGGACCCTACTCGGTTTGTGACATCTACTTCCTCACCCCCTCCCCAACAGCAGGGACGTAGTTATTCGTCAAATTTATGAACGGCTATATACCAACCGCCTAACAGCAACCAAACCATTTAGCTTGCGTACAAGGGCTATTTTAGAAGAGTATGTATTTGAGTTGCCCTCTTTTCATCACCAGTTTTGGAGAAAATCTTCTCCCTGATTTTTAAAGAGGCCCAGAATGATTTTAGAACTGTCAAGGTACAGCAAGCTATTTACCGCTAACAGTGTTTTTATCAGAATTTGTAGCGATGTTTTAAACCAGCATCACGAATTTACTCCGGTATGTCCGGATGGATCTAAGTGGGCTAACAGAGTAGGATGCTCGTATTGTTCCCTCAAGCGATTTACAAATACAAGCTTAATAGCACATGCAGAGTATACAGTGCAGTGTGTTACACTTTGTTAAAGTCGCTCCAGCATATGAAAATAAGTCACAGTATGAAGTACCTCATATGCTGCGATTCCCTCAGCTGCATTCAGGCCTTATGAAGTATGTACCCAGCAGTAGTGTCCAGGATATATAGGACACCCTCCGATCCCTCCAATCTTTTGGAAAGGAGATTTTATTCTGCAGGGTATCTGGCGATGTGGGAACCAGGGGGAACGAGGCAGCTAAAAAGATCTTTTTTTTAAGTTTGGCAGAGGCATTGGCTGGAGGTGGAACATAATAAGCCCCAGTTGGTCAAACTGACTGTTCAGCAGTGGAGCGGCTCCTTCCAGCGGGCGAGGAGGGATGAGGTTGTCCTTACTCGCCTCTGTATAGGGCATTGTTGTCTGACACATAGTTTTTTTCTGTGCCAGGAGGACCCACCAGAATGTGATGCTTGTGGCCTACATTTGACAGTATGCCACATTTTAATTAATTGTGTACTGTTTTCAGACTTAAGGCCAGACGTTGGCGTAGGTAATGATCTGTCCCTTATTTTATACTAGAAGACCAGTGCGAATATTTCACGAATAAATGATTGATTGCTTGTAATATAACGAAAAGTTGAACCTCACTTTTCTAGCAAAAATTTATTTGTTTAGTGTAATAGTTACCCATTAAAATGCTTACAACATATTATGAAACAGTTAGGAAACTTTAAAACACAATATATTTACAGCCGACTGTCACTGACCTTAACAGAATACAACCAACCTGAACAAAGTGCACACAGCATATCAACATCTCTGTGACATGTGTTGCTGCATGAACAAAATGTTTAATTTGGGATTGTATAGCAAAACAAAAATGTTTCCGTAGCAAAAAAAAAAATAAATCAGAAAAGCTACTTATTGTTTATTAACATCTCTGTGATATATGCTGCTGAAAAAAAAATAAATATTATGGTGTGACCAAAGCAGACACCTTGTTCTTTAAAATGATGTACCTCATTTATGGATTTTGGTTAGGCATCAAGCGAGGTAAAAAAAAAAAAAGTTTTAGAAATGATGATATTTTTGCCCCTTAAGGGTTGATTTTGTAGAAGGTACTTTCTTAAAATGTGATGGGACCAAAACGAATACTTTAATCTTAAAAATGATACCTCAATTATCGATTTCTGTTAGGTATCGAGGGAGATAAATGGCTCATGACAGAAAAATGCGTTGTAGAGATATTAATACTTTTGCCCTTAAAGAGTCAAATTTTGAAAAATTCCTTGCTGTAACTGAACGAAACTGAAGACCTTACGAAGACCTCAATCTTTAAAATAATTCATCGTGTATCAGGTTTTTTTTTTAATTATCATGGGAGGTAAATGACTCAAGACACAAAAAAACACATTTTATAAATACTAATATTTTTGTCCTTCAAGGGTTCAATTCAGAAAAATTCATACTTAAAATATGATCTGACAACAGCGGATACCTTAATCTTTAGAAAGATACCTCATCTGTCTTTTTCGGTTAGATATAAATGGAGATAAATGGCTCGTGACACAAAAATGTGTTGAAGAACCATTGATACTTTTTCCCTTTAAGGTTTGAATTCCAAAAAAATTTGTTCTTAATATAAGATGTCACCAAAGTGGAGACGATTACTCTTCATAATCGTCCTTCATTTATTGATTTAGGTTATGTATCCAGGGAGATGAATTGGTTGAGACACAAAAAACACATTTTAGATATACTTATATTTTTGCCCTTTAATGGTTTAGTTCAGAAAAATCCATTTCTTAAAATATCATATGACCACGATGGAGACCTTATTGTTTAGAACGATACCTTATTTATCTATTTTGGTTAGATATTAATGGAGATAAATGGCTTGTGATACAAAAATGCGTTGTGTAAAACTATTGACACATTTAAGGGTTGAATTCCAATAAAAATTCTTTCGTACTATATGATGTCACCAAAGATAAAACATTACTCTTCATAATCCTACTTTATTTATTGATTTCAGTTAGATATCCGGGGAGATAAATGGCTTGAGACACAAAAAACATGTTTAGAAATGTTGAAATTTTTGCCCCTTAAGGGTCAAATTACAAAAAATTCCATTCTTAAACTATAATATAACCATGACATCGGTTAGATATGAAGGGACATAAATGGCTCGTGACACAAAAACGCATTGCAGAAATATTGATGCTTTTGCCTTTTAAGGGTTGAATTCCAAATAAATCCAGTTTTAATATATGCTGTCACCAAAGCGGAGATCTTAATCTTTAAAATGATACTTCATTAAATGATTTCAGATAGGTAACCAGGGAAATAAATGACTTGTAACACAAAAAAGCATTTAGGAAATATTGATATTTATGCCCTTTAAGGGTCGAATTCTGAAAAATTCCTTTCTTAAAATATGATGTGACCAAAGTGGAGACCATAAGGTTTAAAATGACACATTAGCCTTTTCCAACCAAATGTCAACCTGTCCTTCACGGGGTGCACCCTGTTTGCACGGATGAGGTTCTGGTGACTGAAAGACTCCCGGTATAAGGAGTCACCCACTGCTTGCCAACGGCCTCCTAAAGGAGGGAAAAAGAGCGGGGAGTGGTTCAGGGCACCCTCTTGCCCTTGGGGTTGGAAACGGGCCCTAAAGGCAGATGAATCAAAAATAATCAACGGCATGGGGATACAGAAGGCAATGGAAACCACTGCATTAAAGACCCAAAGGGTATTCCGAGGACATGTAATCCTCTAAAATTACATATATCATGATGGCTTCTTCCTGGGTAAAATATTCCGGAGGTAAAATAGTCCCCCAATTGGATCTCCGGGTGGGGACTGCTCAGGGAGGAATCATCAGAATGAATAGAAACATTCTATGAGTCGGAGCGTGGAATGTTAGAAGTCTGTAAAGGGCAGGTAGGTTAGAAAATTTAAAAAGGGAGATGGAACAACTTAAGTTAGATGTGGTTGGGATTAGTGAGATTAAATGGAAGGACACATAGGATTTCTGGTCTGGGGAACACAGGATAGTTAGCACACAAGCTGCCAATGGAGTCACTGGTGTAGGATTTGTAATGAACAAGAAAGTAGGGAAACGGGTGAGTTATTATGAACAGTTTAGTGACAAGATTATTTTTATGAGGTTAGAAATTAAGCCCATCCCAACCACATTAGTACAAGTTTATATGCCAACGTCACAGGAAGATGATGAAGAAATATTAAAATATATGCTGAAATTGAAGAATTAATCCGATATGTGAAGGGGGAGGGAAATCTAATAATCATGGGTGATTGGAATGCGATAGTGGGAGAAGGAAAAGAGGGGAATACCATAGAATCTTTGGCCTAGGAAAAAGAAATGTGCGAGGAAGCAAGTTGTTAGAATTTTGTGAAAGAGATAAGCTAGTTGTGGCAAACACACTGTTTAAGAACCATTCAAGAGGGTTATACACCTGGGAACGTCTAGGGGATTCAGGCAGATATCAGCTAGATTATATCATGGTCAAACAGAGATTCAAGAATCAAGTTCTACGCTGTAAAGCGTACCCAGGAGCATACGTAGACTCTGACCGTAATTTGATAGAAACGAAGTGCAGGCTGAAATTCAAGCAAATAAGGAAACAAAGTAAGCTGAATGGACTGGAAGTGAATGAACTGAAACAATCTAGCATGAGAGAAAAATTTGCGGAAATGTTAGATTTAGGTCTAACTTGGAGACCATCAGACATGTTAAGAACGGATTTCGATCTCCTTCATATATGTTCAAGGGTATAAAGCATATATGTCTGTGGTATAGTCGTTTCTCAAAATGCACCCAAGTTTTTGAGATATTCACAAGCAGATAAACAAAAAATTCTAAATGTCGGGTATGTAGTAAATTATTGCCCCTTGCTTACAAATGGTAGCGTAGTCTATGCGGTAGGGTGTTAGCTTCATACTTTCTTACTCGAGTTCAAATCCCCGCAGAATAAAATATTTTTATTTATTTTTATCTTCAAAAATTGTCAAGCTTGACCTTTTTATTTTGTTAAAACTTCATTTACGAACTTTTATTGAGTGAAATAATATTTAAAACAAATCATATAACCTACAATTCAGGGACATTTTTTTCCTGAAATTCTTTTTTTTCGTATTGAATTCACGGGTATATCAACGGATTGTCTTATCACAACACAAATCGCCCGCACACCCTTGAAAACTTATTGCAATCATACTTCAGGAAAGCCTCCATTCTTACATTATTTTTTCACTTCTTGTTTCGGTGCATTTTCAATTGAAATAGTTGCTATCATGTTATTTATTTCATCTTCATCGTTTCTTTAATTGTATATCGTCAAGATGTACTATAAACAAAATACGTAGCATTGGGTAGGTAGTTTTATCTTTCTTTCTTCTACACTCGGTTTGTTCCAAGAACAGTTGAATGGTTGAAAATAAAATCGTCGGCCTATCCGTGAAAAAAATGGAGCTCAACAAGGAAATGGAAGAACGTTACAAATGCTTATAAACATTGCAAAATTCTTGTCAGATTCTAGTGTACTAGCAGATTCGCTTCCTGACTTCATTGGGCGAGTCGTATTAGGAAGCCAATGTTGATATATGGGCCGAAATTATGTTTGGTGTATCTGTTATAAGCAATGCGACTTGTTTTAAATTTTATTTCGCGCTATAAAAGTGTGTAAATGAAGTTTTAACAAAATAAATAAGTCAAGCTCGAGAATTTTTGAATATAAAAATAAATAAAAATACTTGATTCTGCGAGGATTTGAACTCTGGTCAGAAAAGTATGAAGCTAACACCCTACCACATGCACCACGCTGCCATCTGAAAGCAAGGGGCAATAATTTACTACATACCCGACATTTAGAATTTTTTTGTTTATCTGCATGTAAATATCTCAAAAACTAGGGCACTTTTTGAGAAACCACACACATATATGCTTATACCCTTCAACATATATGAAGGAGATCGAAATCCATTTTAAACAAGCCTGATGGTTCTCAAGTAAGAAGTAATTCTGAAAGTAGCTTTACTGAGGACCAATGGAATTCATTAAAGACCGAAATAATGAAGGCTGCTAAAGAAACATTAGGTTTTAGGGAACAAGCAGCCCGAAAACCTTGGATCACAGAGGAAGTTTTGAAACTAATGCATCAGAGGAGAAGGCAAAAAAATGCTCAGGATGAAGCAGGAAGAGAGCAATACAGGCAATTTAGAAATCAAATAAACAGGAAATGTAGAAAAGCAAAAGAAAAATGGCTACAAAAAAAGCGTGAAGAAGTAGAAAAGGAAATGGTCATTGGTGAAGTAGATGTAGCATACAGGAAGATCAAACAGAATTTTGGTGAAATGAAGAAAATAGGTGTAAACATTAAAGCTGCCGATAGGAAACCTCTTTTAAGCTCAGACGATATAGCTAACCGATGGAAGGAATACATTGAAAAACTTAATGATGGAGACAATTTGAAAAATAGCGTAATGGAAAAGGAAAGCGATGTCGACACTGATGATTTAGGAGATCCTGTTTTGAGGACAGAATTTGATACAGCTCTGAATGACTTGAAAGCAAATAAGGCAGTTGGAATTAATGAGATCCCTGCAGAACTTCTTAAATTCCTAGGAGAAGAAGGAATCGGAAGATTATTCAAGCTGATATCAAAAAGTTAAGAAACAGGAGAAATTCCAGCTGATATTAATAAATATAACATCTTCACACTCCCTAAGAAAGCACAAGCCGACAAATGTGAGAATTATTGCACCATTAGTCTAACATCACATGCTACAAAATTACTGACCAGAATAATATACAGAAGAATGGAAAGGGTAGTAGAAGAGATAGTAGGTGAAGATCAGTTTGGGTTTACGAAAAATCGTGGCATGAAGGAATCAATTCTGGCTTTAAGATTAATACTTGAAGTGCGGATCAAGAAAAACAAAGATACTTTTTTGGCATTTGTTGATTTAGAAAAAGCTTTCGATAATGTTAGGTGGGACAAGATGTTCAAAATTTTAAAGAAATCAGATCTAAAATATCGGGATAGAAGAATGTTTTATAAACTATATAAAAATCAAGTAGCTATAATCAAAGTAGAGAACCATGAGAGACATGCACCAGTTAAAAAGGGTGTGAGACAAAGTTGTTGTCTAATATTCAACTTGTATGTAGAAGAAGCAATAAAGGAAACAAAAGAAAAATTTTCATGTGGCATAAGTGTTCAGGGAGAAAAAATCAGTATGCTACGATTTACTGATGACATTGTCTTGTTAGCAGAATGAGCTGAGGATATTGAGAAGTTACTGAGTATCATGAACAAAATACTGAAGGATGATTTTGGACTGAATATACATCAAAGCCAGACAAAAGTGATGAAATGTAGCAGAAATGATACCAATCACAGTAGATTAAATATAAAAATAGGATTGGCTGCAATAGGAGAAGTAAGTGAATTCTGCTACTTGGGAAGCAAAATTACAACTGATGGCTGAAGCAAGAATGATGTCAAAAACAGAATAGCATTAGCAAAAAGAGCCTTCATGAAAAGAGAAATCTTTTAGTTTCAAATATTGATTTAGGAATTAGAAAGAACATTTTAAAACTCTTTGTGTGGAGCACAGCACTTTATGGTAGTGAAACGTGGATGTTAGGAATACCAGAAAGAAAGAAAATTTGAAATGTGATGCTACAGAAGAATGCTGAAAATTAAATGGAAAGACGAAATGAACGAGTTTTGGAAATAATGAGTGAGGAAAGAAGTTTGTGGAAGAAGCTTACAGAAAGAAGAGACAGGTTGGTAGGTCATGCTGGATTGGTTAATTTATTAGTGGAGGGAACAGTTGAAGGTAAGAACTGTAGAGGAAGACAGTGGTTAGAATATATGAAGCAGATAATTGAGGACGTGGGTTGTAATGGATATGTAGACATGAAGAGGTTAGCACAAGATAGGAAGGGATGGAGTATTGCATCAAACCAATCAAAAGGTTGATGACAGAAAAAAATATATATATATATTTTATAACGAGACCAGTAATGTGGCCAGTGTTCTAAAGATTTGTGTATTGGCTGGTCTGGTACCTTAAATTTTAGGCAGATTGGCGCAGTTTTATGATGGATGGGTGGCCCCTCTACAACCACCCGTTCATGTTGTATTTTTTGAGATTTATTTTATTTTTCTGTCTGTATGGCCGGCCCCTTTGCTGTCGAACTTGCAGAAGGTAATTTAGAAATTATTTATGCTGCATTTTAAGCTGGTTAATATTAGGTTACTAATGACGTCACTGTCGACACACCCTAAAACCACAACAACTTTCACAAGCAACAACAACCTGCTCATCTCGTTGACCTCCCAAAATCCTTAAAAACAAATCACAGTCTAGTCTGTACTTGCAAGGCCTCGAAACTGTCAACCAAATTCTTCAGCAAGTTTATGATTTTTTTCTAGCCTGCCCAGAAATAAGATCCATTATCACAAAAATCCTCCCTGCTCCTCCCAGAACTTCCTAAGCAAACCTCTTAATCTCAGTCATCCTCTCTCTGGTCCAGGAACATGGTCTTCCCAATTTCACCAGATAACCCCAAGGCTCTTTCCCATGCAATAGAGCCTCTGCAAGATGAGCAACAACCATCACCATCCATGTCACTAGGGAAAGCTTTCCCATCATAGGAAACACCACCTGTGAAACTTCCCACGCAGTAAACTAGTTAAAAAACTGTAATGACTGCCCAGCTTCCTACATAGGATTGACCACCAATTAGAACGAATGGCCAGCAACCGACAGTATTCACTCAGAATCCAAAGCACCCAGTATCTGTCAATGCCATCTCCCACAATACCAATAATTTTAATTCTTGCTTCATGGTCTGTGCTATCAGAGTCTTCCTGGACAGCAGCAGTCTGAATGTGGAAGTTGGGAACTCGCTGACCACTACAAAATGGGGACCAGGCAACCACCTTATTTATTTAGCTTATGGCCATTGCACAAAAATAATACAATTTAACATTAAATTATAATTAAAATTCATTTGATATATTAATAAAATCTATCGGTGATCCTGTGCATGCTCAAAGTGGGCAATCAAATGTCATGTGATAGATGGTTTGTTTTTCCTCACCACAGTCGCATCTCGGTGAATCTCTCATTTCCCATGTGTACAATGATGAAGCAGATCTGCCATGACCAGTCCAAACTCTGTTAAGAGCTGCCCAGGTCTTGCGAGGAAGGTCAAATACCTTTAGTGCCTGTTGACTGTCAAACAGGGAGTGCAATTCTGGTGGGGTTGAGGCTATCCACTCCAATTTCCAAGCTTCTCTCCTATTAAAATTATCTGATATAATCTGTTTTACAGTTTTTACTCTTGAATTTCTTGATTTAAGTCTCTGAAACTGTTTATCCGTGTCGTCATGGATGGGCAGACCTAAGTTATGTCAGATCTTATTATATTGGGCAATTAGACGATTGTGTCTTCTTATTGTAGGCAGTTTAATGTTACACAAAACGGGTAGCCAGTACAGTGGAGTGGTCTTGATACATCCGCTAATTATCCGCATCGTCTGGTTCAAAACTGTGTCGATCTTTTTGACGTGGGTGCTATTTATCCAGACCTTGTATTAACTTTAGATAAAGTCAGCTATTGCTCTAAATTTGCCTTCTCTCAGTCCTCTCCTTTCTTCCACCACCACTACCTAACTTGAACCACTAGTAATCAGAGGTGATGTATAACTTCATTTTTTTGTTTTAATTAAAGTTTATTTATTTAGTTTTATTTATTTAACATTTTATATTTAATATTATTTTGATACATGCTCTTTTTGCCCACATGTAATTTATTTTGATGTTTAGAAATGCATCAAATCACACCTCTTCTCCCTGCCATCTGTTTGAACTTACACCCCCAATGAAACATACCCCTTTCTTAATGGTCACCCCCGCTCAGTGATGTTCTACTTTCTGATGGAGGTTTAAGCCTCTTATTACACTAGGCCACCAGGCTGCGCAACCAGCTGCATCAATAGTGACTCTGTTGGCGACGTGTGCAGGAAACTGGTGGCGCAGCCAGCCACCCACTTGTTTCCATTCTTGCACAGCCGAGAAGTTTGATGGCTGTTATCCTCGCATTGTACGAAAATTGTGTAGTTCAATTTGTCCAGTGAACTACAGAATGTCAATGTGGAAATGAGTGGAACTGAAAGTGTAGAGAAGACAAAAGGGTAAAGCAAGAAGCATTTCTCATTTTCGTATCTTTCCCGGTAATATCAAAGAAATATTAACGAAAATAATTCAATGAAAGATGATTTATGCATTTTTAATTAATTAAAAAACTTGTTGTCATCTGAATACAGTTCATCAAAAAGAGTATAAATTCCATTAGCGATAGAATGTGATGTACATGTATATTTCTCTCCCTTCGCCTTCTCTTATTTATTTTAATTTATTTTAAAATTATTTATTATTTTTATTGCAATGGAGCTAACACTTTGGTGGCAATTTCCCAATTCATCTAATTACCACTTCATATATATATTATAGTAAAACATTAAATTCGTCCCCCATTTAATTTTCCAATTTACAAATTTTAATTTTAAATGGCTTCAGCACTTTTGGTAAATTATTCATCACAACACTTGGTAATTTGTTCCAATCCCTGACACCCTTACCAACAAAAGAAAATTTTCTCATTCCCTTATGCATGAAATTGAGCACAAGCTTGTAGTCATGGTTGCCTTGCCCTTCCATTTACTATTCCTAATTCTTCGACCAATATTCCCCCAAGCCACATCACCAACATATGCCCTGTACATTTTCAGCACTCACTTCACCCTTCTTCTTTCCTCCAATGAGTCCCACTCCAGCTCCTTTATCATAGCAATTACTGTCTGGGTCCTGTGATAATTTCCACAAACAAATCTAGCTGCTCCTTTTTGCACACCCTCCAACTCCTGTATTTGATAACCAAAATGTGGGACTCAAGCTACACCACCATATTCAACCAATGATCTGACCAAAGTTTTTTTAACCCAACTTTTCTAGTATATCCTCTCATCACCCGCTCCAGTAAATGAAGGATTTTGTTACCTTTTTCTACCACCTACCCAGTGTGCTCTGCCCAATTTTTTTTTTTTATCAAATGTTATCCCAAGATATTTACACTTCGAGCTTTCAACAAGCAATTCTGACCCCACCTTATAATCATAATTAACCTTTAGTTTTTTTTTATCTGTGTACCTTATAAGCTGACTCTTCTTGGCATTTATCTTCATTCCATGCTGACCTACCCATTTAGATATTCTATCCAGGTCACCTTGGAGTTGTTCACAGTCTTCACCTGTTTTGATCCTATTGCATACCATTATTACAACTGCAAAATACCTAGATTCTGACCGTAACCCATCAATACAGTCATTCATTAGAATAATGAACAGCTCTAGAATTCCCCTACCCAGCAAGTAACTTTTTCATCCAATCCAGTAGATTTCAGTTTATTTAAAACCATTTTATGGCTCACTCTGTCAAATGCTTTTAAAAAAGATGTAGTTCCACACTATCAACTTGGCCTCCCTTGCCCAATTCATCTGAAATAACTTGCATATAGCCCACCATCTGAGACTCACATGAATATCCTTGCCTAAAGCCATATTGTCGATATGAAAACCAGTTTCTTTCTGCTCAGACATTTCTGATATAGCTGAATATAAATCTCTCCATCATTCTGCCTATCACTGATGTCAAACTAATTGGTCTATAATTTTCAACCCTATTTGTAACCCCTCATTTATGAATCGGTACTATTATCACACTTTTCCAGTTCCAATCCTCTGGTTAGCAGCAAGACTCCAAACTCATTTTAAAGAAAATTTCAAGGTAACGTACAATATCATATCCCACATTCTTTAATAATCTGTAGTAATATTATCTACACCAGACCCTTTAAGTTTTTTTTTTAGCTTTTTAAATTTCTTCATAATTTCCTGAGAATTTATTTCAAATTTTGTACTCATTTATACTTTTAGGAAGACTCTCCTCTGATTCATTCCCTCCCATCACAGGATGATTGTCTCTGGTTCTCTAACTAAACCAATATCTCCAATTTTTAAATTCTAAAGTACAAGAAGGAGCATATGTGTAAGCTTGTTATCAGACATGTTACCTCGTCACTAATGAACAGTAGACTGATCAGTGGTGTCGAGACTGGCTGTGCTGCCAGGCGGCCTAGTGTAATAAGCTAGGTATGATACAATGCCCCGCCACGACTGTCCACCACCAGTTTGTGGCGACACCACTGGCTGCCCTAGTGTAATAAGCTCCATAAGAGTCAATGCCCAGAGACGAGTAGTGCCACCAGTCGCGCAACTGGTTGAACCGCCTGGTGGCCTGGTGTAATAAGGCCCTAAGACTCGAAAATATCAGTTCATGTCTGTTCTGTGTGTTTATGCTGCCCAGCTACCATCTTAGGTAAGAAGTTCTCTTCCCCATCATATTTTATGTATTTATAGGTTTATTTCATACTCAACATTAGAGATTTCAGGAATTGTTTTTTCCATGATGATCACCTGACAGAAGATTTTAAGGTGTTGGTGTCTTCATGAAAACGCAGTATTAGGGTGCAGTTGTCATTTATTCCAGTGGGCACCTAATGTGTAGTTTTTTGAAGTGAAACTTCTTTGGCTGTGGTAGGGAGAAATTTCTGAATGTTACACATTATGAATTACATTTTATATTACACAGTTACTGTGCATGCACCGCAACGTTCTGCACATGCGCAGAACCCAATGTGTATATGTCATCAACATTTGGTGACTTGAGTATGATTCAATGTCAAATTGAAAATTAGAAAAACACTAGTATTATACATTTCTTCTAATCAAAAGATGACATTATTGATTATTTACATCATTTATTATTACGGAATACGGTACAAGGTTACTTAGATAATAAAAAAATGCCTATGATTTTTAATGGCGATTTTAATGTTAATTTTGCATTAGACCAAACCAAAAAGCTGGTTCAATATATATGAGATAACTTCAATTTATCTTCGCAAAGTAATCCTTTTCAACCAAGAAATCTAATACAACAATTGATGAAGTGTAATCGTAGGCTTCCGCGGCCAGAGTCAACTGATTCTTGGCTATCCGGGTGGCGCCGCGTCATATTTCTTAATACCGACGTTTCGACCCTCATTCTGGGATCTTCTTCTGCCCTGGAAGAAGATCCCAGAATGAGGGTCGAAACGTCGGTATTAAGAAATATGACGCGGCGTCACCCGGATAGCCAAGAATCAATTGATGAAGTCTTCACAAGGTACGTGGGTCATATTAAATGTGAAACAGTATAGTCCATATCAATTCCGGCAGGTGAAGAAAAAATCTTACCTTCATAGTCTCAGAAGTTTTTGAATTGAGTGTATGTTAAGATACCTGTATATATTTGTTTTGTCAAAAAAGAAAGAAAAAAAAAGTGCTGGTCTGAGATACAGGCCATCTAAGATGGCATGCCAGGCACCATTTCTTGCTTGTGATTTTCAGTAAAAATTGGAACAGATTTTTTATTTTAGAGATAATGCTATTCTGTTTAGAATGATATACTCCATTTTAAATTATGGTTCAACGTTTTTTGCTGCAGCCTTCTGATTTTCCTTTCTTTTATAAAAAAAAATTAATTTATTCCCCAATAATGCCAATTTTTTATGTATTTATTATTATTACTGTTGATCAATACCATTGAGTATTGCACTCCCTATAGAGGACAACTTCCACTTTTGAGATTAACAGCTTTTAGAAACAATGTAAAATTTTGCCATATATTTTACCAATTTCCATTACATCATAGTCACATATTGGCTCAGCTGGGCAGAAAATCATTAATTGCTAATTAACGAAGTTAACAAAATTTCAGAAATTTAACTTTAATCTAAAAAATCATTAACATTCTTCTTAACTTCCATTAAATTGAATTTTCTGTTGCATTGGTTGTTGACAGCATTTCGTTTGTTTGAATTGTGCATCAAGGAATGCTGGTACGTTCATCGAATCGAATAGTGAACGAATCCGGTAATGCAAAATGCGAGTATGATGCACATATATGTTATGTTAGATTGTTAGGTATGGCGTAGGGGTGACCAGGAGTGCTGGAGTGGTGGAGTGTTTGTATTCTACGTCTGTAAACCAATGCTCACTACTCATTTCAAATTCAAAAGATGATTAATTTTCCAATATTTACGACCTAACTTTTTTACTGCGAGGAATATAGTGCTACTTTTTATTTTGTGTTGGTTTGGCATTTGTTACTGAAAAAACTTAAACTGACATTCATTACATGATTACATCATGGAATACTGAAGATTTGGAATCTGTTAGTTAAAGCAGCAACGTTAGCAATAGCAACGAGAAGATTGAAAATCCTTGATAACATTTATGCGATTATGTTACATTTAAATCAAGATTGTGAGAACAGTTCATTTATGAATGCAAACTGTGTCTGCCTAAACTTTCTACAATTAAGGCTCATGTTTCTAGCCTTAATAATCTTAAATAACACATGAAAAGGATGCCTAAATTCAAAGATTTACAGTTTGAAGAAAAAGTAAAAGGCAAAGGGTAAAACAATAAAAAGCCTTCTTTAAATGCTGTGGATTCTTCTGATGCAGACAGCAGCACAAGTGTGTGTTTTTCAATCTCCATCTGCTAATAAAATGTTTCGTCAACAAAGGTTTGGTGAATCTTTCGGTATTGTAGTTACCGAAAGCGGCATATCTCTACATCTAAATCCATACTCTGCAATTCACAAACATTGTGGATGGCAGATAGTGCTAAGAACCAATCTCAATTCTGCGCATTCCAATCCAGAATAGCATGAGGAAAGAAATAATACATAAAAGAATCAGTACGGCATCTTATTTCTTGAATCTTATCCCTCCGGTCATTGCGACCTAAATAGGTTGACGAGAGAAGTATTTAATTGCACTCGTAAGTCAAAGAATTTCACATAATCTCCAATAAATTCAGATGCAAATGACGTCGTCTGTCTTCCAAATGATCCCAGCCCAGTCTATGTATCAGTTCTATGTCGCTTTCATAAGGGCTGTAGTAGCAAGTCATGAATCGAGCAGCTATCCTCCATACCCTCTCTACTGAGACAATCAAGCCCTTGCGATACGTACCCCAAACTCCACAACAGTTGGGATGCAGTAGTGTTTTATACACTATTTCCTTTGCCTGAGCATTACAGTTCCTCAAAATACGACCTATGAATCGTAATTTAGAATTAGCTTTGCCTACTGCGGAAGTTATGAGCAAGTTCCATTTTGTGTTGCTTTGTACTATCACCCCCAGATACTTCAGGGAATCAACCGTGTCAACAACTGAATTGTTTACTTTGTACTCGTGAACAAACTGATTCTTTTTGTTACTTATTCGCATTGCCTTTCACTTTCTGCAATTAAGTATGAGGTGCCATTTACGAAACCAGTTGGAAATAGCATCCAAATTGCGCTGAATTTCTAAGCAATCATCAGAGCACCTTATTTCCCTATAGATAACTGCATCATCGGCTACCAATTGCAACCAGCATTGAATGTTGCCACCTAGATTGTTTATAAAAATTAAGAAAAGAAGTGGTCCTATTACACTTCCTTGAGGAACGCCCGAAGTAACATCTAGCTTAGAAGAGGCTTCCCCATCAATAACGACATACTGTGTCGACCAGTTAGAAAATCACATATACATTCGCAAATCTGATCCGATATACCATATGCTCGAATCTTCACTAAAAGTTGGTTGTGTGGTACAGAATCAAAAGCTTTCTGAAAATCCAAGAAAATTGCATCAATTTCACAGCTGATGTGGACCAATGCATTCTAAACATTTTCATTGCCAACATGATTCCACCAGATGTTGTAGAATTCGATACGTTTGAGAAGCTAATTAAAATGTAGAAACCCATGGTTAACTTTTAACGGATAACTGTAACTTGCGTTAAATTTGCAAAAATTTAACGCCTTAACGATTATTGAAATTAACTTTTTGAGTAGTGGATTAATGATTAACGAAGTTAACTTTTTGATTAACTGTGCCCAGCTCTGCATGTTGGTCTCAAGAAATCAGAATGTAGTCTTTGAAACGGTATTGTAATTTAAGAAACGGACAGCTTAAAAAAAAAAATAACTACAAACATATCAAAACTTACAAAATATATGTGCAACTTCCGAAACATATCACTTCCTTAGAACTGAAATAAGAACTTCAATGCACTAAAAATTTGTTGAACTGCATCAGTATCTTTGATATTGACTTATGCCTTCCTGTTAAACAAATAGGAACTGAAGTATCCACAAACATTGTGAATTGGAAATGAGCAATGGTTGTGGTGTTGCTGTCTTGCAGCTGGAAATCTATATCCAGCAGGCAGTCCATATGGGAGCATAAAATTGATGATGACCTCACGACAACTGATATCTATGACCTCCGCAATCCACCACAGTCACAGTCATATATAAAGGCCACAAACATCCCTCTTTGTAAATTGTGAATCTGAATATTCTCCTTTCATTTCAGAGATCTTGGCTGAAACTCAGCGTCAAATGAAATTTCTTCTTTGTTGCTGTTTAAAGTTCATGTAATACAGGCTCCCCATCACTGTGAGTCCACACATGTCTCTTCTGAATTCATTTCACTAGAACAATTTTATTGGACCATTCTTCTATTTTTCCATTTTCCAAATTCATAAATAAACATATCAGTGGCAACACTTTTTCTTATTGAGTTTATTTTCTTCCCATTTTGCATATATAACTTCAGAAGAATCATTTTCTGTATGTTCTAGACTAAGTCTCTTTAACGAAAGTCCACCCTTTTCGGGGTAGTCGGTACATTCCTGAAACAAACAGATCTCTCGCTCTATATCACATACAACTAAAGACTTCACATGGCCAACCAAGGTGTCATATGTCCTGCCTATGAGTAAGTTCTTCAAAGTTACAATGCAGAATTGAAAATTAGTGCAATACACACATAAACAGACTTTTTTGCGTGTGGAACCACCCGCTAAGTTCATACTGCATAAAAGTTTGAGCTCCAATGTGAAATACAGGATGTTTTTTTCTTATAAATGACAGAAGTTTCCTGAATATTCTGGGTCATGTATCATTTCACTTTCATCACTTTTTCTCCTGCAACTTTCATAGTGGTAGTATATTTTTTATTGGCACTCTGGCGAGAACAGTTCCATTTACCTTCCAGATAAAATGACTGTGCAATGTGAATATCAGCTTAATTCTTATGGTGATCAAAATAGGGATCCATGTTTCCAAACACTTCTTTTTTAAGCCTTCAGTGTTCTTGTTTTCTCCACCATGTGTTTTGTGGCAGATGAAATGTGATACAAAATTTGTACCTTTGAAAAGGACGTTGGGAAAACTGGTAGAAGATTTCGTTGTAGTATTCACACAATTTAACAGCTGAATTGATGTTTGATATAAATTCATGGCAGGTTTCACAAACTTTTATGGGTTCACTTTCTTCTGAAGAAGGAATTTCAACATTGAAGAGTTTGGTCATTGTTGTTTGGTGTAATCAGTCACAGCTTCAGTAATTTCTACTTGATTCTTGGTGCACAGAACTAAAGGCTTAACTTCACTGGACCATGTTCTCTTTATAGCTGATTGCTTCAGGGAGCTTAAATCTTCTGCCGCAGATACATCATCATCATCCACACCATGGGAGACTTCTTCTTGAAGATCAGTTAGTGTCATGTTTGATATTTTATCAAAGCAATTAGAACACAGAAAGTCACTTCTGCACTTTGAATCAGAGCCTTCAAATGAGCACTTCTGTTCCCAACCTGAACAAAGTCTGGTTTCTCCCCCCCTCCCCCCCCTAGTCTTATATTTAACTTTATTTCTATGGATATGCAAATAGTTGGCACACTTCACTATGCTATGGCTCCAATCAGAAGCCATTTCAAACTCATTCCGCCCCTCCCCCCACCCCACCCTCACAAAACACTACAAAAAATGTTCCCCAAATGCTTATAAACATACTTTTTGACCACAAAATTTGATGAACTTGCTTTCTTTGCTTGCCTGTTGACAACTGATTTGTGAATTCATGTGCCTGTTTTATATGCTAGATCAAATATACAAAATCATCTGAATGGTTCCACATTGTTCTAGAAGGTTTTCTTACATTCTGGAAGTATCAAAATGGTGCCACATTGATCTAGAAGATTCTATTACACCCCGGAAATATATAGATAGTTCCACATTTTGTAACATTCAGGAATTATAAAGAAGATTCAATTAAGAATCTAAAAACATTTAAACAATTCCAACTTAGTTTTGGTTAACATTTTTATTCGCTCACATTGTACACATTGTTACAACAATGGATTTTTAGAAAATAAGTTATGAAAAATTTTAGGACCAGAGTAGCATGTTGTGTTTTTCAGGATATGTAGTAGGCCTAACCTGACATATATGATATGTATAGATAAAAATTCAGAGAATTTTACAAGAATTATATATACATATATATACAATACAGTTCCTGTAAAATTCTCTGAATTTTTAAAATGTTTCTAAAGCTTGTTAAACTCGTAAGTAGAATTCTCCTTTACAAGGAATGCAGTACTGAATGATATTGATCAACCAAAAAAAAAAAAAAAAAAAAAAAAAAAAAAAAGATATATTGGCCACTTCAAAAAAAAATATCTGAAGGCTGCAGCAAAAAATGTTGATCACATGTCTTAAAATGTAGTATATTATTATTTTTTTTTAAAAAAAAATAGCAACTAAATTGTTGCGTCTGGTTGGCTATTTTACTTCCGCGAGCGGTTCGGAAGTTGGGAGCTAGACTTCCGTTTTGTTGTTGGAAGTCTGAATGCAAGTGAGTAATGATTTTCAAACTTGGGAACTCGGTGTGGAAAGTGGTTTGAGAAATAAAACAAGGATGTGAGGAAACAAACCTACAGCTCACGGAACCCGACTTAATTCATAAAAGACCTATGGGAGGTGCGCGACTTCAAGTATTATTCTTCTAACATCTCCAACTCACTGAATACCATCAACAGGAGCTTGATCCTCCTCATAATCTTTAAATAAGAACGGTAGGAGAAATATTTCCCATACGGATTTACCAACTTAATTTCCCTACGACTAACGTCCATGAGGTCCCAGAGACTAAGTCTAACATCTAGTGTTGCTGACTAGAGTCGAACACTGCTACACACAGCCTCAGCTCTGCACTCTGGCTGACCCTACTCTGCCTTTCGGTGGCCAGGCCACCCCCCTTTTATATCTCTAAATGACGACATTATTTGTCCTCTCAACATTCTAGAATATTCTGTGGCATTAGTTACGCATTCTTCGTTCTTGCATCAGTCCTAGTCTTGTCACGTAGGCTGAAATGGAATCCTCTGCTGCTGTAGATATGTGGCGTAAACATGTGGCTCTTATCATCCCTGCCCGGCCATCTGGCTTTCTCTACTGTTTCTGTTATCACGTTGCCTCTGTTTACTGAATATCGCTTTCCTACAGACATCTCACGCCCCCCGGTCATGTATCGCTATGGCGCTTCTTACGCCCACGCTCTCACGTTTTCTTGCACAACTTAATATAACTAAGTGTTCCTGCGATTATTTCGCAACAAAATATCTTGCAATGTTCCAGAGATAAAACACTTTAAAATTTTTCGAAAATCTCAAGTGTGAAATGGGTCACGGGATGCCATCTTTCATGGCCTCTATCTCAGACCAGGAATTTTTTTTTTTTTTTTTTTGGCTTAAACAAAAATATACAGGTATCTTACTTTTACCTGAGTTTTTGCATATGGTAAATTAAAAAATTTCTGAGTCTATGAATGTAACCTCCCTGCCTGAATTGGTGTGGATTCAACCAAACATATATTTTCTAATAATAACTGGATTTTTCAGGAGTGCTGCATTATTTGTATGACAATCAAAGCTTTCAGCTGGCATTGTGCAGCCTTCGTCAGAGATACAATTTATATTTACAAAGCACCAAGCATCACAGTGAAATAGGTCATCTTTATCGTTGATATTGTTCGTATTCTTTAAAATTTCAATTGTGTCATTCATTCGGCAGGATGGCAACCAAAAGCTGACTATCTAATAAATAACACGACATTTCAGCAAAATCGAGTTGTTATTAACTAAAATGACTGCGGGAGCCTGAAAATTTATATATTTTCTATTTCAGTTAATATAAAGCTTTGATTATGAAACTATATGATACGAATTCACCAAACACAACAGAATTAGAATACTGCTACTACTACTACTACTACTGCTAATAATAATAATAATGATAATAAATATTAATAGAAGTTAATAAAAATAACAGTAATAATCATTATCATCAACTTATTATCTGTAAATATCTATCTGATAAAATAATTTTGATTTGTTCCAAAAACTGTTATTTTGCTGATGACTCTTGTATCCTGTTGACTGTAAGAACAGTTATCAGATAATTCTGTCCAGGTTGTTCTCTGATATAAAAGCTGAACACAAAATACAGATTAAGGCTCTATGCAATACTCTATAATTTACATTCTAACATCTGATAATCTGGCGAAGTGTGCCTTAACTTTTTTAAATTTTCATTTATTTATGAGAATATCTTAGAAGGAGAGATCTTCAGTGGGGAAATTTGAATTGGAGAACAATTAATGTGGATTTATACGATAACACTCTTGGTATCTCACCCTAATACCATTGGTCCTGGTTGGCCTTCACTTACGAGAAATTCATTTAAAAACTGTGACGATTTTAATTGTGTATGTATACCTATAGAACAGCCATATTTGCTAAGCCATCAGAATAGTCGTGTGGTTTGATGAATGTGTGTGTATACTGAAGTGTACTGGTAACATTAGGATACATTGCAATACTAAAGGTTGTGAGCTCGATACCCGCGTGCATTTATTTTTGCTACTATTTGCTGTTAATAGGATTACAGATTAATTTTAATAAAATGCACCAAAATAATAGTTTGTTTTTCTTCGAAAGATTAACAAGAAAAGTACACATAAAAAAAAGGTGTATGACCTATAGAAGTTTCACTTCTTGCGCTTGTACACTCTGATACTCACACCAGTTTGTGTGGTTTGTGGAATAACTAGCCATTAAGTGAATATATTACCTAAAGCAGAACTTTTAAGCAGGTAGGTTAAATCTGTTTCAGTCTTTCATCAGGTGAAGATTTTATAACAACTGATCAACTGCAGAAAAAAATGTCACAGGTTGATAAAGAAATTAATAATACCAAAAGAGATCTGGATTATGAAAATTTACAAAGTTCAGATGCTGGAAATGGAATTTTAGAGGCTGGTGAGCCTGTAAACTCTGAACATCATTCACCAGTAAGAGGTGAGCTGTCCTGTCATGTTTATTTTAAAGGTTAAGGAAAGTAAATAAAAAACTCAAAAAATATCTGAATAATTTGACATCATTTATAACCTTCAACTATACTGTTGGAATTCTATTTTTTTTTTTAATATCTTACTTTTAATGTAGATAAAGCCCTTTAACTTCTTCAGTTGATCCAGATGCATTAACACATTGTTGTTTGGAGTTTGATTATTAATTAATAACTAAGGATGGAGAAGAAGTTACTGAGGATTTGAAAAAGGCAGAGATTTTAAGTAATTGGTTTACTGAGAGCATTAGGGTCAATGAATCAGAAATGGGAGGGTCTAAGTAAGAGAATAAACTTAACAATGCAATTAGAAATGAGCAGACCAAAAAATTTGAAATTCATCCCGAGGGTATCATGAAGGAATTAAGAAAGCTGAAAAAACATAAGAGGTCTGGTGTAGGTAATATTACTACAGATATCTTAAAGATAGCTGTCTGTGACATTGTACCTTATCTTGAAATATTATTTTAATTGCTGCTTACCAGAGGATTGGGAAAATGCGATAATAGTGCTGGTACATAAAGGAGGGGCGAGAAATAGTTGAAAAGTATAGGCTAATCAGTTTGACATCAGTGGTAGGTAAATTGGTGGAGAAATTGATATACAACCACATCAGAAATATACGAGGGGGGACCCAAAAGTAATGGGAATTGGGCTGCGGTGGGGAGGGAGAGTGGGGGAACCCATTGTTCAACCTAGTCAGATTTCAATGGAACAATGCACATGTATACTTTAAAACAAAGAGAAAAATACTGTCCACATTAGTTTTACAAAAAAGCAAACTACTCTCCCTCTCTGCACTCCTTTGTTTTTTTTTTTTATACTTACCCACAGTTTTTATCCAATGCCAATGGAACATGTATACTTTAAATCAAACAGAAAAAAGTCTAAATTTGGATTACAAAAGCCAAGTCCCACTCTCTCTTTACCCCAACCCCTTTTAATTTTCAATGTTGTTTATAGAAGGCCATACTTTTAAATCCCATCAAAATCAATGTCCTCATCTCTCAACATAAATTTTTAACTTGGACCCCAAGCTTTCACTTTGTGAAAACCCATTAAAAATCTGTATTATCTGCATGATGCCTGAACAAACAGATATATTCCAGATTTATGTACTTGGTGTGAATTAATGCTCAGATGGTATTTGTTTCAATTATAGTGCAGTAAATTCAACAGATGTTGTAATTAGGTTCAAATGAAGTCTGAAAGTGATCTTCCTTATCACAGCACCCAATTCACCCCCGGTATGGGAATTGTTGGGATATATCAATGTTTAGTTTACTTTAGGAAATGAATGGTGTCAAATTGATGAAACTTAATACACTCGATACACATGAGAAATATAAAAATAGTCTATAGGTAAATCAATCCCAATTTGAACCAACAATATATATATATATATATACACACAAATATAAAAAAAATCAGTCCTTGATTTCGGACTGCAAAAACTTGGAATTCCGGTATCCATGTTTTAGTGGTTTCGTACTAATATTTAGTCAACTTGGAATTAGGTCACAATTTGACCTATTTTGTTAAGATTTGATCACAGTGTCATCAGCAAAATCACCTGACAAAGATACGGGTCACTGATCACATAATAACTCCAAGGGAGTTGTCATTAATTCACAAACCCACAAGCTTAGAGTTGTGATTGATCATATGTGCTATGCTAGTTCATTCCGTGATCCCAGAGGAAAGGAACTGGCCATCCTAACTCTGACACAGTAGCTTAGTATGCCTCCTTCAGGAAGATCCAACCACACTTTGGATTGATGACTAAGCTTAACAATAAACGTGCAACAATGCTATGATATTGAGTATTTCTTGAATATCTTGCAGGTTGGTGAATTAATAAAGCTCGGATGTATATGCACTTAAAAAACCTAAAATATGCACAAAAAAGTCCTAAAATATGCACTAACAATTAAAGAATATACACTTATCAAATGATTTATTTTATGTCAATTCACTGATATACACGTTTGATTCCTTACAAAATGATGAATTGCAATATGTTACCAAGAGTTTTTCAATGTTTTCAGGGGTCAAAGATTTTCTATTGTCAGACAAAATTAGTTTATAAGCCGAAAAAGATTGTTCCACGTCAACGGACGTTATTGGGCAATACTTTTACAATGGTACTGACTGTTCAGAACATTCATCTGGCAAAGACTGTGTGATTCCACATAAATACTTGTTAATTGATTGAATCTTTTTCAGTCCTGGGTTTGAGTCCAGCACCCTACTGAGTTTACTTTTTCTCCAATTTCATCAGGGGCAGCATTTAAAGAAGAAATTGTTTTGTGAAGCAACTGAATAGACTTGTGAAGGGGTGCACTGCTAGTTTCTAGACCCTTAATACCCTTAGAAAGTGACAAATAGTGTACATGGATGAAATTGATATCTCGATATACAGTATCACAATCAAATGCGCACTTTGCTTCACGAACACAAGCAGAACGCTCATCATCATCATCAATACTTGTGACTACTTCGTTCACTTGATGGAAGTTCTCCTGGTAGAACAGCACTGCAGATAACCAAGTTCCCCATCTATTGAGAACAGGTTCCGGTGGAAGAGGAACCTCAGGCAGACGATCCTTATAAAACTGTACACGAGCTGGTGCTTTTAGGAACACTTTTTTGCCACTTAAAATTGCTTTGTTAACTGAAGGAAATAGAGAACGTATCTCTTCTGCAATGTGATGTAGTCCATGTGCCAAACATGTAAAGTGGATAAGATTGGGGAAAAATACTCGAAGCTACTGACCAACTTTTAACATATACCGTATGAAGCTGCATCATTAAAACACGCACCTTGTAACAATCACTTTCGGATTCAGTAGGCCACAGAAGTCACAGGGAATCGTTTACAAATCTTGCAATTGTACTGTGGTTGGTTGTCTCTAACATTTTGGTTGAAAGTAAATGAGGTTTTCCGGGTTCTTCTTGAGATAATTTGCCCACTATAAAGTTCACTACATATCGGCCACATGAATCGGTTGTTTTATCTACTGATATCTGGACACGGTTCCCTCCTATGTCAGACCGAATTGAATCCAGGACAGAAGTGTATAGAGAAAGCAAATAATTTCTCCTAATGGTGGATTCATCCGGTATCCTTTGATTAACACAATACTTTTGAAGAAATGCTCGTAGATCTGAATTATTCAATTTATGCAGCGGGAAGTTGCTGCTTACAAAAGCCTTACCAAGGTTAGCAGAGAATGTATTAATTTCAGACCGTGATACCTGAGTTAAAAGTAGCTGTTGCGTGTTCCTGACCTGAGATGTACAGCTGTTTTAGAATGCAGTTCAAGTTGAAATTTTTTCTCGCATTTTATATTCTTCTCACATATTTGACAGTACACAACTTCACCGTCACTAGAATAGTCGCTGTTGCCTGATATCCACTGCTTAATTAAAAATGATCTTGTGCATTTTTGTTTAGGCATTTTTCAGTCAGATTAAACAAAACTATTCTTAGCACACAAACACTCCTGCCGATACAAACTTTGAGAGGCTACTGCTTTTGGAAAGGAATGTACATGTGCCTTTAAAAGTACAGAATCCTGAGGTCTGGAAGCCATGAATCTGTTCCCAGGAAAACTGGTTCGTGTCGCAATTAGGGGAATATTTGGGAAAAGAAAACCGATGGCCTTCCTGGTAGTTGTCACAAGAACAAACACACTGGTGGATTACGAATATTCCCAGCGGCGGCAAATACTTGTGATTGTTGTCTCTTCAAAAAGAATTTGCTGCCCGAGGCAGTATAGAGCTATTCTTTGATTTTGCATCCCCCCCCCCCCCCTTCCCCGTGAATGTTGCCGCTCAGGGTCGTAGAGAAGGTCACCGCCACACAAATTTGCCATTTACATCACCTCCAAACATGTCACTGTGCGATTTTGGATCAGGTAGAAAGTTCCCTACATGTGAATTGCCAGTATAAGAAAATCCTGTTTACTCCAAGAATTTGACAGACTTATTGCGGTGCCCAAGGATGTCCAACATACAGATACATTAGGCTCAAAAGTTTCTTCAGAAGTATTGGATATTTGGTTATGAGATTAAATAAATGTTGAAATACGCCCATAACCTTAGAATATGCACTAACCCTAAAAATATGCATTTGCATATGCTTTTTTTTTTTTTTTTTTTTTTTTTTAAATCCGGGCCCTATTATGAATTAACGATGACTCTGCTGGAGCTATTATTTGAGAGGTAAAATTTTTTTCTGAAGAACTGCCCCCTCAGTCCCCTTTTGTGGTTCAGATACATAGATGATATATTTATGATCTGGAGCCACGGGGAGAACCAGCTCCTAGACTTTCTCAACTCACTCAATGACAATCACTCAATCAATTTCACATGGTCATATTCCCACACCTGTATCACTTTCCTTGACATAGATATCGCTCTACGATGGTACATATCAAACCAACCAATTTACAACAATACCTAGACTTTGACAATTGTCACCCCTTCCACGTTCTCTCCCATACAGCCTTGCAATCCATGGCAGACACATCTGTTCCGATCATGAATCAATCTCCAGTTACTCCCAAAAACTATCCCAAGCCCTTTTTTCCCGCCGATACCTCCATGATCTCATGGAAAAACAACTTTCCCGTGCCATCACCCACAACCCTCGTTCTGCACCTCCTAAAACTGACCATGGATCGACACTTGTTATCCAGTTCTTTCCTGGCCTGGAATCTATCAACCAGATACTCCGCCGTGGGCATGATTTCCTAAGGTCCTTCCCTGAAATGCGTCTCCTCCTACCCAAAATCCTACCCACTGCTCCCCGCACTTGCTTCAGCAGACTACCCAATCTGTATAACATCTTGGTCCACAAGTATTTACCTGCTGACTCTCCTAGACCTCCACAGGGATCTTTCCCTTGTAACGGATCCCGCTGCAAAACTTGCAGCATGCACCCTGCCACTACTACTAACGCTAATCCTGTCACAGGCAAATCTTTCCCTATAATTAGACATGCTACATGTGCTACCACTCACCTTATTTACCAACTCACCTGCCTCTTACATTGGTCTCACCACTCAACAACTATCCTACAGAATGAATGGCCACAGGCAAACAGTTTATACTTCCAACCCAGACCATCCAGTGACAATTCATGCAAACTCACATAATTCGAATAACCTGAACACCTGTTTCACAGTTAGAGCTATTAGAGTTTTACCAAATACCACCACTCCTTCAGAACTCCGCAGATGGGAACTAGCCTGCCAACATATACTTGACACTAGACACACCCCTGGCCCAAACCTACCTTAAACCTGTCACTTGCTATCTCTCATTTCATTTTACAGTCAGTTATTTATATATGTACATTTCATCTATTCATTTTAAATATTTTCATATCCCTTTATTTTCATCTGTAACGTATCTAAATAAAATTATAACTTTCTGAATTTGCTACACAAAGATGATTTTGTTTCACTTTTAACACTGGTCAAGCTTATCCTCCCCTCCCGGCAATTCTACCACCACCGTGCGATTTCTGCCTATGCTTCATTCACGTGGCGGGTTGGGATGTGACCACATCTTTCCCCCTGCCTCTCACATGATTAAGACTCATGTCTAAATATTGTGCAATTTGTTTTTGTTTTCGTGTTTTTACGTGTTCGTCTCGCCCTCCTGCCTTCATCTGTGGTAAGTGATGGGTATCTATTTATTTTTCCCTATCCTATCTTATTTTCAGTGCCTCGCGGCAGTTTCTTTGTTTCCATTACCCAATTATATCAAAATTTTTAATTTTCTCTATCCCCACATTTGGGAGGCTGCAGAATCAAATCCCTGTCTGGCCATTCATATTTTGGGCTTTCATGGTTTCCAAAGTCATTCCAGGTGAATGCTGGGATGGTTACTTCAAAAGGCCATGGCCAAATTCCTCTCCATTCCTTTCCCCCAGTACTTCCTTGCTTCTAAAGATCTCAACATTGATGAGGAGTAAAGACATAAAGAGGAGAAAGGAAAAATTGCTTTCTTGGATTTATTCTTTTGTCGACTTTTAAAATATCTGAACTCCTCTCTTTCTCCTTCATCCTTATCATTTTTGTATCTTATTCTGCGATCTAGCGACTCCTAAAAATTCTTCTGTGATTTAAGATTTTTGGCCAGCTTCTTTCTTAGTGCATTTACAAGCAGTGATCATCTCTGTCTCTCTCTTTCTCTACCTCTCTCTTTCCATTCAATGCATTCCATTCTTCTGTTGAATTCTTTTCAAAGTTATTTCTTAGACCTACATCTAAAATCTCTGGAAAAATTTCTCTCATGTGAGATTTTTTCAGTTTGTTTTATCTGTGTTGCTTGTTTCCCTCAAATTTCATCTTGTGCTTCATAAGTGTCAGATTGTGGTCTGCTCCTGGATCTCCTTTACAGTCTAGAATTTGGTTTCTGAATCTGTTTAACTAGATGCATTCTAATTGATTTGTACCTGTGTTCATTGGTTGTTTATGTGTATAATCTTTGAACATAAATCTTAAATACAATGTATGTTTTTATCCATTTTACATTTTTAACAAAAGTCTAACAAATTGCTTCTTTGCTCCTATAGCAGTATTCTCTTCTTTTCCAATTAGCATACTGTAGTCCTGTCACCCATAATTATTAGAATTCCTTCCTCTTTCACATTTTGGCAGCTTAATTCTTCATTTCTTTTTCAATATCCTATTATATGAAGGTGGTTGGTGCAGGCTTAGTTGTTTATATCCTTGTCAAAATAATCTTGTCACTAAATTTTTATAGTAACTTATTCATTGCCCACACCAGTAACTCCAATAACTCTACTGATGGCTTGTGAGATAGTTATTCTATTTTCTTCAGAGCCAAAATCCCGCGAGTCCTTTCACTAAATCTTATTCATCTCAACATCTAAGTTAAGTTGTTCCATCTCTGTTTTTACATTCCGTTAGCTAACTGCCTTTTTTTCACTTCTAGAATTCCACACTCTTACTCACGACATGTTTCTATCTGTTCAGATAACTCCTCCCCAGTCAGTCCCAACCTAGTGAGCAAGTTAGGGAACTATTTTACTCCTGGAATATTTTACCATGGAAGATGCCATCATTCCATTAGTAATTTTTGAGAATTACATGGCATGAAGATACTTTCTGATTCTTGACTAGTGGCTTCCTGTTGGTTTCTGTATCACCATTCCGTTAATTGTTTCTGATTCACCCCCCTTTAGAAGCCATTTCCAGTCCCAAGGGCAAGAGTATCATGGATCAGTCCCCACTCCCCTGCCCTTCTCTCAGGGGGCATGGAGTCCTTATCCAGCAAATTACTTGGTTACCAGAGCCTCTTTGGTATAAATAGGGTGCATCACTTGAAGGAGAGGTTGACACATTTGGTTGGAAGAGGCAAATATTGAGTATCTCAAATCTTTACATTCTACATGAAATGGAGAACTCTTGATTTAAACTGTTTTGGCCAATATTGTATTTTTTGCTTGTTAAAAATAATTAACAGGTTTAAGTTTGATACCAGTATAAAAAATTGATATTGCAAGGAGAAGTTTCCAAATACGAGGTGTATTTTTTAAGTAAGTACCGTTTTGTCACACCATGGCTGCAGCTCTGGGTACCTGCATCTCTTGCCTATGAACTGACGCCATTACAGTCTAATTCTTCCTTGTTTATGTTATTCACTGAGTGTTTAAGATGCCTCCGATAATCGTGAGTCCCGCCGACTGTGAAGTACGGGCTGTTGCAAGATTTCTTTGTGCTAAAGGCCTAAAACCGATCGATATTCATCATGAGATCTGTGCAATTTATGGACAAAACATTATGAGTGATGGAATGATGAGAAAGTGGGTGAGAGCATTTAAAGATGGCCGCACAAATGTGCATGATGAACAACGGAGTGCGCATCCTTCAGTCGTTAATGAAAGTTTGGTGCAGAAAGTGGACAATAAGGTGAGAGAAAACAGACGCTTAACGATTTCCTCCTTGTGTAATGACTTTCCTAATGTTTCTCGTAGTGTTTTGTATGGCATTGTGACCGAGCACTTGAATTACCAAAAATTGTGCTCATGTTGGGTACCGAAAATGTTAACGAATGTGCACAAAACCAAACGTTTAGGCAGTGCATTGACTTCCCTTGAGCGGTACCACAACGATGGTGATGATTTCTTAAGCCAATTTGTTACGGGCGATGAGACATGGGTGGCCTATGTCACACCTGAATCAAAGCAACAGTCCATGGAATGGTGGCATACAGATTCACCCAAAAAAGTGAAGTTCAAGCAAATGATTTCTGCCCGGAAAATCATGTGCACAGTTTTTTGGGACATAAAAGGAGTATTGCTTGTGGAATTTCTGCCTCGTAATGAGACAATCAATGCAGCAGCTTATTGTGAGACATTGAACAATCTGCGCCGTTCAATCCAGAACAAAAGACATGGCAAGTTGAGCAAAGGCATCGTTTTGCTGCATGACAATGCCCGTCCACATGTGGCTAATCAGACCAAAGATCTCATCACATCTTTTCGATGGGAAACTCTGGATCATCCTCCGTACAGCCCTGATCTTGTGCCCAGTGACTACCATCTGTTCCTGCACTTGAAGAAACACCTGGGCGGTCAGCGTCTTGAAGACGATAACGAAGTCAAAACAGTTGTGATGCAGTGGTTAACAAGTCAGGCGGCAGACATCTATGAGGAGGGTTTTCAAAAACTGGTACTACGTTATGACAAGTGCCTCAATATTGAAGGGAATTATGTAGAAAAGTAGAGTAAGGTACAGGCTTTCTTGTAAAAATAAAATTATTGATATATATTTTCACTTCTTTTTTTTAATTTCAAAACGGTACTTACTTAAAAAACATGCCTCGTAGTTAGCTTACATCCATTCAATTACCAACATTTTCACAGTAATCTTAGTCAATTTTACTGAGATGCTAAGTCATACACTGAAATCACTTCTTAAAATTCACTTGCTATACTACCTTTGTACTCTTCAGGAAATTATCCAGTTTCAGAGTCCACTTGGTGATTATATTCACACACGACGAGTGCCTATCAACTCTCGACGATCTCCAAACTTCACTAATTTGCCAACCATGGCCAAATTACCAATTTATTATTGACCACTGACATAGCTCATCACCATGTGACTCTCTTAGCCAGTCATGAATTTATTTGAATAAATTTAAATGCAAAGACTTTTTAACCTACTCCTTCAGCCATTTTCTGTTTGTGGCATTGTACAAATTTTATTGAATAATGTGGCATTTTATTTCTCCGCCAATTCTTCCTAGATTTTTATGGTACTATGCACTGAATTTTAAAACAAATTCTATATGATCAGAATTTCATAATAAGCTTTACATTCCTCATAGTTAATTCATGAAAAAGTACAAATCTTATATATATCTTCCAGACCAAAACACATCTTAACCAAAAACAGATTAGTTGCATTTTAACATGCAAATAATGAGATTATGTTTCTCCCTGGACCAAAACAGCTGATCATCTAGAACTTAACAAAACCGTGATGTCTGCTTCTTTGTTACGATAAGTAATATTAAACATGTTAACTTGGATTTTGATGATATTGTTATCATGCAGAATTACAAGAGTCAGATTCTGCCTAAGTTAAAATCTACAGCTTGTATGGAGTTGTTAAAAGACTGTTAGTGTTAGCAATTTCGGTATTTTCATATACCAACTGTGCTTGTTTGACAGATATTTTTACAATACTTAGTGATCATGCATTTACATTGTAGTAATAACATTCAACACAGTTATAACTTACACTCCCAAAAGCTGCCATCACAGTGGACTGCCGTTTGGTTCATAAGGAGGAAATGAACAGAAAAATGACAGATTCATAACGAAGGTAACTTACATTTGACTGAAGCAGTGGAATGATTGTTTGTTTGTTGCAGTCGTTGGAGTTGTGCAGTAATGTGATGGACTTGTTGAGACTTGGTTCACATTCTTGTGTACATTCCTGGCAAGCTGCTTCAGACTATTCCTATCATGGATGTTCCTAAACATATTCTAATCATGATGGATTTGGGGACACTAACTAATGGTAGACTTTTTGAATGTTGAAGACTATCTGTAATGAATATATAAAAGCAAAAAAATGTGTTGTCATAGCTTTATGATGAAAAGCAAACAAGTAGATAATGTATAATTAACTTACTAATGCATTACTAGCTTCTATTTGGAAATTATAGGTGATAGGCCTGTTTTTGTTTTGCAAACAAGCTCTATCCACTACCGGCTTTCTAGGCCTATCGTAGCTTCAATGCATGAATGAAGTGATTAGATGCACCTTAAAAGAGGAAACCCTACAGGAAAGGGTAGAGAGGACTAGACTGAGATGGTATGGACATGTAAAGAGAATGGAGGTTCAGAGAATCCCAAGAAAAATCCACAAAATTAAGAAGCAAGGTAAACGAATCAGAGAAAGGTCAAGAGATGGATGGCTGAAAGGAATGGAGGAGAGTGTATGTTAGAGAGGAGAGGACTGGAACGGAGATGCTGAGAAGAAAGAAGGAAATGGAGAGGCTTGTGCATGAAGCAGACCCAGCCAGTGGTTGAAAACTGTTGAGGATGATGATGATGATGAGGAGGAGGAGGTGATAGGCCACTAGTAACTTGACAACATTATATATATTATTTCTATAAGGTGTTTTTCAAAGAAAGCACAAGCCGACAAATGTGAGAATTATCGCACCATTAGTCTAACATCACATGCTTCAAAATTACTGACCAGAATAATATACAGAAGGATGGAAAGGGTAGTAGAAGAGATAGTAGGTGAAGATCAGTTTGGGTTTAGGAAAAATCGCGGTACGAGGGAAGCAATTCTGTCTTTAAGATTAATACTTGAAGGGCGGATCAAGAAAAACAAAGATACTTTTATGGCATTTGTTGATTTAGAAAAAGCTTTTGATGATGTTAGGTGGGACAAGATGTTCAAAATTTTAAAGAAGTCAGGCCTAAAGTATCGAGATAGAAGAATACTCTATAAACTATATAAGAATCAAGTGGCTGTAATAAAAGTAGAGAATCACGAGAGACATGCATCAGTTAAAAAGGGTGTGAGACAAGGTTGTAGTCTATCCCCGTTAATATTCAACTTGTATGTAGAAGAAGCAATGAAGAAAGTCAAAGAAAAATTTCCATGTGGCATAAGTTTTCAGGGAGAAAAAATCAGTATGCTACGATTTGCTGACGACATTGTCTTATTAGCAGAGAGGGCTGAGGATATTGAGAAGTTATTGAATGGCATGAACAAAATACTGAAGGAAGACTTTGGACTGAATATAAATCAAAGTAAAACAATAGTGATGAAATGTAGCAGAAATGATACCAATACTAGCAGATTAAATATAAAAATAGGATCTGACGCAATAGGAGAAGTGAGGGAGTTCTGTTACTTGGGAAGCAAAATTACAACCGATGGCCGAAGCAGGAATGATGTTAAAAGCAGAATAGCACTAGCAAAAAGAGCCTTCATGAAAAAGAGAACTTCTTAAAACTCTTTGTGTGGAGCACAGCACTTTACGGTAGCGAAACATGGACTTTAGGAATACTGGAAAGAAAGAAACTTGAAGCATTTGAAATGTGGTGCTACAGAAGAATGCTGAAAATTAGGTGGACAGACAAAGTAAGAAATGAAAGAGTTTTTGAAATGATGGGTGAGAAAAGAAGTTTATGGAAGAAGCTTACGGAAAGAAGAGACAGGCTGGTAGGTCATATTTTGAGACATGCTGGATTGGTTAATTTGTTAGTGGAGGGAACAGTTGAAGGTAAGAACTGTAGAGGTAGACAGAGATTAGAATATATGAAGCAGATAATTGAGGACGTGGGGTGTAACGGGTATGTAGAAATGAAGAGGTTAGCACAGGATAGGAAGGGATGGAGGATGCATCAAACCAGTCTAAAGACTGACGACAGCAAAAAAAAAAAAAAAAAAAAAAAAAAAAAGGTGTTTTTTTGTCGCAAGCTATTATCTTCCTTGATAACTAACCGAAATGTATGAATTAGGTATCATTTTAAAGCTTATGGTCTCCACTTTAATTCCTATATATTTTAAGAAAGGATTTTTTCAGAATTCAACCCTTAAAGGGCAAAAATATCAATATTTCTACAATGAGGTCTTTTATACCACTAACCATTAATCTCCCTGCATTCCTAACCGAAATTGATAAATGAAGTATCATTTTAAAGATTGGTGATGACATATATTAAGAAAAGAATTTTTCTGAATTCTTCCCTTAGAGGGCAACAGTATCAATATTTTTACAATGCTTATTTGTGTCATGAACCATTTACCTCCCTTGATATGTAACGAATATAGATAAATGAGTTATCATTTTAAAGAATAATGTGTCCTCCATGGTCACATCAAATTTTAAGAAAGGAATTTTTTAGAATTCAACCCTTAAATGGCAAAACATATATATATCTATAGTCATAAAACAAAAACCGAATAAACTGGTCATATAGAAACTTTGAGCAGATTTCAATGAGGTTTTCACCATTTTAAAGCTTAGAATCTCACTTCAGTTGTTTTGCATGTTTTATGTTTCAATATTATATAACGTAGGAGCATTAAATGTAATTCTGAACCTGTGATGACAAATCCAAAAAATGGAAGGATTAGATGCTGCATTTATTTATTTATTTTTACAGCTTTATCAATCCTTGTTTCAGGATGCAACCTCTTTAAACCAGATGAGCTATAATTTACAATTTAATGCCACATAATTTTGTTCTAACTCCTTCCAGGTGGATCGTTCTTGAGTAACTCTCTTCCAGTTCACACCTGTTACTCGTCGAATGTCCTTATCTCAACGATCCGGGGGTCTTCCTCTTGCTCTTCTCAGGTTCCTTGGTGTCCAATCCAGAACTGCCGTAGTCCATCTTTCTTCTCTTTTTCGAGCAGTATGCCCAGTCCATTGCCATTTTTGGGCCGTGACTCTTTCTAAGATGTCTGTCATTTTGGTTATCGAACGAAGGTAGATGACCCTTTTTGTGTCTTTTCTTGTAAACCCATGCATTCCTCTTTCCATACTCCGCACTAAACACACAACTACAATCTCACTGACTATTGCCTTTAATGAAAGCAATAAGATAACTTTACAATAATAGCTATTTTGCACACTAAACAAAACTTGTAGTATTCTTTCCTTTAATTTGGGATATTCAGTTTTTAAACTCCATAGATGGCCATATTGAATACAAGAAACTAATAACGATAAAGCAACAGCGATTTTCTTTGATCATAATCTCTGTCAGTACAACTACAATGTCTCTGGCAATCGTCTTTAGCGTTCTGTTCACAGTAAAATGGCACTGCAATTTATAAATCCTTGAAACAAATTGGAAGTGAAGAATATTTTTACAGGTACGGAATATATTTTGAGTTCCAGTGCCAGAGGAAATAGCATAAAGATAATTTTTTTAGCTCCAGCAGCAGATGAGTAAGCATAATGTGACTTATCTAATGTTTGATACCGTGAAAACTCGGTCATAATTAATTCCACAGTTTTCAGGTATTGCTAGATTATTTGTAAAATGTGTTGTAATGTCTTAAGAAATTCGTTAAATTTTAAACTTGCCTCAAAACTTTCAGATTATGAAAATCCATTCAAAATCTGTATTTTCTCTGTGATGCCAGAATAAATAGACTCGGATAAATTTCTAATTTTTATGTATGTGGTATGTATTAATGCACATACGGTCCATGTTTGGATTTTCGAGCAATAACATTAGCTGTAATTAGGTTGAAATGTAACCTGGACTAAAATGAAAACTGACATTCTGTATCGAAGCATTCAAACTAACCCATTCTTAGAGCTGTGCTACTAAATCACCGTTTAGTATTGGAAATGATCTGTATGAAATCATTTAAGCTTAGTATTCATGTATCTTTTTGGACTAATAAAAATAGTATACAGGTAAATCAACTTCAACCTACTCCTTTCATGGTAAGGTGCGGGTAAATCTGGGTTTGCTTTAATTCCAGAAATGGATGGCGCAATTTGTATGAAACTTGGTACATGTTTCTCATTGCATGAGTAAAAATAGTGTATTGCCAATTCTACCGGGCAATGCCGGGAACTCTGTTAGTTATTTCTATAAGGTGTTTTTTTTTTTGTCACAAACCATCATCTCCATTCATACCTAAACGAAATCAATAAATGAGGTATCATTTTAAAGATTAAGGTATCCACTTTAATCATATCATATTTTAAGAAAGTATTTATTTTTTTCAAATTTGACCCTTAACACTACAGTGCACGCGCGGGCTACATATGTAGCCCAACGTGTAATATTGTCGTATATTTTTTAAACTTGGCGCACTACATATTAATCGTTCAGTGTATTCCTCAAGTACTAGCCCCTGAACCCCCCAGTAGTGTGCCATCTCTCGTGGAACACGGACTTCTGCATAAATTTCCCTCGAAGTTGATGGGCTACACCTGTAGCCCGCGCGAGCGTTGGAGGAAGTTAATGTATTAATATACAAGTGACAAAATTGAAGTAAATATGATATATTTTCTGCAGTAATACTATAAAAAGTAATATCTACAACTGTTTTTAGTGTGTGTTGTTTGTGTTTATGGATTTATTCGTGTAACTTTATTATGTTTTGGTCATTTTTGGTTGGCGGGTAATGTGAACGATGCCCAAATACTAAAATGGTTTCTGCAGGATGATAAAACGAAATAAGGTATTTCTGATGTTGTCTACCCTCCAAAATCATGCCAAAATTGATGATTTAACTGGTGATGCTCGAAAACCTGATATCATAGCATTTCATAACAACACAAAAAATGGCGTCGATGTTTTTGATAAAATGTGTAAACAATACGACGTTACCTGGAACAGTCATCAATGGCCTCTCATGCTGTTTTACAATTTTGTAAATATGGCGGGTATAAACAGTCTTGTAATATATCAGATGAACAACCCTGATATGAAAGTCATCCGTTCTCAATATCTTGAAGAAGTCGGATTAGGTCTTGCAAGACCTTCTATAGAGCGTCGTATATTCCAGCAAAATATACTAAAAGGTATAAAACTGAAAGGCAGACTACTTCTAGGACTGGCAGATAACCCCCCGCAACATAATATGCCTATTCGGGGATGAGTTGGTCGATGTTCTTTCTGCAGCAGGGTCTAGGGACCACATATATGAGGCGCATTTGTAGCGAACATCAGGCAGTCGTCTGTCCTGAATGTATGCCAACAGAATGATTTATTATCAATGACTTTGATAATGGTTCAATTACTTAACTGGAAACCCATTTTATAATAAATATTACGTTTATAAATAAAAGTAAGACTAAAAGATCTCAAACCTTCCAAAAAAAGCTGATTTTTAAGAAGTTTATGTTTATGTTGCAAATTATAACTAAGAAACAAAATTTTGTCAATTGTATAAGTTATTACGATAAAAATAAAGATGTTTATTAATTATTTTATATATTTTTTTGTCCGATTCCGAAAATTAACTAACCCATAAATGGGCTACGCCTGTAGCCCGCGCGTGCGCTCAAGGAATATTTAAGGGCGCGTGCACTCTAGTGTTAAAGGGCAAAAAAAGTAAATATTTCTTAAATTCTGTTTTAGTGTCGTGAGCCATTTATCTCCCTGCATACCTAACTGAAGTATCATTTTAAAAATTAAGATCTCCGCTTTGGTGAAATCATATATTAAGACAGGAATTTTTCGGAATTCGACCCTTAAAGGGCAAAAGTATCAACATTTCTATGATGCATTTTTGTGTCAAGCCATTTATCTGCCTTGATATCTAATCGATATAGATAAATGAGGTATCATTTTAATGATTAAGGTCTCTGGTATGATCATATCGTATGTTAAGAAAGGAAGTTTTTGGAATTCGACCCTTAAGGTGCAAAGTTATCATTATTTCCATAATGTACTTTTTTTAAATCATGAGCCATTTATCTTTGTTGAAATCTAACCAAAATAGATTATGAGCCATCATATTAATGATTAAGGTCTCTGCTTTACTCACATCATTTCTTGAGAACGATTTTTTTCAGAATTCGACCATTTGTGCAAAATTAATAACTGTGAAAGTCACACGTGTGAGACAGTTCAGATCCTAACCACTAGATGGCAGCAGCACATACCACAGAGATATTAATGAACTGCGTCACTGGAATTGACCTGTTACATATCTATTACACTAAACAAATAAACAACTGAGGAGGTTCTTCTTTTATCCTTTTAGAAACCACCAACCGCGAAATTTTCACATGGGTCATCTAGTCTGCCTAATTCTTGATACTGCCCAGGGCCCTTACCATGTTACTGCAGTTATCTAGTACCAGACATGACTATTTTTTTCCTGAGCTAGTGGTTATGGAGAAGTAGTAAATCTGGCAGAAAGACATTGTTGCTCTGAAAGTCACCCTCCCCTTGTGAACATCAGCATGGTCGTATTTAGTGATGATAGGATTTGTCTTCAGATGGTATTTAAATACACGAGGATTTGTGTGTGATTGTCACAAAGAAGAATGATAATAACTATGAACTTGAACCTAGTACAGCTTATTTTTTTCTTATATTTACAGAGAAGTGCCTACTTTACCACCGAGCTCTTAATTGACAATCCATGGTTGGCATCTCTCAAAATATTTTGAATGCCTCTGTGACCTACTCAGGTCACACTCACCAATCGTTCAAAACAAATACGAACCCAAGAGTAATGTTCATTCTCTGATTACGAAGACCTGTCAACATTAAAAATTACTCTGTCTACCAACTTAAACAATTCAAAAACAAAGATTGCATTTATAAATAAGCCAAGAACCTCTGACTCTAATGCCATACTGAATATATAGAAGTCTATTGTACATATGTATATATATCATCAGTACCTGGGTGTCCGATCTTCGCTCGGCATCTTTCGATTTCTGTTCAATATCCAAGATTTCGAGTATAGTTTGATTAAAGTAAAACGTTTGAAGGCTTCCTAGGCGTTTTGAGGTGCACAGTTAACCAAAGAGAAGCTTAACTAACATCAGTGGGCTTACTGGTGCCTGAACCAGGTTAGAGCCGTTTTAAAGAAACCAAATTAATAAAATGCTGCTTTTTTTTTAAATCGTGTTAAAAACTTGATAAGAAAAACGTTATTTACATATTAAATTTCATCCAAATCGCTAGATCCATTTGCGAGACCGCCTCATAAATTGCTTTCAAAGAAAAATGATATTGTTATGTTAAATAGAAATCTTAATGCCAGTCAGGGATTAATTAACTGTGCGAGATTTGTGGTAATTCAGGGGATTCTACGATAACCCTTGATGATGGATTCTTATGTAACGCGACGAGAAAAACTGAAAGTAAAAAATATTTTTTTATATATCTCGCTTAGTTCTCGAGATATCGTAACTCAAAATTGACGTGGTTGGTTGAAATGCGACCTGGACCAGAAGATAAAGTTCGCCACAGCCAAGTTCGATGATGAATTCGTATGAAACTCGAAAATGAAAATCGAAAATAAAGAATTTATTTTTCTGATATCTCGAATGAAGAGGTTAGGATTAGATCCGGCCTGGACCAGAAAAAAAAATCCACCAAAACTACTATGTCTATATGGTGGTAATGTACTTTCAATGTTTTATTTTGTTCCTAATGGTTGTTAGGTTGAAATACTACGGCCTGGATCAGAAGACACATCGCCAAAAGCACAAGGAACTATACCTATAACTGATTTTCTACATGGTATATCTGGAATACCAAGCAAGATATCAAGAACATTTATTCGTTATTTTCGATATGTTTCGTCGAGTTCTATAAGATTTCATCATCAGATTGTGACGTCACGGTAATGATAGAACATCATCAGTGGTAAATTCATTCACTCCGATAAAACTATGCTCATACCTCGCGTGGTAGTATTTAATGACAAACTAACAACCACTTTTAACGATGATTATTTTTTAACTGGTACCGGTAATATTATTTTCAAAGAAGTTTCTGTAAAGTATCACTTCTGACAAAACCAATTATAAATTTTTAATTACCTTCCTTTTTAAATGTTTTACAAATAAACTTGCAGTGTTAATATTTCCACGGCTCAGCCAGTATACAAGAACTGTTTGTTTAAATATTCTTTGAAATCAATGTGAGAATCTATTTGTAGGCTTTCTGGTACCTGAATTATCTACGAGATGGCGCTAGTGCCGTTTTCGAGATACCAAGTTAAAAAAATGTTTGTATTTTGTAAATTCGCTTTTTTGTAGGGAAGATAACTATATAGGTAATCTTAAAAGTCAAAACGTTATCTAAATATCAAATTTCATCCAAATCGTCATAGCCGTTTCCGAGATCCGAAATATATATATATATATATATACAAGAATTGCTCGTTTAAAGATATAAGATAAGATATATCTCCTGGACATATTCCTTATAAGCTGTTTTCAAAAAAGGAAGCAGAAAAGGATTTAAAGGTCCCCACACACTATCAAATGATTTGAGCAACAGAGTAAAGGGTGTCTCAGAATGTTTTTCGTTTTTAGATGTTAAATAAAAAACAAAATATCAATTAAATCTCATTTTATTTAATGTTAATTTAAAGAGCAATTCTTGAAGTTTATTTATGAAAAACAACTGTTTGCAAATGCGCACAATTCATTTGTTCACACTCATTTAACCTGGACCTAAAATTTTCAATAACTCGCTGGAGCATCGCTTTTGGAATAGAGTTGATTTCTTCAGTGATTCTTTGCTTCAAAACATTCAGGTTGGGTGGCAATGGATTGTAAACTTTGCTTTTAAGGTAGCCCCATAGGAAGAAATCAGCAGGCGTTAAATCAGGGCTCCTCGGTGGCCAATTGATGTCTCCTCGGCGACTTATCACTCTTCCAGGGAATAAATCGTGAAGACCAGCTAATGAGTCATTTTTAACGTGAGAAGTGGCTCCATCTTGCTGGAAAAAGGTGTTGCGGTTGTAGCCCTTCTGGTTTTGCATTTCTGTAGCCAAAAAAATCCGGATCATATGGCAGTATTGGTCAGAATTAACGGTCTGAGTTTGACCTCGGTCATCCTCAAAAAAATAAGGACCGATAATTCCAAACAACAACTTTTGGCGAGTGCAAGGGCGTCTAATGCAGTTCTAACGGATTCTCGGAAGCCCAGTATCTGCAATTTTGTTTATTCACATGACCGTTGATGTGAAAATTCGATTCGTCGGAGAACCAGATGTTATTGAAACTCCTAAAACGGTTTTCCATTGTCCTGCAGAATTCGACTCGTTTATCAGGATCATCAGGCTTCATTTCTTCAACAATAACAATTTTATAGGGGTGAAAATGTAAATCTTTCGAAATAATGCGATGAACCGTAGATTTGTTCAAATTAAGAGAAGCTGCGCGCAATCTCAATGACTGTCGTGGGTCGTCCATAACAGACTCTCGAACGCGATCGACGTTCATGCTCGTTCTGGATGTCCTTTTACACCCAGACCGGCATTGTATTCCCAGTCTCTTCAAACTTGCACACCCAATGCTTAATTAAATTGGCACTTGGCACATGTCTTAAGCTTTTTAAATTAAAATGTGTCCTGTAGAGACGACGAACAACAGTATAGGAATCGTTGTTTTTATAAAACGCTCTCACGCAAAACGCGCACTGTAATCCCGTGAAACGATTCATGGCTACTAAACTTAACAAGCCAGCCAAGCGTTTGAGTCCACTCCCCCCCTGCTACCTGCGGTTGGCGCGTATTGATCAATTCAAAAATGAAAAACATTCTGAGACACCCTGTATGTTGCACAAACATTTTGTTGGTGTTAATTGGTATGAATGTCTGTGGAAATGTTTGATGATAATTTGCCTAGAAAAAACTTGACCTGTTCACTGTTGTGTGTCAGTTTCTTTATTGTGGTGCCAATGATTAATAATACTACAAAATTCTGGAGTAACTTTATCTAGTTTATTGTTGGCTCAAAGTGGCTATTAATCTCTCTCTTCTGCCAATATTGGTTCCCTCATGATTGTACTTAGTTTTTCAGTCAAAGGTATGATTATTTCTAGTAGCTCACCAAATGTAACTGCATCCATTTGAAGATAGTTTTTGTAGTCTACTGTTAAACTTATTTTGACCTTTGTTACTAAATGGTCATAGCTCATGACACTCCTCTTCTTCAGCCATTCCTTCACCCAGATCTTGTGCTTTCTTTTTCATTATGTTTTTTTTCCCCCCATCAAGCAAGCAATTATTATTGCAGTGCAAGCAGCTCTGTGTCCCAAGAATTTCTGGAAAATTAACTGAGATATGCACAAGCCATTGTAACGTGTATGTAACAAAGTTTGTGCAAATATGAGATCGTACAAACACTGTTGTTGCACAAATTGTTTAATTGTTTATGAGGCCTTAGGAATTGTGGAGGAGTCATTCTTATGTTCCACTGAGCAAAATTTTTTGAGAAGGTCTTAGAGTACACATATCATGAAAACCACTTCAAAAATTCTTTTAAGAGAATAGCAGTGTGGTTTTAGGCTAGGTAAATCAATAGTTGACTTGATATTTGCTATGAGTCAGCTGAAAGGAAAGTGCTATTAGTATGCAGAGGGTCTACTGATAGTCTTCATTGATATTGGGAAAGTATAAAAATGTGTAAGAATGTATAGAAGCTTAAATAAAGAGAAATAATGATCACAGTGAAAGAATTGTTAGCTCTGTGTAAATAGGGGCAGAAAGGACAAATTGGCTGGAACAAAGAAATTGCTTCAACAAGAAAATGCCCTCTCAGCACTACTTTTTATTTTGATCACTGATGAGATTATAGGGAACGTTTCAGATGAGAAGATGATGGCTTTTGGAGAACACTTTTGATCTGAGGAAATGGAAAGAGCTATGGCTGTTAGAGCTGTAGGCAAACATTGCTAGTCAATATGACATAAAACTTTTACGAAGAAAAATGAGTATATGATCACAATCGGAAAGAAAGAGAAACTTACTATAGAAATTATGATTGCAGGAGAATGGCCAAAGATGTGGAGAGAAATGGAAGGAATGATGGAAATATAAATGGAAGAGGGAGTTAGGTAGAAACATTTTTAAGGAGGATCAGAAGCCTTATGCAGTACAAGATCTGACACAGAGAAGTAAAGGAATAATTCATCAGGTTTATCATGTTTCTATTGTGTCTATGCTTCAAAAAACTGAGTGTGTGAAGACACATGATGAAGTTAAGAAACAGGTGACAGAAATTTATCAGAAGGAAAATAGAGGTTACTAAAAGGGACAGGATAAGGAATGGGAAAGTTAAGAACATAGTAAAATAAGAACTATGAAGGAATGTGTAAATAAATCAGGGTTCAAATGGTATCGACGTGTTAATAGGAATGGGGATGCACAGAATACCCAAGAAAATTCAGTATATGAAATGCAGATACAAAATAAATGACCCAAGAGAAGAGCAAGAGGTTTGGAGGAGTATGTGCTGAAGAGAAGAGATTGCCAAGGGGTACAGAGAGTTGGTTGGAAAAAAGAGGAAACTGCATAGACTTGTGTGCAAAACAGTCTCTACTAGTGGCTGCAAACTTTGGAGCATGATGATAAGGATTTCTATTTTTAATCCTCATTTAAACTACAAATTACTGAATACAATTAATTTGACAATACATTATACTTTCCGTGGTTCGGATTCCACGTTAAACTGTAGGTCCCAGAGGAAAGGAACTGGCCGTCCTACCTCTGACACAATGGCTTAGTATGCCTCCTTCTGGAGGATCCAACCAACTTTCGGGTTGTGGACTAAGTTAAGTTAAGTTACATTATACTTCATTTGAGCTGTATCTGAAGTATTTTTACTTCTTAAACTCCTAAACTCCTTTTAAATAGCAAACACTTCTCATAAGTATTATCAGTGAGTGATGCTTGTGTATGCAGGTTTAAGAAAATAAGAATTCATTTATTAGGATTTTTTAATCTTATTTATACGACTTGCTTCATTGTTAATAAGAGTTAGGTGCGAAGTTTTACAAACGATATTAATGCTTTAAGCTATTTTAGTTATTTTATGTATATGATGTTTGACACACAATTGCTTTCATTGTTGTTATACATAATTCTTATTAAACTGATGTTTCCTTACAGCGTGGGCAACAAGAAGGCAGTACGAAGGAGAAAAGTTAACAGAAGATCACTTGGTTTCTGCAGCTGTGAATTATGCACGTGGAGAACTCCCATTAGTGCATCGAGTGTTTGAACTCAGTGATCCTGTTGATCAAGACATAGAAAGTATGAATTTTCTTCAAAGGGCCCTTTTCTACCCTTTAACCTCATTTCGTAACTTTTATGAAAAACTGGTGGAAACATTCGCCAGGCAAGGTTCACCATTAATTTCTTCCATTTTCCCAGTCATATTATCCCAGATACAGACAATCACAATGATTTTCATTTACACAGTTTTTGGGATGGATAGTATTTTTCTTTTCATTGGTACAGCTGTGTATTATGTGTCTTTCTTCGTTATGGTCATTTCGACATTTCAAATGTTACATCAAAAGCGAGAATTTCTTAATTTTCAGTCTTGGTCAAGATTATTTCTAAGCTATAGTGGTGGGAATTTGAACCCAGAGGAAGCGGAATATCAGTATTGTTGCAACAATCTTAGACCTTATGCTCATTTTTTTCTTTCACTTATTATAAATTTAATTATCTACCCTACTATTGCTCCACATTGGATGCCTCAATCAGAAATTACAATCCTTGCTTTCTTTTTCACAATACTGACATTGTATGCATTCATGAATCATGGCCATTCATTTGATACATTAATACTCCTTTCATTTGCAGTCAATGTGTTAGCTAAATACCCATATGATGCAGATGCAGTGGTGAGGCAAGGATGGCGGTTCCTCGATATCAGAATTCCTACTTTTGCATCCTATATAGTTGTAAATGGGGTGGAATTTTGTTTAAACTGTAGAGCTGTGTTTTATTTACTCATACCTGCTATATTCACCAAGATAGCTTCTAGAGATAAGTGGCGAGGAACATACAAAACACTTATTCCCCACTGTGTAACCTTATCATGGTGGCAAATAGCAGTTATTTCCTCTCAGGGAGCTACATGGTATGGCCTCATTCGGAGTACTCTGGCTTTAGTAGGTCTTGTATTTATTATCCCTGTGATTGGTATTGCAACAGTCTTGCTTCCAGTTGTTGCCACTGGAAAGTATTTGGCTGATTCTGCAGTTTTGGTTCGCATTTTTACAACCGCTCTTCTAGCTTCAGCACCCCTTGCAGTTTCGTGGTACATCAACAAACGGCGAGCTAGAAGCAACACACAGCATTCAATTGAAAGATACTTCACTAAATTCCAGGTGAGAAATTCATATTTATTCCATATTGCATTATATTTGAATTGCCACAATTCTCAATTAAATGCTCCAAACCAACTGTAGGGTTCAACCATAGGGTAATTAATTGTTTGGAATATTAGCAGCCATCTGAAGTACTGGTTTTTGCAGTTACAACTTGTGCACTTAACATTTCTTACTTTCTATCAATTTTATGACCATTAATTCATCGATGTTGCATGCATTTTTTCATTACAACTATACATGATAAAATAACTTTAAAGTGGTGCATTGTGTTCAAGACAACACTTTGATCTATGCTGTTTCTATGTGATTAAAAGTATCCAGATCAGAAACTGCACTTAGACTTTGCCCTTGTAACGATACCTGTTCCTGGACATTAATATGGGATGATTACATCCTCTGCCTATCTGACAGCTTTAACTCTCCTGGGAAGACTTTCAATGAGGAGTCTAAATTTCTGTGGAGAATTTGCATCCCATCCTTGTTCAAGAGCTGAAACCAGAGAAGGTAGTGAAGTTTGATGCTGGGGTATGGACCAAAGTCGACATTCTAACTCATCCCAAGGTTGTTCCATTGGGTTCAGCTGTGGACTTTAGACAGACCGGTCCATTTCAGGAATATTATTGCCCACAAACCAATGCCTCACAGACGCAGCTTATTGATAGGATGCATAGTCATGCTGATACAGAAAACCATCATCTCTGAACTGGTCGTCTACCATACACATTAAAACGTTTTTATATCATTCTGCATTTTGAGGTTTCTTAAGTGTGTAAATAGAGGACCACAGCTTAACCATTAAAAACACCCTATACCATAATGCCACCACCTCCCCCTGATTCACTGTTGGCACTACACATGATGGCAGCTAACATTTTCCTTGCATCTGCCAAACCCAAACAATTCCATCAAATTTCCACAAGGTATTGCATGATTCATCACTTCAAATTACTCGTTTTCAGTCACCCACTGTTTGATTCCTTCCATTTATTTCTTGTGATTTTTTACAACCGCCGTCCACAATGTTTGACGGTCCCTATCTATCATCAAATGAGTTCTGCCTGATCTTTGATTTTTTTTTTTTTTTTTTTTTTTTGTGATTGTTCCTTTGCATTTCCACTTCACAATCAAATCAACAGCAGTAAACTTGGACAGCTTTAGAAAGGTCACTGATGGATTTGTTACTCAGAGGACATGTAACGATTAGTTCACGTTCAAAGTTGCTGAGCTCTCCTGACCAACCTAATTTGTTTTCACAGTTCACACAATACTCCCTGCCTCCTTTTATGGGGGGTTACCTGTTATGATATCTAATCTTCAGTTCCATAGAGGTTTCAGATACTTTTGATTAGATAGTGTACATTAATCCTGTTTATAATCGCAGAGATAAAGTGCTAAAAATACTGCCAAATATTTCTTAATAGCTGAAGAGTATCTTAATTTAATGAATACCTGTTTATATGAATAAGTGAAATGTATAGTTATATATTTTTACAATGATAATGAGCAGGAAAATGCTTTTAGGCAGATGAGGGTGGTTAGGAATGATGGATACAAAAAAAGACGAACACATTTAATGCAATATTTCGGTATTGAACCTTATTCTTTTAAGTAGATAAGACACTTGCCCAGATCAGATATGATCACATGACTGCCCGCTTGGTGAATGGGGAACCCAGATAACATGACCTGGGTGTCAGTGGTGGTAGTTGTGGTAGTAAGGGGGGCAGGGAAGACAGTACAGAATCAATGATAGATAATTCTATCATAGGAATTGGAAGAACTTCACCAAACTAAATATAAATATGACTAGCCACAAAGCCCATCAAAAATGACGGGTTTAACGGATTAACTGATTTCTTCTTAGTTGCTTACCTAAATAGAATTGTAATAAAATAAAGCTCAATGTTCTGTAATTTCTCATCCCTTGTGACGTAACAAAAAGTTTCATTGTCTATTTTGTCCAGGTTACATTTCAGCCTAACAACAATCTTCGCCAATATAGCCCGTAGAAAAACAAAACTTAATTCACACGCGAATTAATATTTTCCCCGTATCGCATGTCAATGTCATCATGCATCGATACCAATCATGCATCATGCGATACAAACTTGATCCAAAATCTTCACAGTTTCATACAACTTTCTTATTTTCTATGACGAAGGTCCATGTTTTAATGCCTGAAATAATGGCCCCAGTGAAAACGAAGGATGCTAAAAATAAATCTTGAAAACCTAAGCTATGTCACGTAATATTAGTTTTAATTGTGGTTTAAGTAGCACACATCACGAACAATTTGGAACTTCTTTCATTCAGACCAACTAATGAGTTCATTAAAAAAAGCTACTGTTAATTAATATGCCATTCTAGCATTACATTTCTTAGCAATTACTTAAATAAATATAATTGTTATAAAATATAGTTCAGTGCAATTCATAGTGCTTTGCTCTGTAAGAAAAGGTTTTCGTTGCTATTCTGGTCCAGGTTGTATTTCAACCTAACCTCTACTGAACTTGCGATAAATGAAACAATACTTTAACTACACGCATGGTGATACATTACTTTATCGCATTTTAGTGGTAATAATGCATCACGATATTAACTAAAACAAAAATCTTTGCGGGTTACGAATAGGGATTGCAATCCAGCAAAGCGGGATCCCGCAATCCCGCGGGATCCCGCATCATTAGACAGTCTGGCGGATCCCGCACAAAATTAAGCGGATCCGCAACCCGCAAAATTCGGCGGAAATGTGTGTCAGTCTGCGTGACTCGCTGCCCCACTTGGTCTCTGTCGGATGTTTTGCACTGTTTGCCTGCACCCTTGCATTTGGCATCTGGCGCGTGTGATCAAACTTTTGGTTTTGTCAACCTTCGTCATTCTTAAGTAAATAAATATACTTTTACGTATTCATCAAAACTTATGTTTGTTTCGAGTACACATTTCTGTAATTTGACTTATGGTGTGTATTTAGTACGATTTTCTAACTATATAATTATTTTTTAAGTATCGCACACGTTATCTGAACTACACGGTTACAGCTTTTTATTCACGGTTTCATTATTCCCATTTTCTGTATTTGCAGATGAAGTAATTGTGACAATTTCCTAATTTGCGGCTGAAAATTTGATTATTCGTTGATATGAAACTAATGTTATCGTAATTTTAAAGATCGCGTACCTATTTATTTAACAACTATCAAAAGGAAATTGTATATCCTTTGACTTATTGTTGTTTTGGCCGCTGCCTCAATACGTTTCTTTGACGAAAGCCACCTGCTTACATGTGCCGCTCAGACTTTCGATTAATCCCTCTTCTTGTTATAATTTCGACTAAATGAAATGTTCACGGGTGTATTGACGAATTGTGTTGTAGAAACACCATACTTCGACTGCTGCCTCCGCCGTCTTCCTCACGTGTGTAATTTCGTGTGTTTGCAATGAAATCCGGAGATACAACGTATGAAGACTTCACTGCAATCATTCGCCGAGAAAGTCTCCTTTCTTACTAAAAAATAATAATTTCCACTCTAAAAACGTCATTACGCCACACAGGTAAATCTGAAATACTTTACAGTTTACGTGTTGGTGAGTAGTTTCTTTTAATAACATTGAATCAACTGTAATATCAATCAAGGAATCAGGAGATATAATAATGAATCACGCAAAAAAAAGGTCAAGTCTCGTGCTTGTGCAGTGACAAAAAGTTATGAGATCTTGTTCTACGCCAAGTCTACACTTCACAGAGTATATTCACTTAACTTTGTGAAATGGAATGCTTTTCTCGGTGTTATGGAACGTTTATTTAGAATTTAAAAGAAAAAAAGCTCTGGTAACTTGCCCAATAAGCAAACCATATTTTTAAACTTATGTGATGTAGTGTAAGGCACATAATATGACCTAAGACTCAATATTTTCTATTTTTATTATTTATTTAAAAATTGGTTTAGATTAAAAAACAAAAATGTAAAACCTCGAAATACACTTAAGACACGCTAAAAAGTTTTAATGTAATTTTTCCAATCAAAATATTGTTAACTGTTAATTTTTATCATTTAACATTAAAAATTATTTATTAATTTAATTATTATTTAATTTATTAACATTTTAAGTGACTATGTTTTTAATATATGTATTAAAAAACTGTTTGTACCAATCCCGCGCGGATCCCGCGGGATTGAAAACACTGCGGGATTGCAATCCTTAGTTACAAATACTTTGACATAAAAAGAATCTATTATTAAATAAATCAAATCTACTAATACTTATTATGTCGATTTAAACTCAATACATACTTTTATTTCAGTGTTCTGACAATTCACGGCTTAGTGTAATTCCTCGTGCCTTGCGTTGTAGCAAATGGTTTCAGTTTCCATTAGGGTCCAGGTTGCATTTCAACCTAACCACGTTAATTTCTCGCCAGAAAAACAGCACTTCAATCTCACGCTTATTAATGCATGAACTGTTTCGCATTTTAGTGGCAATAATTCATCGCGATATAATTTTGATCAAAAATCTTCAAGGCTTTTTGCACATTTCTTTTTTTGTGATTCAGACTGGTAGTAAAACGTTTGAATGGTTGACACAATTGCTGAACTAATAGGCTCAGTAATATTAGGCAGTGAAAGCAAAGGAAATTAAAATCAACCTTATGAACTTACATTATGCCACGTATTATTGTTCTAAGTGTAGTGTAGGATTGCACAGTTCCCGGATCAATGTGCAACTATTCCCATTCAAACGAATTAATAATTTCAATAATAGGAAACAGTTTAAAATAATGTGATATAAACTAAATTATTCATGCCCTATGCTGTAACATCAAATGCCAGTTGTAATTCTGATCCATCTTAAGTAATACTTTAACCAAATTTTTCTCAGCATTGATGCTCGAAATACAAAGCTTTTATCTTACAATATCTATGAACAAAGAATTTAAGGAATACTTCAATATATCAAAAGAATATTATGTAAATATAAGCATCTAATGATTGATATATCGATTTTAACGCAATACATACTTTTCTTTCAGTGTTCTGTTAATTTATTCACTGTTGCTTGGAAATGATATTAAATAACGCGCACTCCCACAAATAATATCGTAAAGCGTGACGACGTATCGTAACGTCATAGCTTGACGTCACCGCGTGACATGACGTAGATGCTACACGCTACATCTTGTCTATTATACTAATATGATAATCATAAAACAATGAAGAACACCTTTTAGCAAATATTGAATATAAGACCTATAAAATGTTAAATAATAATAGTAATAATACCAAGTGTTGAGTTTACTGGAAGGGTCTTACTGGAGATTGAGGCTAGGAGGATGTCTGTTGTCAAGGATATGTTGGTATGCTAGTTCCCATCTGTGGAGTTCACAGGAGGTTGTTGCACCAGAGAAAACTCTGATAGCGCTTATGGTTAAACAGTTTCTAAAATTGTTCAGTTTGTGGGTAATGGCATGTTTTGCCGCTGGATGGAAAAAGTTGCTAGTGTACACTGATTGCTTAGTGGCAAGAGAGTTAGTGGTGAGGCTTAAATATGAAATTGTTCAGTGAAGGCATATGATTTGGTATACAGGGTGATTCATAATGATTGTCGGGGTTTCATGAATTTTTTTACTGACTGTGTACTAAACAGACAAGTATTGCAATATGACAGCTAACACTATAGAGAAGGCTTTTTGCACTCTAGATTTTCACGTGTGTCAGTCAGTTACCGTTGTGCAATGGAACTTTCAAAAAAAAAATATGTAGGATCCACCTTCAGACAATTCCATTCGGAGGTGATATGCGCAGTTCATGGAGAAGGACAGCTTATGCAAAGGGAAAAGCAGTGGGCGTCCTTCTGTGTCGGAAGTCAACGTGAACCACGTCAGAGAAGCTTATCAGCGTAGCCCACAGAAATCTACAAGAAGAGGCAGCTGAAAGCTCAACATTCCGCAATCCACAGTTTGGCACGTGCTACGAAAATGCCTAAAAATGAAAGCCTATCGCCTAGGGCTGCTTCAGAATTTAACACCTGACTACCATCGCAAAGTCTCACGTTTTGAAACATTATGCAATAAAAAATGGAAGAAGATATGTTTTGTAAAAAAACTCATTTTTAGTGATGAAGCGAACTTTCACTTGTGCGGGAAAGTTAACAAGCATAATGTGTGGATTTGGGGGACAGAAAATCCCAGTGCTTTTATTGAACACCACCGTGATTCTCCAAAAGTGTGTGTGTTCGATGCTGTTTCCAAGGCATAAGTGTATGGCCCATTCTTCTTCAATGAACAGACAGTAACAGGACTAACTTACCTCAATATGGTCTCTGAGTCGTTGCTGCCTCAGCTGAAAGAGGTGGATGATTTCATATTCCAACAAGATGGTGCTCCACCTCTTTTCCATCGGGAGGTTAGATCATTTCTCAATGATCAATTGCCTCAGCGATGGATAGGATGCGGAGCCGACAAAGACCAAATGCTCATGTCTTGGCCACCTCGTTCACCAGATTTAAACCCATGTGATTTTTTTCTGTAGGGTTACGTCAAGGATCAAGTATATCTTCCTCCTCTACCTGCGACTATCCCCCAACTGAGAGAACTCGTCAGGACCACCTTTCTAAACATTTCTGATGACATGCTGTGTCACGTGTGGGATGAACTGGACTATTGCATAGATATGTGCAGAGTGACACAGGGCACACATATCGAACATTTGTAATGGATTAAAAAAAAACTTGATGAATTTCTTTACACATCAAAATAAGATTCAAATTCGTATCTCAATTGTGCTAAGTGTAGGAATTTTTTGAAATCCCGACAATCATTTTGAATCACCCTGTATAAGGTGTGTTGTGATTTCCCCTCTTATTCTTGGACTGTTCTCTCATGGCATAGGTTTAAATGGCACTGAGAACGTTGAAGTGGAAAGTGAAGTTAAGGAAAGATGTTAAAGACAATGTTTTGAATTCCTGGAACAGAAAGTAGTTATGGTGTTGGGGAGGATAGATGATCTACTTTGGATGGAGGTTTGACCTGCTCTAGCCAGGACTCTGTATCACTGCCCTCCATGTTGGCAAATTTGTATCTCAATCAGTGTGTGGAAGAATACTAGAGAGTACTGGATAAAAACAGTATCATTGAACCTGAGGGTAGGAAGAACAGATAGTTGAGATTCTGATAAAACAGTAGAAGAAAAGTTCACCACAGACTGCTGTGGTTATCAGGAGGTAGGATAAAGGGCTTTAGGCTTGAGTGGTATAGCGCTGGGATGGGGGAGTTTAAAAAATATGGGCAAGACATGAGGTTTTGGTATTCAGTGCTGCTGTAGGTGTATGCTGTATATTGTTGGAATGTTGGAGGGGGTAGAGGTAGAGACATAGCTCTTTGCTTGCACAGATAGCTTGGACAAATGTTTTTGAGCATGTGTTACATGGGTTTGTTTAAATTCTGAAAGGATCTGCTGTATCTAAATTATTACATTAGGGAAGAAATGCAGAGTATTTTGTGTGGAAAACAAGCTCAGTAAAATGCCATACAGCTTTATACAGGAGCTCTTGAAGGACTAGCTGGGTGAAGTTGAGGGACAGATGGATTTGTGGATGGCATCCAGAGACAGGAAGCTTGAAGGTTAATCAAATTTGAGATGTATTGTTGGAGAGGCACAAATGAAGGAAAAGGACATGAAAATGCAGTTTTGTGAGGCAAAAGGCATGGCACCAATAAGTGAGCAGGTATGAATTTGATGTTTTCATGTTAGAGACATATGATACAAATATTAACCACTTTATGGAATATCGGCACTGCATGGACAAGGAGTGGAAAATTGTCCTAAAGTCATTAAAATGAAAAAGTTTAAAGTTCGAAAAAGGAATCTCTGAAATTGCCTGCCATGAGTGGGAGCCAATAAGTTAAACAATAGACTTTGTACAGGCAAAGAGTGGAAAAATCCCTTGGAGATAAAAAGAAATAATGAGCAAATATGGAGAAAGAGAGGTTATCCACACAGAGAGCTTGTGAAGTGCATTCTGGAAACTAGTCATAAAATGTTGATTACATGAACGAACAAGAATGATAAGATAATTAAAAAATAATGTTTTCAAAAGAATCACTGTGAAGATAGAAAGTAGAAAATCATTTAGAAATAATAAGGAATAGAGATGTTGAACAATAAAATCAATGGAAAAAACGAAAGACGTAAAATTTTTAAATGGAGGGGAGGAAGGGGGGGGGGTTAATAAACACTGTGCATATGAAGAGCAGAGACATGAAACAGAATTTACTTACTATGAAACATTTGAGCCATGGGCGCTAAATCCTGTCATAAAAATGCTTATTGATAAAGAACTAAAATGGAATCTTATAGTGACTGCCGCTAAAAATCTTCTACCCAGAGGCTGAGCAGAAACAGATGGAGACAGCAATTAAGTAAGCATAAAATTAAAGATGTAGAAAACTGGTTGTGGGGTGAACCGGTGGCATATGGATGCAGTAAACAAAAGGAGAAGCCGTTTGGCAGGAAGGTGAGATGCTAGAAAAGAATTAGTGGAAAATGTAGTGACATAACAAAGCAAAGGAAGGGTGGAAAACCAAATTGATACAAGCAGTGTAATAGGATCATGCAAGGACAATACAGAAGGAGGCCATGGGTCATAATAACAATAATTGTAATGAGCAGGAAATTTCTTTTAGGCAATGAAACTAAGAAAAGATAAGGAAATACAACCCAAAACTAACCATAAATGATTGATACCGGCTACATTTGCCACATATAGTGCAACATTTCAGTTTTGAGCCTTATTCTTGAAAGTAGATGAGATACTTCACAGGATCAGATGTCATCACATCACCACCTACTTTATGAATGAGTAACCCAGGTAACATGGTCTGGGTGTCAGGAGTGGTGTAGCAGGGGAGCAAGCCAGTACTGAAATGATAAACAAGAATTATATCATTGCAAGAGGGGGAATGTCATTAGACTAACTATAATAATAATACAACAAGGGGAAAAATCCTGTTAGTAGGGATGTTTAATATAAGATCATGTATCTATTATTAATCTCTAAGCACACTGCATGTGTCTGAGGGATTGAAATGGCATCAAGAAAAGGCTACCGTTGCAGTTTTGGATGGTGTTTTCAAATGTTTAGAACTATTGATCCAGATTAAAATCTGTAAACATAGCCTATGACATATATATTTGGGAAACGAGCAATAAATTAAAGCCATTTTGAGATGGAACAAATATGGCCTATATATCGCTGAATTTGAGATGAGCATTATTTCAAGAAACAATGACATTAGACCAATCTACTACCTTTTGCAGTCTGTTTAATATTATGAATTTTGTTATTTAATTTTCAGTTTTCTGGAATGCAGTAAATAAACAGTAAACCTGAATCATATGTAATAAACATAATCATATATATTACTAGCTGGTGCCCACGACTTCATTTTTGATTGACAGCAACTGACATTTAACCACTATAGTGCATGATGGTAGACTCGAGGTAAACACCACACACCATCACCAGTGGTCTGCGCTATGTAGTTGTGAAACAAAGTAAACTATACGGACACTCATGTCTTTGGTCGAAACACAAAAATATCCTTGATCGGCCATTTTCAAACACCATATCTCCACACCCCTACAACCACCGAAATTTAGCGATCGTGATCGATAGGTGACTTGTGCTACTACCACACACAAACGCCAGTAATCTGTGCTTGATAGTTTTGGTTGAAAAGTGATACACCGGGAAGAAATATGAAACTGCCACAGGTCGACCACTTTCAACCACCATATCTCCCACACACTCATAGCTACCAACATCTAACCACCATAGTGCACTATGGGAGACTCGAGGTCAATACCACACACCGTCACCAGTGGTCTGTGCTATGTAGTTGCGGAAACAGTGAAATATACGGACAATCATGTCTTTGGTTGAAAAACGAAAATATCCTTGATCGGTCATTTTTAAACTCTATTTCTCCCACATCCCCATAGCTACCAAAATTTGGTGAACATTGTGATCAATGGGTGACTCTGTGCTACTACTACACACAAACACCAGTGATCTGCACTAGATTGTTTTGGTTGAAAAGTGACACACTGGGACACATATGTCTTTGGTAGAAATATGAAAATAGCGCAGGTTGACCATTTTCAACCACCATATCTCCCACACCTCCATAGCTACCGACATCTAACCACCATAGTCCATGATGGGACATTCGATGTTACTACCACATACAAACACCAATGGTCTATCCTATGTAGTTGTGGCAGGAAAGTAAAGTATAAGGAGACACAAGTCTTTGGTCAAAATACGAAAATGCCCTGCATCAACTACTTTTAACCATCATATCTCCCACACACCCATAGTTATCGCCATTCGGCCAACGTTGTGCACGATAGGAAACTACATGCTACTTCCACATACAAACACCAGTGAGCTGTGCTGGATAGTGGTGGCTGAAAATATATATATATATATATATACACACACCAGGGTGAGTCAAATGAAAACCTTAAATTTGTAATAACAAAAATTGAAATTTTACGCCATTATCCTGTAAGTTGGTAAGCGTGCTACAAGCAGCATGCAGAATGGCCTGTAGGTGGCAGCATAGTGCAGATGCACAAATACCGTTGCAGTATCAGTATAAAGATGGCTGCCCCACTTGATACTTGCACCAGGTAAGAACAGAGTTCTGTTATTCGGTTTTTTTAGTAGTGAAGGTGTTAAACCTATTGAAATTCATCGAAGAATGAAGGTTCAGTACAGTGATGCATGTTTGTCACAGCAGCAAGTCTACGAATGGAGTAGGAAGTTCACAAATGGTGTGACTTCAGTGGAAGATGCTCCTCGTCCAGGTCAGGCACAACGAGTTGTGACTCCACAGAACATTGCAGCAGTAGAAGCCTTAGTGATGGAAAACTGACGAGTGACACTGAATGACATTGCAGCATGTTTAAAGATTAGTCATGGTTCAGCACACCACATTGTGGATGATGTGCTCCAGTTTCACAAAGTGTCTGCAAGATGGGTGCCACGGCAGCTGACTCCTAAAATGAGAGAACGACAGGGAAGGTTATGCTGACTCTCTTTTAGGATGAAAATGGCGTTATTTTGGAGCATTACATGCCTAGAGGGACCACTGTCATCAGGGCATCATACACAGATCTCCTAAAAAATCATCTTCGGTCTGCAATCAAATCAAAGCGACGTGGATTGCTGTCATCAGGTGTCCTTTTGCAACATGACAATGCAAGGCCCCACACTGCCCGTACAACAGTTGCAACAATCACAGACCTGCATTTTGAGTGTCTTCCTCAACCACCATACTCACCAGACCTTGCCTCAAGTGATTTCCTCTCCATTTGTTAATTTACTGAACAAAGGAAATTTATAATGCTCTTGGCAAATATGACATCAGTTGTGAGCCACACTCATTGTCTGTAGAGTCGCCGACTAGAAGGGACAGAAGCCACATTCCAATGACTGAAAAGAAATTCCTCAGGTTCATGCATGCAGAATCAGAAGTGAATAAATCTGATTTCAACCAGTGATACAAAAAGAGTGTGCTGACATCTTAAGAAAATTCAGACCCAAATGATTTGGCCACATGATAGACTGTCTGAGCCGTATTTTGAAAAATAATAATTGGGAAGAGACCTATTGGAATACCACAAGACAGTTGGATGAAACGATTACAAAAGGACCTTGCAAATCACAGTCCAAATTGGGGGAAGTGGTTGCAGGGTAGGAGATATGAAAAAGAAACTCGACCATTGTCACACATGGCCCTCTGGATTAGTTAATCAATCACGGTGATAGCAAAAAAAAAAAAAAAAATGGAAAAAAATGTTATCCACTACTTGCAACCTGTTCAGGTTGTATCCTCACCTTTGACAACACTGTGCTGCCTGCCAAAATATATTATCATTATTATTATTGTATGCCAAGTACAACAAAAGACATGTACAATCAAATAACTATATCTATAGATTCAAGCCATCTTCTGGCAGCTGTTCCAGCTTGATGCAGTGTGAGAAGGCCTCCAGATAATCTTCTTGCTGGACAGTCCATTACAATGTGGTCAGCAGTTTGTATACCACCACAGTCACACAACGCATCTTCATGGAGACCCCATTTATGCAATGTTGCATTGCTCACTCGATGACCTGTGCGAAATATGTTCAATCGACACCAAAGACGCCTAGGCAAGTTAAACCCTGGAATACAGGTTGTCGGATCTTTTATAAGCTCACAATTGTGTGGGCTGTTGGTTCCCACTTTTTTATCTACTCTTCATACAAGTTAAAGTTGTTGTGTCTGAGACTGGCTGCTTCCATGTAGGCAGGTCTCCTCGATTTTAAACATGTGCGAGGAAGGTGAAGAAGGTCATCATGCAGAGGAATCATTGTTTTCCTCCACTTCTTCCAATTCTCTAAGCAGTATTGATTTTCTCCTCAGATGTGGTCAAGGAATGTTGGAAAGTACAGGCAGCCAGGATACTGGGGTAGACCTAATGACACCATTCATTGTTCTCATAGCAGCATTTAGCTGGGTGTCAACTTTGGCAGTATGAGCACTACCAAGCCATGTAGAGCAACAGTATTCTGCTCGGGAGAATGCCAAACCAAGGAATGCTCCTTGAAGAACTTGAGCACCTGCACCCCTTAACATACCAGCCAGTTTCTTTACAAGGTTCACACGGGTTTTCACTTTCTCTGCAGTGTTAGATAAATGGTGATGAAAAGTGAGGGCTCAATCCAAGGTAACTTCCAGATATTTGGGGTGGTATTTGTGTTCTACTCTTCCAAGGGGTCCAAAGGTTGGTCTTATTTTGATGTAGGCGAGCTGGTTTGAAAGGTAGAATCAACAAGCCTCTGTCTTTGTCAGATTTGGTTTTAGTTTCCACTTAGAGTAGAATGCGTAGAGCTTGTTAAGACTCTCATAGAGTCTATCTACACAAATCTGGAAGTTTCTATCCTGGAAAGTAATTGCCAGGTCATCAGCATACTGAAATTTACTGCAATTTAGTTGAGGTATGTCCGTAATATGTAATATATAAATTAAAAGGCACAGGTGCCAGCACCGAACCCTTAGGCAATCCATTGTTGAGAACATGCCAGCGACTCTTTTGGGCCCCGCAGTGGACCTGGATTTTGTGATTACTTAGCATGTTGTTCAAGAGTTCAGCTATTTTTTGGCACGGTACAGCATTTAGGAATTTTAGGAAACCCTCATGCCAGATAGTGTCATAGGCTGCTGTTAGGTCGATGAACACAGCTCCATTTTTAAGTTTCTTTTGAAATCCAGTCTCAGTGCGGTCATGAGAGTCAGAACCTGCTTGGCACAGCTACTCTTTGGCCTGAAGCCAGCCTGCTCTGGGGTAATGACTTTATTAATGGCGTTGTGAATCGAAGCCAGCACCATTCTTCCAAGCAGCTTATATGCTGTGCTGAGGAGAAAAATTGGCCTATAGTTTTCTGGTGCAGTTCCTTCTTTACTCAGTTTTACATTGGGTGTCACCTTAGCTTTTTTTTTAAAGGCAGGAGGCAACTTTGATGTCTGTACTATTTCACTGAAAAGTGCAAGCAACCATTTTCTTCCGATAGGGCCTGTATTAACTAGAAATTCTGGGTACATGTCCAGCTGCTTTGCGGAGTCTAGTATACTTCAATGTGGCATCCAATTCAGACAAAGTGAAGGGGTTTGAATGTTCTGTGTTTGGTTTAATGAGCTTCTTGACTTTATGAAGTTCACTTTTCACAGATTGAATTGTATCTCTACTACCTGGCATCCTAAAGGTTCTTAGCAGGTGGCTGGCTATGACATTGCAGGACGTTCCCCCTTTCGTACCTTTCTGGTTGTAGTCGACATCCAGTTTTCGGATTAAAGACCAAGCCTTTCTGCTTGAGTGTGTGATTCTAACTTCTCAGTTGTTTCCTGCCAGACTTGTTTTCGACGTTGGTTAAGAGAATCCAGCAACCATGTCACTAAGGCTGGTATCCACTTCTTTCGAACTCCTTGGGCAAATGGGTGCACTCGTGGTCCCAACCAGGGATATAGTCAGATCTGTAGCCCCTTGGTATGTTGTACTTTGCTGCTGTTTCCACAGCTTTCAGAAATTCCTTGTAAGATGTTACAGCACTTGGAACATTTTCAGGGAGTCTATCCAATGTCTTAGTTAACTCTTCCCAATTTGCTTTCTTAAAGTTCCAGTGAGAGGATGGGGCAGATCTTATGACTTTTATATGGATACCAAATGAAACAACCACTGGCCTATGCTGACTGTGTGGAAAGTCATTAAGGACAATTCACTGAATGCTCAGACCATCATCAACATTGGGAGTTTTTGTTATAAAACACAGGTCAGGATTAGACTCTGATCCCCATCTGGCGGACTTGAATGTCTTCTTACTCTTGGCATCAAAGTGAAGGTCCAAATTATTAAGCTCCATCCATTCACACAACCATCTACCATTCTCGTCTTCTTCCATGTAACCCCAGTTAGGGCTGTGGGAACTAAAATCCCCCACATACAATGCGGGGTGCTGCAAATTGGCAGTGGGCCGGCAGACCAAAAGATATTCTGTGGCTTACAGATATTAACTATACACACGCCAAATGCCTGCACAACTAAGATCTGTACATTGCCTGAATACTGTTTGGCCACTGTGGATACATCCATTATATTGTTTCTGGCATATGTTGCAATACCATATTGCTGGTGAATGATACTATCTTCTATATAATACCTGGGGATGTGGCCTCTGCATTTAAGGTCTATGAAGTCGCGCGTGTGGGTCTCTTGAATTGCCAGAAAGTCCACATGGTGACTGAGCATCAGTTTGGACAGGACTTTGCTTTTCTCTATAGATAATCCCTCTATGTTAAAATGGCACATCCGGAGGGTGTTGCCTAAGCCCTGAAGAGGGCTTTTTGTTTTAATTCTCATGTTTGACTCTTGCACGCCTTCTGCAAGAGTTAGCCTAATTGTGATTGCAATTAGTTTCCAGTGGCACCGGCAGTATATGATCCAGAGATATGAGGGCAATCTCGTTGTAAATAGGTATAAAACTAAATGCTGATGTGTCCATCCCACGTATTGAATTCTATGCTGGAATGTGCTTGCCTTCTTCAATACACCAAGATTGTGTTCCTACTATGCTTTATTGTTTTTTCACATTAATTTTGGGCCTCATTTCATCCATCTTTCCATATTCCTGTCTAACTTTTAGTTTGCTTTTAGATTTTGATCTCTAGAACAATCTTCAAATTCTGTTTGTTCACAAGTTCTGAAATAGGATCTGTTTAAGAATTAAGAATCTACATTTCATAAATGTCAGCTCACAATCATTTTTCTTGTAATGTAAGGTGCATGGTGGAGTAGTAAAACTGTTTCTGCTAGGAATGCAAATATACACATGCAGGAAACTCAATCTCATACATTGAGCAAATGTTTTAAATTGATTTCTATGTGTTGTCTACTGAACTGTTGTATTGGATTTGTAGGTTCAGTGATTTTGATTAAATATTTTACCATTTATTCATGCTTTCATCTTCCTTGCATTCTTGCAGCCTTTCCAGGTGAAGGTTGGAATGGTTTGTTAGAGAAAATCACAGTATTTTTCTTTTCTTTGGAACTAATGATTACTTCTCCACTGATGCAACAACAATATTGTCAGAGCTGAATTTAGGACTTGTGTTTCTTTATTGTTTGTTTCATCTTCATACATTTTTTCTTAAGTGGTTCAGGTAAATTAAAGAATTCTGTATGTATAAGAAATTGGCAGGTTGAAAATACTAGTTGAAACATTCTTGATTTAAACAAATCGAGAAACCCCTGTTTGGTCCCCTGTTTTTAATGTATTTTGGATCAGATCAAAAAAGGTTGACTGCATTTTCTTATTCAATATTAGACTTCCTTCTTTTCATTATGGATAGTGATGATTTGTTCCCCAGTCATTTTCCATTTCATAAAACTAAAGTACAGCATGTATTTCATCATTTTCTGTCATGTTTTCCAGGTCATTCTTGGAATCGCAGCAGCTATTATTTTGCTGCTGCCAGTCTTGCAAGATATGGGGATGGCGAAGAAACAACATGGAGATGAAACTGATGTGGAGACAGTTTTAACATGGGAGCAGTATCATAATTACTGTCACCAACCAGCATGGGAAATGTCATCTGTAGCTGCTGTGCAGTTGCAGTGTGCTCCACTTGATGGCATACCTGTTAGCTGGGATGGCTATGTGACACAGGTCTGTCAGTTACAAATTTTTAAAATCAATATGGAACAGATGTTTCTTTCATTTAGACTTACTCTGTTTTACTATGTTAATTATTTTTGTTGTTCTCTTAATCCTATGATAAATTTAAAACTATCTGTTTAATACTGGTCCAGAGTTAAGCCTATCTCTCTCTCGGGTCTTTTATTTATTTATTTTTTTATTATTATTATAATTTTGTTGTTGTTGACATTCCTGGAAATGTTTACAGTTAAGTTTGTTAGTTACAAGTTGCTTAATTGTCTTCTTTGCTTGAAATGTATCCAAAAATCCATAATTAAAGAGTACAGATTTGGTGAGAAAAAGTAAGCAACAACTTATCTACTATATAATTTCGTAAGGTCACTTACTCACCTCGATGGCTATTGGCTTGAAAATGGTGACATCATGGGCCAGCCTTCGCTCGCAAAACAGTGACCAGAGATACTATTATAAGAAATTCGTGGTTATGTCCACAATTAAATAGCTAAGCAACTACTACCAAATTAATAGCCATAATAGATTCATTAAGATTGCTTTTCGTAGCGTTTCATAGTTTAAAAAAAATATATTGACAAACTAGCTGGTATCTATGACTTCGTTCGTGTGTCTTTGGCCGAAATACGAAAATATTCTTGATCGACCAATTTCAACCACCATATATCCCACTACTCTCACAGTTCCCAAAATTCAGCCAACGTTGTGATCGACAGGTGACGCTGTGCTACTACCACACACAAACACCAGTGATCTGTGCTAGATAGTTTTGGCTGAAAAGTGATACACCATGACACATACGTTTTTGGTAGAAATATGAAAGTGCCGCAGGTCGATCACTTTAAACCACCATATCTCCCACACACCCATAGCTACTGACATTTAACCACCATAGTACTCGATAGGAGACATGATACCACTACCACACCTAAACACCAATTGTCTATGCTTTGTAGTTGTGGCAGCAGGGTGACATATGCGAGACTCATGTCTTTGGTCGATATACGAAAATATCCTTGATCAGCCACTTTCAACCACCATATCTCCCACACTACCACAGTTGCCGACATTCGGTCAACGTTGTGCGCGACAGGAAACTCCATGCTACTTCCACACACAATGACCAGTGATCTGTGCTAGGTAGTGGTGGCTGAAAAGTGAAATATAGGTAAAAACACGTCTGTTTATATATATATATATAAGATTTTGTGGCTGAAAAAAAAGTGGATCTGCTTTTCAGTAACATGTTGCTAATGGATCAACTGAAACCACGAATGACATTGTTATTCTGGCTTGGAAAAATTTCAGTCTAATTATAATTTTCACTAATGTTGTTGCTTGACCATAGTTTATGCATTATGGTTTATTTGCTTTTTACCATCAACGTAGCCCGCCAACACAAGATAGCAAAGATAGAAGACCCATTTGGAAAAAAATCATAAAAATGAGTGAGAAGTCTATTGTGAAGCCAGTGTTTCTACATCAAAATTGAGCACCGACAACAACATATAAAATTGATCATTTGAATGTTGGTGAACCTAGAGCCTCCTATTCAACACCAAATTCTGCTCCTGAAAATAAATTCCCAGCATGTGATTTATGGGATACCCTTGACAAAATGAATTTGGCTGACACTGAATTGGAATATTTAGAAAGCTGTCACCTGCCATTTGAAGAACATTTGATTTGTTATTTAAAAGAACCTTTGGTGTCAGTATTGGGCTACCAGTCCGTGTATTTATTTACGAGCAATAGCAACCAAATACTTATAAGCTCCTCCGACTAGTCTTCCTACCGAATAATTTGTTCAGTGCTGCCGGTCTACTCTATGACGTCAGAAGAGCTAACCCCGCAGGGGCCTGGTACGCACGTGCCAGGTACGGGTTTAGCGAAACCCGCGGTGCCCGAGCTGGAAATTTGTGAGCGCCGCAAGTTTCCCACACCGTAAACTCCTACCATGCTTCAACGACCACCGTAGGGCGTGGCGGTAGAACGTTGTGTGCCTAGGAGAACGGGGATCTTGGCTTCATCACCCGGATCGCGAGGACAGTACAAACCTCTATAAAAAAAACCCTCAACCTCAAGGTCGGACACATGTCGAGGAGGTGGATGAGTGGTGAGGCAACCCACCCGCTAACGTGCGACCTCAGGGGCACCTGCGCACCCCTGTTGTAAAAGCACTTCTTTTTTAAAATGGTTTTTTCTCGTGGGACCAAAATTTCTACTCACAAAAAGCTAAAAACCCCTGCGGCCCGGGTGTGTCGCAGGTTAATAAAAATACACCCAGTTCTTACAAACGGGCGAGGGTTGAAAGCCCTCCTCCAGATGTAAACAACAGTAACGGTAAGGGTTGTAATATTGACAATGCCTTCGTTATTATGACAAGGGTGGAGGGATCTTTTGAGAATCCATTTTATGTACACAAGGGTTTAGAGAGTATTGCGGGTACCCTCAAATCGGTCAAAAAGCTGTGGAAATGGGACACTGCTTGTGGAAACATCCACCCACAGGCAGGCTGTCCAACTCCTTAAGTGCGAGAAGCTCGGGGAGTTCGCAGTGAAGTGCAAACTCCATAAAACTCTAAATTCTAATAAAGGTGTCATCACCTGCAGGGACCTTATGGATTTAGAGACCGAGGAACTCCTTAAGGAGAGGTCAACAGAACATGTGGTCAAGGTACGTCAGGTTAAATGAAGGGTTAACGGCAGTCTTGAGAAGACAGCCACCTTCGTCCTGACGTTCGACACTCCGACGTTGCCCAGAAACATCAAGGCAGGATATTTGAACTTAAATATTCGCCCGTATGTACTGGACCCAATGCGCTGTTTCAAGTGCCAGCGGTTTCGGTCATACAACGGCAACCTGCAAGGGCAACCCCACCTGTGGGAAATGTGGAACGGCGGCTCATGAGGCAGGCATTAGTTGCACCCTCCCACAGGTGTATGTGAACTGTTCTGGGGCACATCCAGCCTGGAGGAGAGAGTGTCGATTGTATCTGGAAGAAAAAAAGATACAGGAGTTGAAAACGAAAGAGCGCATATCGTATGGTGAAGCCAAGAAACGATATAAGGCTCTGTCTCCACCTGTCTTCGCTACCAGCTTCGCTAAGACGTTATCAGCTCCCGTCAGGAAAGAAAGTGTCGCTACCCAGACGTCCGTTGTGGACATGGGCACAAGTCCAATGTGCTCATGTCAGTGCAGATGTGGTGCCACACCCGTCTAGGTCATTACACCTAGGACCTCGGACGTCGGTAGCAACACTCTGACAAACTCGACCACATCCACAGCAGGTTCAGCAAGTCTACCAGCAAAGACACAGCCATCCGTTACAGTAGCTACAGACGTGGGTGCCTCTGCAACAGCAAAAAGAGCACCCATTGCAAAAGCATTATGTGCAGCAGATGTAGCAATGGCAATGCCATCTGCCAGTAGCGGATGGCAAACTGTGCAGAAAGTTCGGGGTCCGCAGTTTAAACACACGGACCCCACTATGTTCTTGAAGTTGCCTTGTACTTCCCCTCCCAGTTCCCCAACTGGCAGGGAGAAGAAGGGGAGAAGGCCTCGGCGGAAGAAAAGTCTGCAATACTCTGAGGCCTTAGAACAACAGTCGTCTTCGCACCTTGAAGACGACGTAATGCTGGTGGACAAACCTGGTTCCGTTCCACAGGAAACACCGGTCACTGACCCACCCAACCCGGGGCGGGTGGTTTTAAATAGATAGGATGGCTCCCATTCTTCAGTGGAACGCCAATGGCTTTCAGGCTCACAAAGAGGAAGTCCAACTCTTAGCACGGTCTAATCCATTGTGTCTCTGCTTACAGGAGACACATTTTAGACCATAGCACCAACCAGTGCTAAGAGGATATGACATTACCGAAAGGACGACACCGAGGGTGATCGAGCGAAGGGGGGAGTGGCTGTGTTTGTTCTAAACACTGTCCACTCCGAACCCGTTGCTCTCATCTCTGATCTATGGGCAGTAGCAGTGAGGATACACGGTCATATTAAAATGACCGTGTGCTCCATTTATCTACCACCAAATGCGCCCGTCGATTATGACGATCATGTCGACTTATTACAGCAGCTCACTCGGCCATTCCTCCTCCTAGGAGACTTTAACGCACATAGTGCATTGTGGGGTTCGAACGCCGATTGCCCCAGAGGCCGAGTGGTTGGTAGATTAATGGAGCAGGAGAACGTTTGTATCCTGAATACAGGACGAATGATCCACTTCACCACTGCTTCCGGTTCATCCTCTGCCATTGACCTTTCGTTGTGCTCTCCTTCAATCGCGGACTCCATGCATTGGGAAGTGGATCGCAACCTCCATGGAAGCGACCACTTCCCTATTTGGATGCACGTCGAGTGTGAGCGAGGGAGAGGCAATAACCGACGCAAATGGAACGTCAGTAATGTAGATTGGCAGCTCTTCTGCCGATCCGTATTACTAGAGCCCTGTGAGGACTATACAGGAGAAGGTGAATCGTGATTCACCATGCAGCTGACGTTTCCATGCCGAAGAGCTCCGGAACGCTGCGAAGGACACCCGTCCCCTGGTGGAATGATGAATGTCGTTCCGCCATCCAGGGTCGCCGACGGGCGTTGCGTCGTTTTAGGTTGTGTCCAACATCTGACAACCTAGCAGCGTTCCGTATTGCCAGAGCTAAGGCGCGTCGAGTTATTAAGGAGAGCAAGAAGAGGTCATGGCAGAACTTTGTGAGCACTATAAATCGTTCCACACCTTCGTCGAAAGTATGGGAGTCCATTCGCCGTATATCTGGAAGGTACTCCCGCCCACCAGTGTCTGGGTTACTGGATCACGGACGTATAGTTATTGACGAACGAAGCACAGCGCAGCTGATGGCGGAGAACTTTGCCGCCTTCACTTCGTCCGCTAACTTCAAGCCTCGGTTTCAGCGACGAAGAGTCGCTGCCGAGAGGCGAGTGTTGTGCTTCGATTCATAAAGTACAGAGGCCTACAACTGCCCATTTACATCTTGGGAGCTTGAGTCAGTGTTTAACAACACAAATGACACTGCTCCAGGGCCTGATCTGATCCAGTACCAGATGCTGAGGCATCTTAGTAAAGATGCTAAGGAGTACCTTTTAGATATTTTTAATCAGATTTGGACCGGAGGACACTTCCCCGACTTGTGGAAAGAGGCAACACTTATCCCTATTTTAAAGCCTGGTAAGGACAAATTGTTTGCCAGGTAGCTATCATAGCTTACAAGCTACTTGGGTAAGACACTGGAGAGGATGGTCAATCGCCGCCTCATCTGGTGTCTGGAATCCCAAAACCTTCTGAGCCGCTTTCAGTGCGGATTCAGGAAGTTCCGTCCACCTTGGACAACCTGATCCTCCTGGAGGCGGCAATACAGGATGCGTTCATCCGCAGCCAACACCTTGTGGGTGTTTTTTTCGATCTTGAAAAGGCCTACGATACTACCTGGCGACATGTTATTTTAAAACAGTTGCATGAATGGGGTTTTAGGGGTAACCTTCCCCGTTTTTTAAAATCGTTTTTTCTGGTCATTGCTTCTGGTACCGAGTCGGTAGTGAAGTGTCTTATCTTTTTATTCAGGAAAACGGTGTCCCTCAGTGGTCGGTTTTAAGTGTTTCGCTTTCTGCCATTGCTATTAATAGCATTGCAGCCATTATAAGGAGTCCCCTACGGTACTCCTTATATGTGGACGACTTTTTAATTTTTATTACATTGTCCAGCCTGAGAAGTGCTGAGCGGCAGTTGCAGCTCGCGTTGAACAGGCTGGACGAATGGTCAGTGCACACCGGTTTTTGTTTCTCCGCTTAGAAAACCCGGTGTGTACTTTTTACTCGCAGCAGAAGCCTTTTACCAGAGCCTCACCTTACCCTGAGGAACACCGTTTTAAATTTTTAGTGATACTGTTCGATTCCTGGGCCTCATTTTTGACACAAGACTCAACTGGCTTGTGCATCTAAAAGATGTGAGAGCCAGGGCCTTAAAAGCTCTTAATCTTTTAAAATGTCTGTGTGGCAGGTCATGGGGCGCTGACTGCTCCTGCCTGCTACAATTTTACAGAGCCTTTGTTCGGTCACGGTTGGAATACGGTTGTATCGTCTATAGTTCGGCATGGGACAGTTATCTGCGTATATTGGATAGTGTCCACCATGCTGGAATTCGGCTTGCCATAGGTGCATATCGCACCAGCCCTATTGTCAGCATTTGTGCTGACTCAGGCGATTCGCCGCTTACCATCCGCCGGCAACTCCTCATGGTGCGACACTACCTGCAGGTTGCCATAACACCTGGCAGTTCCTGTGTACGACATAGTTTTGCATCCCAACTACGAGCGACTCTATACCAACCGTTCAGCTACCGTACAAAGGCTATTTTAGAACAATACGGATTCGAGCTTCCCCTCTTTTTATCACCAGGGTTGGAGTAAATCTCCTCCCTGGCTTTTAAAGAGGCCCAGAACAATTTTAGACCTGTCTCGCTATAATAAATTGAGTACCACTGACAGTGTTTTAATAATATTTTTAGAGACATTTTAAATCAGCATCACACGTTTACCCCAGTGTATACGGATGGGTCTAAGCAGGCTAACGGAGTTGGATGCTCCGTAGTGTTCCCTCGAGCGACTTACACATTCAAACTGGACGGCAGGTGCAGCGTTTTTACTGCTGAGTGCTACGCCGTGCTAAAGTCGCTCCAGCATATGAAAATAACTCGCGATAAGTGTTTCATCATATGCTGGGATTCCCTCAGCTTTATTCAGGCCATAAGTAATATGTACCCAGCAGACCATCTAATCCAAGACATTCAGGACACCCTCCAGTCCCGGAGGTCGTATTCTGCTGGGTACCCGGCCATGTGGGAATCAGGGGGAACGAGGCAGCTGATGTAACTGCAAAGTTGGCCTGCGACAAGGTTATAATTGACTTTGCTCCCAAAGTCTCAAAGTCCCAAAGTCAGACCTTGCCTCGGCGGCGAAGAGATTTGTTTTTGACGTTTGGCAGAGGCAGTGGCTGGAAGTTGAGCATAATAAGCTCCGGCTGGTCAAACCGACCGTTCAGCCGTGGAGCAGCTCCTTTCCAGCGGGTGAGGAGGAATGTGGTCCTCCTTACTCGACTCCGTATTGGGCACTGTCCTCTAACTCATAGTTTCCTTCTCCGCCAGGAGGACTCACCGGAATGTGATGCTTGTGGTGTACCTTTGATGGTATGCCACATTTTAACCGAATGTGTACTGTTTTTAGATTTAAGGGCAGACGTTGGCTTAGCCAATGATCTGTCCCTTATTTTAAACGATGACGGTGACAACGTGGCTAAGGTTTTAAAGTTTTGTTGCTTGGCCGGTCTTGTCCCAAAAATTTTGGGTAGATCTGCCCAGGTTTTAGATCGGATTGGTGGCCATTTACAACCACCAATTCAAGTACTGTTTTTACTTGTGACACTGCTTATATTGCTGGCCCTTTTACAGTCAGTCAGCTAACTTGTTTTTTAAACTGGTTGGCCCTTTTACAGCCAACCAGTTAATGTATGTATTTTTATATTTTATTGCCGAGTCTCAGTTTTATATCTTATGTTGCCGTCTGTGTGGCCTATCCCTTTACAGTCAGCCACGCAGACGGTATTTTAGTTAGTATGTTAGTATTTCATTGTGCTGTCTCTGTGGCCGACCCCTTTACAGTCGGCCACAGAAACGGCAATTTTGTCACGTTTTCACGCCTGGTTTATGTTAGGGCGCTAATGACCCCGTCGTCGACGCGTCTTAAAACCCAAACAACAACAACAACAGAAGAGCTAATTTAAACAGCGAAAATGTTGACAAACTATTAGTTTTAGCTTATAACATCAAGCTGTTTGGCTTTGATTATTAAATCTTATTTTATTAGTGCTGATCTACTTTATGTTTTGATGATATTTGGAACATTTTTAATTAATCTGTATACGTGAAACTATTTTAAAAATATTGGTATTGATCCAGTATTAACTGAAAATTTAATATGTGATACTAATTTAGACTGCAGGATATGGTATTTTAAAAGCCAGAATAATTTATGTTAGGTAAGAAAATTGAAACTTGTTTTTAAAAACGACAGTATTACTATATTTAAACTAACTATTACTATATTTGATTTACCAAAGGTAAAACTCCAAATAATTGATTATTAATTTAATCCACGAGACAACTTATTCTAATTTAATTCGGGCTGTTACTGTTAAATTTTATAATTTCTTTTATTATTACTAAATAAAAATAACTGCATTTAATTTTGCTAAATTTCGTTGCTAAAAACCGGGTTTGGTACTATTTTACTGTTTTATTTTATTATAATAAATAAATATTAAAAACTGTGTTCATAATTATTGTAAAGGTGCAACTTATATCAACAACATCTATAATATAAAAATGAATCCCAAAATGTGTTGGTAAGCGCATAACTCAACAACGCCTGGACCAATTTGGCCAATTTTTTTTTTTTAAATGTTCGTTGGAGTTCAAGGATGGTTTTTACGGCGAGAAAAATTCGAATAATTGCCGGAAAAACCCTTAAAACAGACCTTTTCTTTTTCCAACCCTTAAAACAGCCCTTTTCTTTTTCCCATATAAACGTTTCCTATACCATTTATCAGATTGCAATGAAACTTTGGAGAGTTTTCGAGTGTGCGTCTGCGAAGGTTCCTGTGAAAAAAAAATTCCAAAAAGTCAGCCCCTATTCCCCATAACACCCCATAATTTAGGCAAAACCACATTTTTTATTCGATTTAGATAGGAATTTGTACACTTATACTTTAAAACAAACAGAAAAATACTGCCAACATATGATTTCCGAATATTCATCCCCTCTCCCCCTTTCCACCCCCTAACGTTTTTTACCCCATAATTTAGGCAAACCAATTTTTTTATCCGATTTAGATAAGAATTTGTACACTTATACTTTAAAACAAACAGAAAAATACTGCCTACGTATGGTTTTCTGAATATTCATCCCCTCTCCCCCTTTCCACCACCATTACGTTTTTACCCCATAATTTAGGCAAACCACATTTTTTATTCGATTTAGATAGGAATTTGTACGCTTATACTTTAAAACAAACAGAAAAATACTGCTAACATATGATTTCCGAATATTCATCTCCTCTTCCCCTTTTCCACCCCCATTACGTTTTTACCCCATAATTTAGGCAAACCAATTTTTTTATCCGATTTAGAAAAGAATTTGTACACTTATACTTTAAAACAAACAGAAAAATACTGCCTACGTATGGTTTCTGAATATTCATCCCCTCTCCCCCTTTCCACCACCATTACGTTTTTACCCCATAATTTAGGCAAAACCACATTTTTTATTTGATTTAGATAGGAATTTGTACACTTATACTTTAAAACAAACAGAAAAATACTGCTAACATATGATTTCCGAATATTCATCTCCTCTTCCCCTTTCCACCCCCATTACGTTTTTATCCCATAATTTAGGCAAACCAAATTTTTTATCCAATTTAGATAAGAATTTGTACACTTATACTTTAAAACAAACAGAAAAATACTGCCTACGTATGGTTTCCGAATATTCATCCCCTCTCCCCCTTTCCACCACCATTACGTTTTTACCCCATAATTTAGGCAAACCACATTTTTATCCGATTTAGATAAGAATTTGTACACGTATACTTTAAAAAAGAGAGAGAAATACTGTACACATTAATTTCACAAAAACCCAATCCCTCTCCTCTCTTTCCACCACCTTAATTACACCCTCTGTCTGTCTATCTGTTTGTCCTCTATGCGCTCCTAAACCGTTCTTCCAATTATGGTGAAACTTTGGTGAGTTGTCGATGTGCGCATCCGGGGTGGTTCCTAAGAAATAAAATTTCCAAAAAACCACCTCCTCTTCCCCATAACTTAACAAAACCTACGGATTTTATCTGATTTGTACGGAAATTTGCATACATATACTTTAAAATAAACAGAAAAACACTGTCTACATTTGGATTCCAAAAAAGCACCCCTTTCCCCCTTCCCTCCCCTTAATTTTTACACAAACCCACACTTTTTATCAGATGTCGATGGAACTTTGCACGCATATCTTATATATATATAAAAATAGACGCGTTTTTTCCTATATTTCACTTTTCAGCCACCACTACCTAGCACAGATCACTTATGTTTGTGGGTGGAAGTAGCATGGAGTTTCCTGTCATGCACAACGTTGGCCGAATGCCGATAGCTGTGGGGATGTGGGAGATATAATGATTAAAGTTGGTCAGTCCAGGGCGTTTTCATATTTCGACCAAAAATTCGTATCTCCGTATACTTCTCTTTCCTGCCACAACTACATAACACAGATCTTTGGTGTTTGTATGTGGTAGTAGAATCGTCTTTCCTGTCGTGCACTATGGTTGTTAGATGTCGGTAGCTATGGGGGTGTGGGAGATATGGGGGTTGAAAGTGATCGACCTGTGGCAATTTCATACTTCCGCCAAAGACAAAAGTGTCATGGTGTAACACTTTTCAGCGAAAACTATAGACCACAGATAACTGGCGTTTGTGTGTAGTAGCAGCACAGAGTCACCTTTCGATCACAACAGCGGCCGAATTTCAGAAACTGTGGTTGTGTGGGAGATATGGTGGTTGTAAGTGGCCGACCAAGGATATTTTCGTATTTCGACTGTCTCCGCATATGTCACTTTTCTGCCACAACTACATAGCATAGAGCATTGGTGTTTGTGTTTGGTAGTAGAATCGTATCTCATGTAGTGCACTATGGTTGTTAGATGTTGGTAGCTATGGGGGTGTGGGAGATATGGGGGTTGAAAGTGGTCGACCTGTGGCAATTTCATACTTCTGCCAAAGACGAAAGTGTCATGGTGTATCACTTTTCAGCGAAAACTATAGATCACAGATAACTGGCGTTTGTGTGTAGTAGTAGCACAGAGTCACCTTTCGATCACAACAGCGGCCGAATTTCAGAAACTGTGGTTGTGTGGGAGATATGGTGGTTGTAAGTGGCCGACCAAGGATATTTTCGTATTTCGACGAAAGGCATGTGTCTCCGCAGATTTCACTTTTCTGCCACGACTACATAGCATGGAGCATTGGTGTTTATGTGTGGTAGTAGAATCGTGTCTGTTGTCGTGCACTATGGTTGTTAGATGTCTGTAGCTACGGGGGTGTGGAAGATATGGGGGATGAAAATGGTCGACCTGCGGCAATTTCATATTTCTGCCAAAGACGCATGTGTCACGGTGTATCATTTTTAAGTGAAAACTATCAATCGCAGATCACTGGCCTTTGTGTGTGGTAGTAACACAGAGTCTCCCATCGATCACAACGTTGGCCGAAATTCGGTAACTGTGGGGGTGTGTGAGATATGGTGTTTGAAATTGGTCGATCATAAATATTTTCGTATTTCATCCAAAGACTTGAGTGTATCCGTAAATTTTACTTTGCTGTCGGAACTACATAGCGCAGAAGACTGGTATTTGTGTGTGGTAATAGTATCGAGTCTCCCATCGTGCACTAGGGTGGTTATATGTGTATAGCTGTCAATATGAATTCTTTACAATCACGAACGAAGTCGTGGGTACCAGCTAGTATAAAATAAAATAACAGTTCAATATTTGCATGTCATATGTATTACATGCCAATATTCTAAGATATATAATTATTTTTTAACCTTCGGCTTCAGCTATGGCCGAAGGTTATCCCATGAGCCAAACATTTAGCTTCAGCCAAAAAATGACCTTTAATCAGACACTAATTGTAACTGACTAGTTGTGACAGAACAGAAACATTTAATAAGAAAACCATATTTTTGTGCCATGAGATTAAACTAAAATCGATATATTTACTCCTATAGCAAAGAAATGTAAGTTGCCATGGGGATAAGAAATCAAGAGATAGCTGGACATTAGCGACATAAAGACCAAACGGTTGCTTTGAAACCATTTCACTGCTGAAGAACCTTGCATTCTTCGAATACTATAAGTCTGATGTAGTTCCTAGAGGAATATGAGTTGTGAATAATAAACAATATATTTTGAAAGCAAAAGAACTGAGTTATTTATAATTATAACCAGTCACACGATATGGTGCAAGAAAAGCTCTGGTGTGAACTGATGACATGGCCAGTTGACTGCCGCCTTCCTTCGTATAAACATTCTACACTGACTCATATACTAATGTTGCTGTTGCTGCTTCAGCAGTGCTTGCCACTTCTGACAGTTCTAGAATTGAGGCGTATCACATTATACTTCCTGCACTTAAGTCAAAAAAAATCGCTAACTGAGCAAAAAGCAATTTTTTTTTAAGATAAACAATATTCGTATGGATGACAAATGTATATATATTCTTGAATGTATCTTTCTTGCATTTGAAAATGTTTCTCCATTTCTTTATCTAGATATACATTACATTAAAACTACAGGTTACATTGACATCATACACAAATTGATGCAATGTGGCATACTTTTCTGCACAGAACAACTTAACACTGATCCATCTTTCAGAAACAGCTGTAGACATTTCAACAAGATTCTGTGCCATCTTATTAGACGAAAGCCTTCCCATCCTTGGCTCCAAAAATTTAACCATTTTTATAAGTTCTAAAGATTTTCCATCTGATAATCTGGACTTACCCCTCCAATGTGCAATTTTGTTGGCTATTCTGGTATGCTTGGCATGCCTTAAAGGTACAGTAATATTGGAGCAGGCCTGTCTTGTCCTGTTGGGGTTGTAGCTTTTTCCTGCTTTTGGTAATAGTAAGACACTGTTATTAGCTATGATGATGTGTCGTATTCTCTTCCATGATACTGCTGGTGCTAATTAATTGTGCTTGCAAAGTTCATGGCTAAATCCAGTTGCCTATTTCTAGAAGGTTCTAAACTGCATTGAGCAACAGTGAGGATATTGTCTATTGTTAGAAAAACTTTACTCCAGTAATTGATTTATTTTGAACTCTTGATGTTACTGTTGGTATCAGGAAATTAGTACACTCTTGAAAGAAAATGTTTATCAAACTTCGAACCAAAATTGAAGATTACAGGTTATTCTTTAAACACACAAACACCAATGTTATAGCATTTGCTCATGCATTGTTAACCACATTCCAGCCCCATTTGAGTGAGCTTCAAAGAAATGTTTGACCCTGAAACTTCTCCAAGTACAGTTTGTCACTAAAATTATTCTATCATCTTTGTAAATTATTCTAAGTTCCGAATAGTACTACCATTATGCTGACTTACACACATTCAATACACTGCTCAAAATCTGTAAAGCTAATACCACAAGGCAGCTCCTGACTTTCCCTTTTTATACTCTTACCCCTAAAATTATGATGGTGAAACCAGTTGGAACACACTTTTCTCATGGTACATAAATTTTACTGATCTTTACCAAATTTTGACATTTCATAGATTGAATTATTTCTAGCAGTTTTACAAGTTTTCTCGAATTCCTACTAGCTATGCCAGTATTAATTATTTAAATCAGTATCTTGTACATTCCTTTTATACCAAAAGAATTAATAAAAGGTAGAAATCAAACAGTTAGAGTAGGAAATGCAGTATCAAAAGAAGTGAAAATGGGAGAGCCACATGATAGCATGTTGGAACCATTCATATTCGTTATTTGAATGATTGAGTGTGTTGAAGGTCTACTATCCGAAGTTTGAAAATGACATAATGCTATATAATATGACCAAAATAATAGAAGACTGCAGGGTGAGCTGGACAGGATATCTAGCTGGGTAGGTCAACATGGGATGAAGATGAATGCAAAGAAGAGTCAGCATAATGGGTACACAGATAAAAAAACTAAAGGTTGATTATTATTACAAGTTGGGAAAAGAATTGCTTGCTGAAGAATTAATGTAAATAATTTGATATAGCATTTGATAACAAACTCAATTGGACGTTGCTGCATAACTGGAGCTTTATTTGTCAGATAATCTTTACTGTTTGAATAAAGAATCTAGTGTTTACTATTTTCAACAGATTCGAACTTTATTGTTGTCCTTTTGTCTATCTCCTCACGGAGATGTCAAGTATCAGAAAATGCCAGCTTCTTTTTCAGCAATAACTAAAATTCATAGTAGCAACTCATATATCTGATCTACGCTCTTCAAACCTCGCTGTATTCTCTCTTCACCATGGTAACCCAAACTTTTTTTTTCTCTTAGATCAATCATTATTCAGCTGCATCCATGCCCAAAGAACAAAATATAATTTTTCGTAAAAACCTATTACTATTAAATCCTAGCCCAGTCTATTCTGTTGTGTCACAAAAGGACACATTGGACAGGTAGTAGGAAAAGGTTTCAAAATCCTTCACTTGTTGAAGAGAGTGATGAGGGATTGTACCAGAGAAGTAAGAGAATTGGGCTACAAAACTATGGTCAGACCATGTAACGGTTTATACCTTTTTACCTTTTAAAGGAATATAAGATGAGTTATAACAAAATTTCTTTTAATGGAAACAACACTTATTAAACTAACACCCATTCTACATTTCAGAGCATACTGAAGGTTTCTTCGATAAAATAACAACTTTGTTTTATGATCAGAACTTCTATCTGAAAATTGCATATTCTTCAGTGACAATTCTGTCTAGTTTTTATTGTATACAGTCTGAAAATGTTCGTAACAGTTTCCACAAGATGTCAATCTGTTGTCGACTAATTGTGATCTCTATCTTTTCTTTTCTTTTACTCACTTGACAATAAGAATTGTCAGTGAATGTCTTGCTAGCCTCTTCTTCATGGAAATTTATTTTCTCTAATTTTGCTCTTAAAATAACCAAATAAATAAATGATTAAATGATATTAAAATAATCAAATTCAGTCTCACTACATCCCTCCCCCCCCCCCCCTCCCCTCACTAATTCCCCTGAAATTTGCTGGTAACAAAATTAAATGAGAATTAGATGATTCATTTTTTGTCTAATATGAATTAGCATTGTTACATCCTCCCCCGCTAATTCCCATGAACTTCGCAGGTAACTAAAATAAAATTGGAATTAAATTTAAATAAATTTCTATATCTTCAACCTCGGCAAAAATTGTTCATGATCCAGCAACTGAAGAAGTGGAAGCTGCGTAATCATTATGGATTGAAGACCATAAACAGAGAAGAGAGCCCTTAAATGGTCCATTGATCCGTGAGAAGACAAAGCACATTTTAAAGAACCTGGTGATGAACGTACAAGTGGAGGATTTCAAACATCGGAAGGTTGGTTCAATAAATTCAAAGTGCGACAATCGTTGCATAGCATCAAAATTCTTGGAGAGCTGCATCTGCAGACACCGTTGCAAGAACTAAAGCCATATGCTTTGAAATTATCCTGGAAAAAACTGTGGCCTGATTTCACTGTCGGAAAAGATTGAGAATCCGTGCAAATTCAAACTTTAACTGCAAACATTTCTCAAGTAGCGAATGGAATAAGACAAAATTGTTTTAAACAGATAGAATTAAATTACTTTCAAGTGTTGCTAGAATCGCAAGACGAAGATTTGATTGAAATTGACTTGGAGGAAATGTTGAGTCCCGAACCCATTGATGAAGAGGCTTCAACGAGCACTGAAATGGTGACATTTAATTTAAAAAACTTGACTGAAGGTCTACATATGACAAATGAGCTTTGTGATTTCTTCATGAGAATTGATCTGTCAATGGAAAGAAGTCTTGTTTTTAAAAGACAAATGTTTAATGCCACAGCTGAATATCAATCCGAATTGAAAGACCTTTTAAAAGTGGCAAAACAAAACAAAAAATTACTAAATCCTTTAAAACATTGCCTAAGCCTGAAAATGATCATTTTAAAAATATTGCTTAAAATCTCTTAATAAATTTATTTTAATTTGCCTTTTTTTTGGATCCTTGGAATGTATCCCCTATAATCCCACACAAATTACCATTCCATATTCGCAGCATATTTACGGAACGTACCCCCCCGCGAATAAGGAGCTTTTACTGTACATGAGTTCATGCATGGAGCACGTATTCACACGAAAAGAGGTACCTGAACCTGAAAAGTGTGTAGTACTAAAAAAATTGTCATGATTCATTCTTCTTGTGTCAGAAGTAGTGTTATAAAAAAAAAAAGTTTTTTTTTCAGACTTAAAAAAAAAACTGTGAAAAAAAAAGTTTTTTTTCTGGAACCTGTTTTTTTTTTCATAACTACTAAATTTCAAATTTTTAAGGCATTTATTGTTTAATATGACTATTTTATAGTTTATAATAAGTACTTATCTTAATTTTTAATTCTACTATATTTTTCTGGTTCAGCAGAAAAAAAATTACAAAAACTTTGGCAACATTTACTGAAGTTTTCTTTTATGAATGGGGACTTCACAAAAAGGCTAGGTTGCGTGAGAAGGAATCCCTGTTCCCCGTTGTTTGGATTGATACTCGCTATTTGAACTAGTGCTGCCAGGCCCTACTAATTTATCTGTAGACCTTTGAATCTTTTTTGCCTTTTTTTATTACTTATTGTGCTTTCCTTATATTCGAATACTTGCTAAACTTACAGCGTATAGTGATACTGAGTCTTGGTCAGTAATTATGAATAATTTCCTTGCAACCGTTGGCGTAAACCAACGATTGAAATCAAATAAAGCTCCTATTTTGTATGATAATAGATTTAAATTCAAACTTAAAAGACTGTAATACAGAACTATTGGCGCAGTCTTTATGCACAGTGTGTACTTTGCTCACAATTTAAAATTGCAATCTCAAACTAGTGAATCTCTATACTAGTGAATGTGGTACCAACGTAGAGGATGAATAAAAATTTATGTTACCTATATAGATACATTTACGAATCATTATGTAAAACATTATATGATTTAGTAAGATTTAAAACACACATGTAAAATCTAAGTTCCATGAATAAAATTATAATTTATCAAATATATTATTTTCTGAAGAAAAAAAAACAAAATTTAGAAAAAAAAACAAGGGTGCTAGGTTTGTTTTCATGTTTTTTTCACAAATCTGAAAAAAAGTTTAGTTTTTTTTTTTCAATTTGTTTCACTAGTCAGAAGTCATCTGCAACAATAGATATCAAAATAACTTTTATACAATTTCTCCAAATATTTGACTAACTTTACTATTTCTTTTTATTACTACTTTCTTTTGGCATCCTTCTCTTTTACATTCAAAGAACTACTAGTTTGCTCCTTTCAGCCAACAGATTTATTTCCTTATTTATTATGATCCATATTTCCTGTACCATGTCCACTTCTGTGTTTGCCACAAACACCATCACTTCTTACTTCCTTTTATTTTTACTACATTTTCCATTGTCAGAATCATTGTTTATCTCTTTTATTTCTGAATATTTCATTTCCAGATAAGCTAATATTTTCTTGTCTTCTTTCTCCTCATCTCGTATATTTTTTTGATAATAACTGATTCTTGTGAGGCATCTATCATTAAAAAAAAACTTTAGGTTCTAATATATTCATTATTCGTGTTCCGTTACTTCCAGATCTTTCAGAACCACGTCATATTCTTGCTAAGCAGTTTTGCCCCTATTTGACATTCTGGGAACAGCTCTTCTTGAAAGTTGGAATGGGTATTTCGAAATTTAGCATCTCACTACCTATAAAACAAAAACAAAAAATCCAGTATTTCTACTTAAAGTTACTTATTGTAGAAGTTTAACACAAAATTAAAACTCCAGTTGGCATTCAGTATCTTTAATGAGTGTGGTACGAACTTCATTAATAAACTTTAAGCATGTGGAAAATTGGATGGACTTTTCACAAATGAAAAAATCCTTAATTTCTGCAGTTTATTATTTGTTAATACTTGCTGATGTCACATAATTCATGTTTCTGGCTGTTTTCAGGGCACTACTTCATAAATCTCTCTTGATTTATCCTGACTGCTTTGAGAATATTATGTTTAGTATATCATGATGATCTGCTAGTTTTTTTATGTATCATCACAAATATTTTTTTTTCACTTTACCATTCTTTTCATTTTTTTAAAGAAACTTAATAAGACTCCGTTCTTTTAGAGTCATTGGATCTGATCAGTAATGCAGTCAGTAATGTTAATTATAGTTATAGCACCATGTACATAATTCAATTTTAATTAACTAGTGGAATAGTCAAACTTAAATCCATGACAAAGTTATAAGTTGGGTAAGATCATTATGTGATAACACTTTCGGGATATTTTACCAAATGCCAGGTTTACTGTTACGAGCTAACCCATATAACAGTTTGGAATATAGTACCTACTAAATACGTGTGTGGAGATTGCTCTGAAATAATAAAACAGAATGTTGAAGTATTTTGTGTTGTGCATGCAATTTTTGGATTCATTTAAATATTCCGGAATGGACAATGTAAAATTTAATAAAGCTCCCTCAAAGATTGAGAAATACAAGTCAATGTTGCCATGTCACTCATATAAGTGAGGTTAGTGTCATTGTCTCTTAAGTTATCCATGATAGTAAAGATAATAATTTAGCTATGGCAAATAGAACTTGTTTTTATTTAATATTTTACACTTTTTTAAGCTAATACTGAAAAATGCATCAGTGGAATCAAGTCTGAATTGCTCTGCGAACTGTCAATATATCAAAGCAGTGTGTTCAACTAGATAAAAGAGTGAGTGAGTGTTTTGGCGAATTTTGATTATGGTCCAACATCATTGTTACAACAGCTGATGTGTGATATATATATATATATATATATATATAGCCAAAACAACTTTGAGAAAAACACATGTAAAAAAAAAAAAAAAATTGATTGCCTATGATAATCTGTAGTCTAGCAGACTGGTTGGTGCTAAACATTTAGGTGATGATCCGTGAGATACTAAGGTATTGCACCAGAATCAGCAGATATTGTTATGATTTATTTAATTGCGATGGAGCACACACTCTGGCGACAATTCCCTCTCATCCACTTAACCCTAATTTATTTTTATTTTTTAATTATCTTATATAATTTGAGTGTTAAATTCCTCCCCTGTATACTTTTTCAATTTCAAAATTTTAATTTTAAATTCCTTCAGGATTTTTGTAAATTATTCATCACTTCACTTGGTAATTTGTTCCAATCCCTGACACCCTTACCCACAAAAGAAAATTTTCCCACTCCCTTAAGCACGAAATTGAGTGACAAACATTTAAATTTACTATTCCTCGAAACATGCTTAATTATACATCATTTGTTTTATCTAGTAGCGTCGCTTTCATATAGACAGCATAATTTGCTTCCGTGCACTTACTGCACCATTGAGAAATTTTAAACCTCCTCTCTAAATTTCCTTATGTAACTTTACACTTTCAGAAAATTTTATTTTTGGCATGGCATTAAGTCTACTTACTAATTCACTGCAGATTTAACGATGACTGAGGATATTTCATTGAGATATTGATTGACAAGGATCGACACAGGCATGCCTCTGCTGCATTGTTGAGATTAAAAGGCAGGCAGAACATTACATTTAGAGAGTGACAATATTGTATAACTTTAATTCTTGACTGGTATTCTGACCACAGTGAAAATTAGTTTCATTTTTCTCCGACACCTGTATAGCAGAAATACAATTCTGTGAATAATTATTTTAATTTTTTGTCATCTATATCTTGTGAATTCCCGGTACTATTAAAAAAATTACCAGATTTTTCCTCAAAATATGACCATAAATATTATCTAAATATGACTAAAACTAGGAATATGGTCTGAATATGCATTTATATGCTATATAAAACACATTTAAATACAATCAGAAACAGTGAATTGGTGCTTAATTCTGCATTTCAGCTCAAAAAGAAAGCAGGAAAAAAATATTACATGTCCTAGAGATCCGAACCCTACTCTTTACCCTCTCTGGCAAATGTAGGATTTTGTAACCTTTTTATAATACGTGCTCAATGTACTCTGCCCAGTTGAGTCTACTATCAAATATTATGCCAGGATATTACACTTCAAGTCTTCGACAAGCAATTCTGACCCCACTCTATAATCATAAACAATCTCTAGTTTTTTATCTGTGTATGTAATAAACCTACTCTTCTTGGCATTTATCTTTATTCTATACTGACCTACACAGGTCACCCTGCATCTGTTCAGTCTTCTCGTGTTTTGATCCTATTATATACCATTATTTGATCTGCAAACAACCTTAATTCCGACTCTAAATCATCAACACTATCATTCATTAGAATAATGAACTGCAACAATCTGAATACTCTGCCCTGTGGCACACCCATATTTATTTCCACTTCTTTTGGCAATGTATTTCCTAATATAACATTTTGCTTTCTGGCTTTTAACAATTCCTTTTCCCAGCAAGTAACTTTTTCATCCAATCCAATACATTTCAGTTTATTTAAACCATTTTATGAATCACTGTCAAATACCTTAGAAAGATCTATTGCCACACCATCAACTTGGCCTCCCTTCGTCCAATTCACCTGAAGTATGTTGCATATAGTCCACAATCTGAGATTCACATGAACATCCTTGCCTGAAGCCATGTTATCGATGTGCAAAGAAGTTTCTTTCCTCACAGACGTTCCTGATATAGTTATATAGTTGCATATCAATCTCTCCATCGGATTCCCTGTCACTGATGTAAAACTAATCTGCCTGTAATTTTCAACTCTAATGTCTCTTCCAAGTAGCATCTCTGTTTCTGCCTCAAATCATGGTTCAACTGTGGCCGAACATGGCAACTTATAACCTGCTTGAGTTCTACCCTGTATGCTGCGCCTCCTTCACCACTCTTCCTCATGTCACTCTCTATACTGTAACTTATATTTTTATCAATACTATTGCCCGCATCTCCCACTATCGCTACTCTATCATCCTTAGTGAAATCCGTACAAAGTGATCCGGCATCCTCTATTACCAGCCCTAATGTTGCACTGGATTTGAAGAAGCTTTTGACCTAGTAGCCTGTGCCTAACTGATCCTGCAGAAGAGAGGCAACACCTCACCCACGGCTACTACCTAGCAGCAGAACCTTTTTCTTCCTATATTTTCTTTCCATGCCTCTATTCCTACAGGCCTGCTGCAAGTTACCTGCTCCTATATTTACACAAGGCTCTTCCTCATCTGACTCTGGTCACAGGTCAAATCTATTCTTCATCCTCTTAACTGTATTTTCCCTATGACCTGTTACCATTTCCCAACCATCCTTCTCAGACCCCTCATTAAACCCACCATCTCTACTTTCTGCCTCCTCAGGTAGAGCCTCCACAGGCTGAGTCTCAAGGACCCTGACCCTTTTACGCAATTACCTGATATTTCACCCATCTCTCTGATTTTTCATCCTGCTCTGAAATTTTCCTATCCTGCTCTGAAAGTTTACTATCCCTAAAACATAGCATGCAATACCATTGAAGAGCCTCATTTAGTTCCCCTTTTTCCCACTGCCTCACATTCCCAGTGAAACCATTTTTTACACACACTGCAATCCAAACCACTCACCACACGTCTGTGAGAGGCACCACACATTGCAGGCATGACTTTCTCCAAAACAATACATACCTACTGGTGCCTTTTAAACAATCCTTAAGGATTAAATTACAAAATTAGTTTAATAAAACGAAAAAATATTACCTTGCACTTACTGATTTTTTGATTAAAGGTTTACTCTTCATTCACTTTACTGTATGTAATAACTAGGTGAAAAGTACTTAAAAGCCAATAAAATAAAACTTACGTTTGTAAACTTCAAAATTAACTGTAAGATTGAATTTCACAGGTTGAGACTATTTAGTGCAAATGTGAATAATAACTGATCAGTTATTTATGAAAAAAAAATATTTTCTAAATATTGGGTAATTATTGTTTTAATGTGTAAGAAAATATTTAAGCTACAATTATTTTTCAAACAGGAATGGCCTATTTAATTTACACTTATGTATTTCTATGCTTAACTTACTGTGGAAATAAAATGTCGATAGTGGAATCTAAGGCCTCGTATCTACTTGAGCACGCTCAGGCGAATGAGCCGCTCATTCATTTGAGCGCGCTCAAGGAAAAGGAAATTTTGGTCGAATGAGCCTGGTTTCAGTGCTCAGAAAACGCTCGGCTATTGACGTGACATCACGCATAGCTGCGGCCTTTATTATTATCCATACGATGTCAAAACAGAGAAGAAAATTAACAAGTTGATGGATTAGAGAAAGTCACCGTCAGCGAATAAATTATCTTAATAATTTAATTCGCGAATTGACTTTAGAAGAAGACATTGAGCTATTTCAAAACTTAACGAGATCGATTTCGAACATTTGCTGTCATTAGTTGGACCTAATATTAAAATGCACGATACGCCTATGCGTGAGGCGATCCCACCAGAAGATAAAATTTATAATAACTTTAAGATTCCTAGCCTCAGGAAGTCCCTACACAAGCCTGCAGTATATGTTCAAAGTATATAATCAAAGCACCATTCGTTTAGTACTGGCAGTCTGTGATGGCACTATTGAGTCACTCCAAAATTATATGAAGGCTGGTACCTATTTTTAATTTGTGTTTACAAATATAGATTTAAAGGTTATTTTTATGTTGTTGTTTTTTTTAAATTATTTCAAGTTTTTAATAAAAATTGGTAAAACAATTAATTATATTGCCTGGCACTAAATCAATATGATTTTAGGCACTTAGGATCTGAATTTCGTAACACCAAATTCAATCAAAATCCGTTCAGCTGTGAGAAATACTATTAAAAAAGACTTACCACTTCCCGTTATAGAAGTTCTCTTCTGTTTTGATCGTTCTCGCGTGAATGACCCTAGCTGACTTGTTATTTTTTTCTTTACATCATCAATACCAAAGTTTCATATCTCGCTGATTTCACTCCATGCACCTTATTTTTTAGTTCGATTATAATACTGGAGCTGTCCCATAACACCCTCTTTGATTCATACGCATCAATTAGAGTTAAGCAAGTTTCATTGTCCCACGTGCTCGCGCTCATTGTAGAAACCGCCAAATACCGTCCACACTGAGCGCCGAACAAACACTGGCTCGCCTTTGAGCATTCCAAAATACCGACAACCGATCGGCTCGCCCCGAGCGCGCTCACTGTCGTTCGTTGCGAGCGTGCTCAGGCGTCCACACTTGAGCCGCTCGCTTCACTGAGCGGCTCATTCGCCTGAGCGTGCTCAAGTGGATACAAGGCCTAAAGTATTGCTCTTGTATAAACATGATGGGAACACCAACAAATTTATTTGTGAATATTTTTATTATTTATTATTATCAAGTCATTAAATAACTGTTTCAGGTCTAATTAAATAATAAACTTATATTTTAAACTGAATAGAGCTTAAGGTACAGTATAACACAGTAACCTTAACAATCGAAGTACAAACTACTGATTTGAATTAGATATGGTATATAAGAAATTAGTACCATTAAATAACTTATACGACAGTATTTACCTATGATACAGTATTCTAATTGAAGTAACTACAATAATATATGTAAGTAGAATTGGCACTCTTACAACAATGACACTTATTTAAAATTGTTATATATGGAGTAAATTTTAAATAATTTTTCTTGCTAACAATAATCCTAAGAATTTAGTTGCTTATTTTAAAGATTTTAAACTAATTTTGTCAACAAAAACTTAGCTTGTGATGAAAAATTGCAGTTTCATGAGCAGCTCTTTTTTCCAACCAAATTACTTATGATTCGTCTTCCGATAGATGGAAAAACCCACCCATTGCTAATCAATACACAGTCAGTAAGTAATGCAAGGCACTTATGCAAAGCTAAAACATTTGATATGAGCAATGTTAAAACTTTTTCAAACCTGACTTCACCCAACAGCAGCGAAACTACTTGAAGTATCGTTGAGATTAATTAGATGCTTTAAATACGTGGTGATACTAAAAAAAGTATTAAGTATATTAATGGCATTTCTAGGGTAGTTAAAATGTCTACATTTCATCTCCCCAATGAGAAACGTAATTTTCAAATGAGACCTTCAGAACACCAGAGGGTCCATAAATAAGGTAAAAAACTTTCTGGTTTCATCTGCGTGCTGTCGCTTTGAAATGTTATGTATTTTGGAATCTTGGCTCCAGTCGTCCATATTGGACGGTGAAGTAGTTGACAACTATAGTATTTATTGGGACGTTTAGAGATCGTAGCATTAGCAACTATAAGCATGAGGAATTGTGACCATCACCGACAAACATGACATAACTGTTGAACCAATTGATGTCAGCGATGGCATTTTGAATTTGGCAGTCAACTTATTACAGGATACACACCTCCACAACCTCGTGCTGTCATTTCTCTAGTCATGTATCTGCTGTTACTTGTTATCCTAATAATAAACTAATGATCTTTGGTGATTACAATACTTTCAGCAGCTGCTGCTAGAGTGTGAATCTTTGGCAAATGAGCAATTTTTTCTCTCTGCCTCCAATACAGTATATTCCACAATGACAGTGGTTGGATCATGGACCTTTGTTTTAATGACCTCAGCATTGTTGTTGATAAAATACCTCCATTTGCTGATGAGGATAAATATCACCCAATGTTTTCTGTTCATTTTAAATTCTGTTCTCATGTTAAAAAAAAAAAAAAAAAAGATCCTTCATACACATTCAAAGGTGCTGACTATGGCCTTGAATAATTATTTCTTAAGGATAAATTGCATTGATCTATAGAATTTAGATAATATTAATAAAATGAATTGGTTCTATGATATTGTACATATAAGAATAACTAAGTTTATCCCATTAAATAAAAAAAGAATAGAGATTATCCATGTTGATTCTTCAATTAACTAGTATTTGCGCAAAAGAAAATTGCACATAAGAACTTCAAAACTATACACATAGTAATTACATAATTTTTAGTAAACTGAGATCTTACTATAAAAATGTAAGTCCATCCTGTTATCAAAACTATTTAGATAAGATTAAAAATTGCTTAAAGACTGATGCTAGCAAATTCTGGAGCTTTATAAAGAATAAACAGTATAGTGATGTTGACATTCCATCAACTATGTCCAGCGATAATGTATCTGCAAGTAAAGGCAATGAGGTCAGTAATCTATATAAGACAGGTTGTTTTCTTGGCATTGTATATAGATAAAATTTTCTTGGGTAAGTAGCTGAGTGAGTCCATTTGCGAACCACGATGATTCAGTGATCATGGACTCTGCCACCATTGTCAAGTAACTGCTGCTGATGGATGATGGGGCCTCTCATATACCACATGTAGTCAACACTGTGTCATCCTTTTTTCTGGTAGGTGGGAAGCTTGATTGCTGGTGGGAACCATCAACTATTGTCAGGATTGTGTGCACAGACTTCCGAGGTCGTCGATGTTATCTCGGTTGTCCGGGTGGGATAGCATCAGTTTATTTAAACCTAAATTTCAGCCATAATTCTGTGGACATGTAATCTCCACAGGTTCTTCACCAGGTAGTGTTGTAGAAAGACAAGCCTTCATCTGCTAGCTCTGCCGCCATCTTCAGGTCTGGTGTTACGATTGTACAATGAGATTGGACCCTGGATGCCATGACTTCAAGTGTCGTAGGACTGCCTGACAATGGCAGTACAGCACTGGCTGTCACCGTCATTACACCAGAGCTGAAGATGGTGGCAGAGCTAGTTGCCGAAAGGTCATCTTTCTACAACACTATCTAGCGGAGAACCCGTGAAGATTACATGTCAGTAATACTGCAGGAAAGTCTTTGTTTAGACATCATTTTGTGGCTTTCTCAGAAGACAGTCCTCTGAAGAAAACCACAAAATGATGGCTTAAATGTCAGGGTTCGATAAATTGGCATGGTTTCACCCGGACAACCAAGATAACATAATAGCAGGATTGTTGGCAGGACTGATAGTGAGGCTGGTCACAAATTCTACTGCAATCTCACTGTCTGGAAAAAATAGGTTCCTGGCTTCGCTTAGTTGAAATACAATATATCTGTCGACTAGATCTGAGAGACAAATTTCGACAGACGCAGAAAAAATTCTGTCCTGCTAACATCTTGTAAGCTAATTAATTGATGTTCACACAGTCCTGATCATGGTCTTGCCATGTAAGCTGATTAAATGTGTGGTGGTAATATTTTTAATTAGCCAATTGATTAATTTAAATAGTCAGATAATACCATGGTTGCCAGGCGTGTCACCAAATCAGCTCTTGATGGAATGGAAGAATTACTAACAAATCATCCAAGTTCATTAAAACATCATTCTGTTCACCGTAAGTTTATTTCGAGTCACATTGAAGCATTTGAACTGGTTGACCACCACCAAAATTTTATAACTATGGCTAATTGTAACTTCGCCATCTAAAGAATGCAGAATTCTTTAGGAAAAATTAGTATTGAGTTCATTTCCCACCGTAAGTTTATTTCGAGTCACATTGAAGCATTTGAACTGGTTGACCACCACCAAAATTTTATAACTATGGCTAATTGTAACTTCGCCATCTAAAGAATGCAGAATTCTTTAGGAAAAATTAGTATTGAGTTCATTTCCCACTAAGCGATTTCCTTTTACTAGCCAATGTTCTCAGTTCATCTTTGTACTATACAAAGTACACTCTTTCCCACTCACTGTTCATTCAAAACTCATTAAGTTCTATTGATCACTGGTAATATAACAGGTCCATAATCTTAAATTCACTTCACACTCTTTTATGCTATAGTGGCTACAGGCCACATTACCACGTAGCACCCTCCACGACACTCCAAGGTTCAAGCCCGACTGACTAACTGTGTATCAATGCGCAGCTTGGCACTATTTTTTGAGCTACAGAAGGAATGGCCACACTTTTATTGCATTCACTCCCTACAGACTTTGTTAAAAGATCAGTTTTTTCCAAATAATAATAATTATCCATAGAAAACCCTTCCTCTCAAAAAGGATAACACAATAAGATTACATGCCACCATTATACAACAAAATACATTTTGATACTACAGGGTGGCCAACTGTTAAAAAAACACATTAGAAAACGTACATAAAAAGAAAAAACATTGTCTTTCGATTATGCCAAAAAAATGGTGACTTAGTTCCCTCGCACAAACTGTCAGGACACAAAAAAACCTGAAAAAAAGACACACAACTTGAAGAATTATTATTATTATTATTGGTAACAATGAAAGGAAAGAACTACTGCGAGGCAATATGTATATGGAAAGTACAGATAAAATACACCCAACACTCACCAAAGTTGAAGAGAGGAGGGCTGCAGCAACAGAAAACAACACACAAATGAGGAAATACAATATTTCGGGTAAAACCTATTTTCAAATAAACAGAAGTGGCTGGGCTTGCGCAAACCTTGTGTTCGATGCAGCCATGTTGGGTGTATTTTATCTGTCCTTTCCACATTATTATTACTATTGCCGGCTCTACGATTGGAGTCCTCGACTAAACTTCACCACTGAAGCCAGTTACCTAAAGGCTTTGGCTACCTGTGGAGTCACTTCAAACAGTCACTTCAAACCCTTTACACAGCCTACTGCGGCTGCTTGGCTATGACATTTCTTGATGAATAAGGATAAAAGGGTGTCCCATATTTTTGACCACTGTAGGAGTAGGTAGATTTCCCCATCCTACATCCTTTGATGTAGGGCTGATCTCTACCCCATGGCATATTATCTTTCCACTTCCATTTTATTGATTTCCCATCAATCTCCTTTTTTTGCCTCTCGCTCTCCTTCCACTTCCATTGCATTAACTTTTGGTAAATCTTCCCATTCAATTGGGGCTGTTTGATCTGCCTCTCACCTTCTCATCACGTCCTGCCGTCGAAAGGTATTGATTCTACAGATTTATAGTAGTCCTCCATTGAGTGGTGTGCCTCTTCAGTGGCAGAAACCAATATAAATGTTTGGAGCTGCCTTCTGAAATCATGGCTACTCTCTGTTCTACCTTCTGTGGTTGGTTGTTCTTATTTTGGTATTGCCGGTGGGGGTTATTATTTCTTCCATACCCCTGCCTGGTCCGTTCTTCTCTCATTCCTTGAATAGCAGTTTCCATCTCCATTTCTACCCCATGATTTTCACTTCTTGTCGCATATAAATGATGTGACGACGATCCTTGTAATTAAATAAATAATGCCGCGTCGAAAAAATTGTTCATCTTTGGAGGCGATCCACAAAACAATCCACTCTTTGACATCTTCATAAGATTGGAAGTGTTGCTCAGCCAGGTCGTGGGCCATTGATCGGAACAAGTGATAATCAGAGGGAGCAACGTCTGGAGAATACGGCGGGTGGGGTAGGACGTCCAATTTCAACGTTTCCAGGTACGTTTTGACCACTCTTGCAACATGGGGCCTAGCATTGTCATGCAGCAAAATCACCTTATCATGCCTCTCGCTGTATTGCGGGCGTTTGTCTTTTAATGCTCGGCTCAAACGCATTAATTGCGTTCGATATCGATTGTGATTGTTTCACTTGGTTTTAACAGCTCATGGTACACGACGCCGAGCTGGTCCCACCAAATGCAGAGCATGATCTTGGACCCATGAATGTTTGGTTTGGCCGTCGACGTGGAAGCATGCCCGGGATACCCCCATGATTTTTTGCATTTAGGGTTATCGTAATGAACCCATTTTTCGTCCCCGGTCACAACGCGATCCAGAAAACCCTTCCGTTTTTGCCTCTGAAGCAACTGTTCACAAACACACAAATGCCTTTCAATGTCTCTCGGTTTCAACTCATATGGGACCCAAGTTCCTTCTTTCTGAATCATACCCATGGCTTTGAGACGTTTTGAAATGGCTTGCTGTGTCACCCCCAATGATCGTGCCAGTTCTTCTTGAGTTTGACGCGAGTCTTCACTCAGCAATGCCTCCAATTCTGCATCCTCGAAAACTTTCTCTCTTCCGCCACTATGCCGGTCTTCCACGTTAAAGTCACCATTCCTGAAGCATTGAAACCATTCGCGACACGTTCTCTCACTAATACAGTCCTCACCATAAGTACTGGAGAGCATTCGATGAGACTCAGCCTCAGTTTTCTTCATATTGAAACAAAAAAGCAGAACCTCCGGCATATTATGAGAATTCGGCTCGTACACTGACATTTTCAATCGAGAACAACTTTACGATGCACACACAAATCGACTAATGTTTGAATGAGGTTATGTTGACGAAGCTCACAGCTAAGAGAGCGTGCATAAACCACGTAGCTCCATTTTGGCCTCCTGTGAACCCCCCCCTCCCCCTCACGTAGCCCTATGTGGCTTTTGTCTCTACCCCCCCCCCTTCCCCCACGTAGCACGTAGTTTTTTTCCCCTTTTGATTCCAGACGTCATTTTGTACTGTTTTCTCTTGTCAGACTATTGTAAATTATATATGAAGGTAATTAACTGAGGGAAATAAATATTCACATGCTGATGTGAGTTCTGTTCCTCATTTTAACTATGAAAAATGTTATGAAAGGAAGGCTACGTGGCCTGGCTCGGAACCCCCCCCTCCCCCCACGTAGCCCAGCGTAGCCTTCCAGCCAACCCCTCCCCCCCTGGACCGAGCCACGTAGTTTGTGCACGGTCCCTAACTGCCTGACGTCTGCGATATGTTTATCTCGACCACTACTTACCACTGTAGCCAACTATTGAAAAACGGCGGAAGCAAAGTTGTACACCTTGTAAATATATAATTTCTTGTAGACTGAAGTTTTTGTTATGTACTTTAATAGTTTATTTATCTCATTTATTCGCATAACAATCCTCTAAATACCAATAACGATCGCGCCTGTCACTATATCTAAAGATTTGCAGGTTCGCTTTCTACTCAAGATCTCTCAATTTAATTTTTACGCTGCTGCTAAATCAATCTTGTCTTGGTCTTTTTTTTCTCTACTCAACAATTCTCTTAACTTCACTTCTTTTTCAGAGATCATATCCTTTAAAGCATCTCTGGGCAAACAATATTTATTAACCTTTGTATTCTTTTTTTTTTCTTTATATATATAAATCATTTTAACTTTTAATTTACCACTATGTCACATTCTGTCTTGTATCTTGATGGTATGTGTTTTCATGTCCATTCCTAAACTCTCTTCTTTCTTCTCTTCAGTAATTTTCTTGACGAGGGCCCCTGTATTAGAAATGGGTAGGATTATATTGCCCCTGATTTCTCACTCTCCACACCCTCTGTTCTTGTACATATAACCTCCCCAACATATCGACAGCATCCTTTATGGAACAGATCTTGTGGCTGTGTCTGTTCTGGTAATCTAGCAGCAATCATTCAAACATACTCTTCCACACTGTGAGGTTGGTCTAGATACCGACACGAAGCATAGCATCACATGAAAAAATCAGTTTGTGACTTTCTCCATGGATTATAATGGTTACCCAGCATTAACTCTGATTTACAGCAGTATGTTGCTCGGCCGATTAGAAATGATTCAAAAAACTGTGCAAAAGTTTGATAATTCTCCTCATATTGTTTGGCCCATCATGGGAGGACCTGCCTTTAAGTGTTCTATCAACATACTGATCTTCTTTTTACTAGCAACGAGGAAGTGTGAAAAAATTTTAATGGACCTAACAGGGTTAATGCCATTTTGATCCGAAAATTATTCCCAATGGATCTATACATCACTGAAATTAACAGGAAACGCTGAACCCTTTAACATTACATGATATTTGCAGAGTTCTTCCTTCGTTACACATAGCACTTCTTCTGCTACCTCTTGTTTTATAATTAACTAGACGACCCGTGTGAAAATTTTGCTAATCAAATACAATGAATAGTGAGGTTTAATGCTTGTAATACAGGGTGTTTGAAAAAGGACTTTACAACTTTGAAAATTCATATAAATTTTATGAAACAAGGTACAGAGCTGGTTTTGTTGTTGTTGTGAAGGAAAACACTTCAAGTTTTGACTCGCGTAGTCCGCTAGTGCCTAACTTCACCGCACAAGCGCTAGCGGCAGTTACGTTAAAGATGGTTGCCTTCACTGGAACCGAGCGTGCTAGCTGTGTGTTTTGGTTTGAAGAATCGATGTCTGCGACAACAGTTCAGCGTAATTTTCATACCAAGTACGCTAAAGATCCTCCTAGTAGGCCTACAATTTATGAGTGGCATAGACGTTTTGTAGAAACAGGGTGCTCAGTAAAACATAAAAAATCCTCATTTCTTGGACAACATAATCTTTTCTGACGAGTCAACTTTTAACTTAAGTGGCAAGGTTAACACATATAATTGTAGGATTTGGGGCAGTGAAAATCCATATGAAATATTGCAACATGTTCGTGATTGCCCTAAAGTGAAAGTTTTTTGTGCGTTGAGCAAGAGGAAAATGTACGGCCCCTTTTTTTTCCAAGAGAGAACCATCAACGGGATAGTGTACCTTGATATGTTGCAACAATTTTTGATAACACAGATCGATAAGGATGACCGATAACGAAATGTTTTCTTTATGCAAGATGGCGCACCACCACACTATCTGAACGACATCCAGGATTTTCTCAATGACCGCTTTCCAGGTCAGTGGATTGGCCGTGATGCGCAAATTGCATGCCCCCGTTCCCCAGACCTGACACCACTAGATTTTTTATCCTGGGGTTTCATAAAAGATATGGTGTACGTACCTCCTTTGCCGACCACTCTACCTGAACTTAGAGCAAGAATTTACGCTGCTGCTGAGCAAGTTACACCTGAAATGCTAGTGCGAGTCTGGGAAGAAATCGACTACCAATGAGATGTCTGCAGAATAACCAACGGAAGCACATAGAACATCTTTAGTTTAAGGTAAAAAAACTTGAAGTGCTTTCCTTTAAAACAACACCAAAACCGGCTCTGTACCTTGTTTCATAAAATTTATATGAATTTTCAAAGTTGTAAAGTCCTTTTTGAAACACCCTGTATAAGGGAAAATACAACCATACTTTGCAGCAAATATTTATTTGTTTAGTGTAATAGGTACGCATCAAAACATATTACGAAACAGTTAGGAAAATTTAAAACACACTGTATGTACAACAAAATGTCATTGGCTCTAAGGGAATACAACCAACCTGAACAAAATGTTTACACTGGAATTGTATAGCAAATCAAAAATGTTTCTGTAAGAGAAAAAAATATCTGAAAAACTACTTATTGTATAAAAAACAGTTTATTGACATCTCAACGATACTGCTGCTGCAATCAGAGGCCTTGGCTCTGAACTGTTTGATACACGTGTCCACTTTAAGCATAAAATTCTTTCTTAATTTATGATTTTACCTAATTGGAGACCTTAATCTCTAAAATGGTATGTCATTTATCGATTTTGGTTAGGTATCGAAGGAGATAAATGGTTCGTAATAATAATAAAAAAAAGAAACATGTTGTAGAAATAATATTGATACTTTTACCCTTTAGGGGTCATATTCCAAAAAAAAAAGTTCTTTTATAAAATATGGTGTGACCAAAGCGGACACCTTGGCCTTTAAATGTTACCTCGTTTACCGATTTCGGTTAGGCATCAAGTGAGGTAAAAAAAAAAAGTTTTATAAATGATATGTTTGCCCCTTAAGGGTTGAATTTAAAGAAAGTTCTTTTTAAAATATGATCTGTTCAAAGTGGTTACTATAATATTTTAAACGATACCCCATTTATCGATTTTGGTTAGATATCAATGGAGATAAATGTCTCATGACAGAAAAACGGGGTTATAGAAATATTAATACTTTTGCCCATTAAGGGTTGAATTTTGAAAAATTCCTTTCTTAAAATATAGTGTAACCAACCGAGGACCTCATTCTTTAAACTGATAACTCGTTTATCAATTTTGTTTAATTATCAAGGGAGATAAATTACTCGAGACACAAAAACTCATTTTAGAAATAATGATATTTTTGCCCTTTAAGAGTTAAATTCAGAAAATTCAATTCTTCAAACATGATTTGACCATAGCAGAGACCTTAATCTTTAGAATGATACCTCATTTATCTATCTCAGTTACATATTAATGGAGATAAATGGCTCGTGAGACAAAAATGCGCTGAAGAAGCATTAATACTTTTCCCTTTAAGGGTTCAATTCTAAAAAAAAATAATTCTTTCTTAGTATATGATGTCACCAAAGCTGAGACATTGCTCTTTATAATCCTACTTCATTTATCGATTTCAGTTATATATCCAAGAAGATAAATCGCTCGAGACACAAAAAACACATTTTAGAACTATTGTCATTTTTGCCCTTTAATGGTCGAATTACAAAAAATACCTTTCTTAAAATATAATGTTACCACGGCGGAGACCTTTCTCTTTAAATGGTACCTCATTTATCTATATCGGTTAGATATGAAGGGAGATAAATGGCTCGTGACAGAAAAACGCATTGCAGAAATACTGATACTTTTGCCCTTTAAGGGTCGAATTTCGGAAAAATTCCTGTCTTAATATATAATGTGGCCAAAGCGGAGATTTTAATCTTTAAAATGATACTTCATTAAATGATTTCAGATAGGTATCCAGGGAGGTAAATGACTCGTAACACAAAAAACAGAATTTTAGAAATATTTTCATTTTTGCCCTTTAAGGGTCGAATTTTGAAAAAAATTATTTCTTAAAATATGATGTGACCAAGGTGGAGACCATAAGCTTTAATTTGACACCTTATTCATTGAACTGAACTGATAAGCCCTTGTTGTGCATAGTACACATAACTCAATATTCTTCCAAATCTCTTCATAAAAATCAGCTAATTTCAAATGAAGAATTTTAGAGTTTGACTTAAAGTCTGTTTTTAAGCTATCCACGTTTGACTTTAGCTCAGCTTTTAAATTTTCAGTTTTGGAATTTATGGTTTAAGTGGTGGTTGACTTAAGGTGTGAATTTAAATTTTCAATTTTTGAATGTAGGATTTCAGTACTTGACTTAAGGTCCTTATTTAAATTTCCAAACTTGGAACTGAGGATCATAGTATTGATATTTAACTTTTGAAATTTTGAATGAAAGGTTGCAGTATTTGAACGAATTTCCTGTCTTAAAATTTGAAGCATCTCCGCTAAACCTGGATTAGCGCCTTCTTCTGTCATTGACATGTTTATACTTTCCAAAAGAAAACAAGAGAACACAAAATATTGAAAGTCTGACACTTGCAAACAAGACCAAAACAATGATGACAAACACTGTGCTCTCCAGCTGCAACAAAATAGCTAAGCATGCAATTCTAAATGAAAAGAAGAAAAAAAGGTTATACTTTAAGCACTACTGCGTCCAGGATGAAACATTTGCGTTTTGTCACCACTGATGACAACAGAAAAAATGTTTTGCCAGAATAGGTAAGAAAGCCTTTGTCGGTTTTCTTCATGGATAGTTATTAAAAGGAAAACTCTAAGGAAAACTGAGAAAGGATTTAAGCCTTTGAAATAGCCAGCATGCAGTGTAATCTTAACTTTTGACTAACTCCTCTCGAAGACTCTTCTTACCGCTATGCTATGCTACCTCTGCATTGACTTCTAGAGTGGTATATCTTCTGCAGTGATCCCTGAACCGCCACACTGTCCACTTGAAGTAGAATCTCTTCCACTTCCTTTTGGTGTTGCTAAATCTGGTCAGATTGTTTTTGTTAGTCAAATATCACTAATTTTTCTCTTTTTTTAAAAATTTTTGCAGAGTCTGGAAGCTGTTTCTCTCCCTGGTACTAATTATTCAAGTTAATTAAAACATAATTCTGTTCACTATACGTTTATTTCTAGTCACATTGAAACACTTGAACTGGTTGGCCACCACCAAAATTTCATAACTATGTAATGCTGCAGCAGTTTTCTTTAAATGGTAACAGAAAATCACTGATGTTCAGAAATCATTGTTTGTAGGCTCAAAACTCGACATGTTCAACATTATTAAAAACTACACTGTCATATGAAACCTGCATTGCTGTGATTTGAAAATCTCTGTCAGCTGACCAAAAAAAAACTGGTGACAATGACGCAATGTGAAAGTTACTGCTTTGATAACAAGAGCCATCTATTGGCAAATTTCTGTTTCATATTTACACACCTGGTATGCTGAGCAACTGCAAGCCTGTCAGTTTGACTGAGATGGATGTAGTATGGATGTAAACCTTTGGTTTATGCATTGTATAGTTTGCTTGAAATACATCTTTCTGTATTGACAAGGAATGCAGTATACCCCAGCTGTCTGTATTGCTATATTTTCCTTTGCGAGGGCATTGTGTTTTTAATCTTGGCCAGTGGTCAGAAAATAAACAAAAGCTGTCACAGATGTCAGACAATGCTGTCTGTAGGAATCTTTGAACTCCTGTGTTGATGAGAAGGACTATAAAGCTTCTGAAATGACAAAAAATAGAAGTCGAAATAAAAAAGTGCCTCAGCCACCTGTATTGTATGGGTTGCCAAAGGTACATAAGGATAGCACACCCAATTTTGAGTGCTACAGACTCAGCAACGTATGAACTAGCAAAATATCCACTATTAGGAAAATGTTCCCACCATGTGAAAAACTCTTCAGAGTTCATCAACATGTTGAAAGATCTTCAACTGGGTAAAAATTATGTCCTGGTTAGCTTTGATGTAATGTTACCTTTTACAAGGTTGCTACTAGCGGACAAATCAGCATTGCTGGTGCAACACTTTTAATTTGATTCCAAGGGAGTGGAAATATTTTGTCAAGTGTTCCAGTACACCTATTTCCAGTTCAATGAGGATTATTATTAACAGGATGATGGGGTAGCTAAGGGATCACCTCTATCTCTGGCAACGTTATATTGAACAGTTTGAAGAGCAGCTACTAGCGAGTGCTCAAAAATAGCCTACCTGTTTCAATAAGTACATTGATGATACGTTCGCTGTATGGCCACATGAGACAGTCTACAAGATTTTTTAGAAGATCTTAATGGGATCATGAGTAGATTAAATTAAAAATGGTGGTGTAGATTGATGGTCATCTTCTATTTTTATAGAAAAGAAAGCTGACAGCACCATATGTCATTCTGTATACAGAAAATCGATGCATACAGATCTCTACCTCAATGCACATAACCATCACCATGCAGACCAACACAGAACATTACTGCAATCTTTTGTTCACCAAGCACAAGCTTTATGTGAGAAAGCTAGTTTATCAGCCAAAATGTGTCATCTGTGGGAAACCTTCCGCAAGAATGGTTACAGCGTGTTTTCCACATGAGTAGCAAGGGAAATAAAGAAACAAGAATACCAGGCCAGCTTCACCCTTCTTTCATATGTTGGAGCAACTATAGCAAAGATTGGCAGGATTTTACAAAAATCTGGTATTAAAACTATGTTCCGACCATCAGCCAAGGTTAAAAAACATACTGCACTTACCCAAGAATGATAAAGCATTATGAACACCTGGGTATATCGTATTCCTTGCCAATTCATGCAAACCATATGGTTCATCAACTAAAAGTGGGCCAAACATGTATTCTACATCTGCCTGTGTCAAACTGACAAGTCAGCAGTTTCCAAGCATAAAATCAGCATGGGACATGGCTTCAATTTTAAAGCTACAAAAAATTCTCACCTACACAAGAGGTTATTGGGATAGCATGTTTTCTGAAGCTGTTGAAATCCATGTCTCGGATGATCTAATCAATAGATATACTAGATTTCAACGAACAAAGCCTGGAGCCCATTCCTCCAGACAGTGAGATTGCAGCAGAATTTCTGACCAGCTTCAAGATATTCCTGTAAAATATGCACCTTTCTATTGGTCCTGCCAACAATACTGCCTGTGGTTAATGGTTCCAGCCAACAGTCAATGTTCTTTCCCATTAAAAAAAAAAGACATAGGACAGTCTGCACACAGTATAGAAGCAGAATTATCACCTTCCAGAAGCAGTCACTTGACAATGGCGGCAGAGTCTATGATCGCCGAAACAGTATGTTTCACAAATGGACTCACTCTGTTACTTACCCAAGAGAATTTTATCTCAGTCAATAATCTGTCTGTCATATTTCAAAGGTATTTACAAAACTCAATCTAACTGGCTACCTGATCCTACAGTTGATTTTGATGAGATTAGAAAAGTAATGGAATTCCATACATACGTATCTCTGAGTTTAAGTCCATTTCGATGATGTTGACTGTCAGTTATCCACTCTAAATGTTAATAATGATGCTGGACCTGACAGAATACCAATTCCCCCCCCCCCCCAAGAAACTGTGCGATGGTTTAACGTGAGCCTATTACATTTAATAAATCTTTGGAAACTGCTCTCATCAATAAATCTGAAGATAAATGGAATCTACAGGCTAGTATGTATCCGTCATCGCTAGCAAAACTTTTGTAAAAAATAGTCTTATCGCAGCTGACATTTGCTTTCGTAAATGTTATTCTGACTTCACAACTTTTTTTTGGTAGATCTACAGTCGAAATTCATTGAACAGAGTTAAGGAAGTACATGTGCATTATACAGACTTCAGCAAGACCTTTGACATGGTGGACCATGAAGTCCTGCAAAAAAAATGGTGTCTATGGTGTCAGAGCTAATGCACGAGAATGATTGCACTCATAACTCTTCATCAGGTGTCTGCAGTTACGAGTCACCTCTCAAACAAACAAATTTGTTATAACTTTGTTTCCCACAGTATTCACATCTTGCTCCAGTCCTATTCTGTATCTTTATTAATGATATTGGTCTCAATAGTAGGTTAACTAAATGGAGATGACATGAAGATTTGTAGAGAAATTAGCAATAAAGAAGAGCTTCATATTCTCCAGCACAGTACCTACAAATTGGGAAACTGGTGTTTGAAAAACATGATGACGTTAAACATAAGAGAATATACAGTGATCACTTTCTCTTAATCTCACAATCAACTGCCCGCGATTTACCTGCTTGATGATCAAAGACCTGGTTTTGATTATTGATGGCAAATTAACTGTGTGTGAACATATTAATTACCTGACACTTTGCACCTATTGAAACCTATGTTTTATTTGTAGAACAAGTTAGGAGTTCTGGAATACCATAATATTGATCATTCTTTTCTCAGTATTTGTCATGCTCATACTGGAGTATAGGTCTGTTGTCTGTTCTCCATTTTCTGTATTACACATCATTCGTTTTGAAAAATTCAGCTATAATTCTGTAAACATTATTATAAGTTCCCTGAGAATGTAATCAGTATCAATTAAATTTATCACCAATGTAAGCTCTGTAGCCTAAGGGGCCAATCTGACTTTCTGTTTCATCATTGCCACTGGGCTAGTTGATTCGCCAGAAATCTTAGCTGTACTAAGAATTAGAAGGCTTCTCTCAGTTGAGAGCTCAAATAGTAACTGTGTTTACCGTAGACCTAGAAATAGAATTGCCTGATTGGTTAACCAGAACTCTGCAGATATCATCCTTTATGGAAGATATCTCTCATCATTTTAAACGAGAGTTAAAAAGCTACTATGAAGGTGGATAAAATATAAACAAGACTTTTTTTAACTAAGTGCACAATAATGGTCCGCTTCTGCTCATGTTTGTTGGGGGTGTCAGGAATGGGGAGAGTGATTGTTGGCCTTACGACAACCAGTCTGTAGCACAGGTAACAATGTCCGAGTAAGACATGTACCCCTCATTTGCACAACATTTAATTATTAAATTTCTCACTTGTGATGGCGAGAAACCAACCAGAATTCTGCAGGGATTAAAGAGAGAGTTTGAGGATTGTACACTGTCAAGGACTCGTGTGTTTGCCTGGCATAAGAAATTGGTGAAAGGACATGAAGAGGTCAAAATTTGGAGCCTCTATTGTCATTCACAGGTGAGTATTACAGAGCAGAAAATTCGCACTAGTTGTGACTTTATTGAGGGTGACTGACGTCTGACAATTTCCGAAATTTCTTGTGAGCTCGGAATAAGTTATGGAATAGTCAAGCAATCATAACAAAGGACCTAGGGTTCTGTAAAGTGTCTGCTCGATGGGTGCCTTTTGACTGCGGAACAGAAGTTGGCACATTTGCAAATCTGTAAATGACTCTCAGCATGGTTTGTGGAAGAAGGTGATGCATTTTAAATTGCATCATAACCTGCAATCAAGCTTGGGTCCAGAACTATATGTCCGAGTCAAAACAAGTGAGTATGGAGTCGTGAAAGAAGAATGAGGCCACCCCAGTAAAGGCCAAGAGTCGACGATCAGTTGGCAAGGTGCTTGCAACTGTATTTTTTGACTGTCATGGAATTTTGCACCATCAATGCAACATACTGCTGCACTCTTTTGGATGAAGTTAAGCTTGCTGATCGCCAATAAAGACGTGACCAGCCAATAAGAGACTTGATTCTTCTCCATAACAACGCTTGGGCCCACACTGCAGATTTCACTTGGGAAAAATTGAAAAAAATGAACTGGACATATCTTGATCATCCTCCTTACAGCTATGACCTATAGCCCTGTGGTTTTCGTCTCTTTATACCACTGAAAGAAGCACCAGGAGATTGAAGATTTGAAGATGATGACACGGTGGTGGGCTCCATGCACAATTGGCTACTGATGCAACTCCCTTCCTTTTCCGATGACGGCATCAAAAGCTTGCGATTTGCTGCAAAAAATGTATTTCTAAAGCAGGGGATTATGTTTGGAAATAGTATGTACTTGGTTCATTTGCTATGGTAAATAAAAAAATTTAAAACATAAGTCCCGTTTATGTTTGATCCACTATAATACTTACTAATTAACTTTATAATTTTCAATTGAATAAAGTGGTGCAGTATATTTTGTGTTTGATTTAATCAATTACCTTTTGTTTTTCTTTAAATATAAACTTATTTGTTAATATTTTTTGTAATGCCGATTGGCATGAAATGAATAAATAAATAATCATTGTATTACATTTGCAGGTAAAAGTGACAAAAGTAACCAACATTTTACGTAGTATTACTTCCAAACTGCCATCATTCCTAGGTAATATTATAACTTGTTGGTATGGTGAACCTTTCAGTCTGGAATGTAGCTCCCATAACCAAAAAGAAAATGAAGTATGCAATGTTATCAGGGAACTCAAGATGCGAGACTCAAAGTGTCATCTTGATTCATGGAACAGGTGAGATTCATTATAGTAATTATTTATTAATTTGCACTTTTAATTTCTTACACAAAATGTTTATTATTCAGACATTTGTGTTTTTAATAATAATTATTATTACCGTACTGACTTTTCCATCAGACTGGCAAACAAGGAACTGTATTTGAAACCAGAGACAATTATACTGCCATCATTTCTTTGTTCTTAACCATGATAATAAATTAGCAATTGATTACATGCATAAGTTTTCATTTGCAGGTAGGGTATTGAGGCACTAGAAATAATTACCTAAGAAGTCAATGAACAGTAATATTCAGACTGTGAAGGAATTTAAGGTAAAAATAAGTAAGAATTTCAAGTGTGTGTACGGGGGAATTGCCATCAGGGAATGAGCTCCATCACCATTCAAATGCTGGGATGGATCTTTTGAAAGGCCATGGTCAAATTCCTTCCTGTTCTTTGTCCCAGTCCTCTCTTGCCTCTAACAACCTCGACATCTATGAGGTGTAAAACACTGAGAAAATAACTGAGAAGTGACTATTTTTCTGATGTTTATTTGAAGGACACTAGATTAACTGATTCAATTAGATATGTTTTAGCTGTACATTTCTTTAATTTTAGATTATTCCCTGCATTTCTCACATCTTATTTTTTCCGAGTATCGTCTACTAATACTTTTGTACGCACAAATTTGCCCATTCTACTCTCTCAGGTTATAATGTCCCGTTGGTACACAGTTAAGAGTTAAAGATATCAGATGCTGCCATTTTATTTATGTGATCAAAATAAACTCACTGATATTTGTTGCCATATTTTTTGTCTGTATCCTTTCAAGTATTTTTTTTAACATCCTGTCGTTTCATAAAATGGTTTCTGTTATATTCCAAATAGTAGCAGACAAACATGAGGATTATTTAATAAATAATAAGAAAAACACTGTAACAGTCATTAAATTATATTTATTTCCATATTCTACATGCTTTCATCTGCTATTCTACCTAATTGCCAGTTTTGTTCAAACATTTGTCATACCATTCAACTTTTGAATTCCATTGTAAATGATATCTGCCTTCTGTGAAGAAGTCCAATCCATGACTGCAGTTATCACTTCGTTATCTTTGAACCATTGACTACCAAGGAACTCCTTTAAATATGGAAAGGGGTAAAAATTGCTATGTGCCAGGTTTAATTGTTTCCATCCCAAAGACTTAATTAGACCTTGTGTTTGTGCATAAACATGTGGTCTTGCATTGTCATGGAGCAACATCACACTGGAAGGCAATAGGCCACACTCCTTGTTTTGTACGGCACGCAAGAATTTTCTCAAAGTCACATAATCGTGAATCGTCAGTCCTCTGAAATTTTGCTGTCCACGTCACAAACCTTATCTTCAGAAATCAGATAAGATTGACATAGACATGGCTCATCATGTACATTAATGCACCTATCATTTATTATCACTCGTAGCATTATCACCAAACACTTCACAAATCTGACAGTGAACTTCCACTGCTGCCAAATTGTTGCCCTCAAGAATCAAATCAAAGATCATATCTCACAGTCGGCAGGTGAAAGAATTTTCTTATCTTAAACATTATAAACTTCTACAGCTAAACTCACAGACAGACAATACAGCTGCAAAATGGTGTCTAATTGTGCACCAAGCATACTGGATGTGGACAGACATGTGCACTGCGGTGATTGCACATTATTCTCTCTGACTCTCATTTACAAACGGACCTTATGGAATGAATTATACCCACAATTCACCAAAGATGAAGAGTGGAGGGCAGCAGCAGCAACAAAAAATGCAATAATAATCAATACTATTATAAATCTGTAAGCAATCTGTGTATGTCTGAAATTGTGGATGGTGTTTTCAAATTTTGAGATTGTATGGTCCATATTAAAATCTGCTAAAATAGCGGATAACTTATTTCCACCAAGGAATGGAGCAATAAATTCTAATCATTTCGAGATGGGAGAAATACTGGCAAAAGATGACACTGCTAATCTTTGGGTTCCGTTTTATTTTTTGCCAGTTATATAGTTCTTCTGGTTTTTGGAAATGTAGTACGTACGTTAAAAGAAAATCGAATACATGAATCAAACGTAATAAGCAGAAGTAATATTTAATTTACTGTAAGCATACCATTGGTTACCATGCAAAATGCGTTAGGTTATTAGTATCTCTGGTAGACAGTTAAACAATTTGTCTCTGATAGATAGTTAAACAATTTGTCTTTGGTACAACAAGTCTAAATGATGTATTTTAAAAAATGTTAATGTACTGATACTTCTATCCTACATATTATACGGATCTGAAATTCAGTTCTTTTCTTGGATAAAGATGCCTGGGAAATATCTACAATAAACAACAGTTAACAATTTGTATTTTTTGCATAGTAACTTGTGAGGAACTGCCTGTATTTCAGACGACTTTATTGGATTAGTATATATTTGATGGCCATAATGTGCAAATAATGTACAAATTTTCATATCAACAGAACAATTCATTCCAAGGTGATTCACTTTATGGAGGAGCCAGACCAGTATATAATAATCATCTTGATGTATTAATGTGAATAATTTGGCAGTGGTCCATTAAGGGCATACTAAGAATTAATTGTCCATTTGGTCTCAATTTTGTAAACACATTCTTTAGACAGAAATATTTTACAAAATGTGCATACTAAAGCCAGGAAGTACATACTAATGAAGTAATTTTTTTGTTGCTTGTGGCTTTTTACCTCATTGATGTTTAGGTCATTAGAGGCAGAAAAGGATTTGGGGCAAGGAATTGGAATGAATTCAGTTATTACCTTTTGTAGATACCATCCTGGAATTCTCCTGGAGTGTCATCAGTAAACCACGGAAATTCAAATTGTGAATGGTTGGATGATGATTTGAATCCTTGTATGATAAATGGTGGTTGATATAGGGCATTTTATGTACTGTTTACAAATGGCCATATCAATATGATACAGCTGGTTAGGTTGATTTCCCATCTGGACCAAAATGAAAAATCATACACTTTGTTTTGGCATAATGTACAAGAAATATAGTTTTCACTGATAACATAAGCTTGCTTGTTTTTTTTTGGAAAGCAATGTACTGGCGGTTAGATTGAAATGCAACCTGGACCAGAATGAAAAATCATTGATTCAAAGTACATATATGGCTATCAAATTCATGAAAACTTGTTAGCTGCATTAGATTCATTATAATACTATGGGATTATATTCATATTGTGTCATGAAAACTTTAAAGCAATTTTACTTTTTTGTTGCTGCAGAAACTATGGCTGGCATCAAAGTTTTTTTAGAAATTGCTGTTGACTGTACTACCAACGCCGTTGCGTATGGTAAATTTTGAGTGGTGTTATGTCTAAGTTACATTTCTTTTTGATTTGATATACACTTTTTCTCAAAAGGAAAGTGTAAATTTTTTGAACAAAGGGACAACTGCTTCTCAGTGTATCTATAATTTTTCACGTACCTTTAATTTCTTATATTTCATGTATCAAATTGCTTTAAAATATAAGTCAAACAAAAAGAACTTTCAGACAATAGTATGAAAACCAAATCTAAGTTACAATTGTTAGATAATGAGACTAGTAAAAGCATCCCAAGCTACTGCCTTAAGTATGTTTCAGTCTGTATTTCTGAGAAGATTAATTAAGATACAATTGACACCAGTAACAGTCTCAGAAGTAAAAAAAAAAAAAAAAAAAAAAAAAAAAAAAAAAACAAGCATCAAGCAATTAAACCCCAAGGTTTGTGTAGCTGTTTCAACAAATTGTTAGGGTATAGTCAACAAGTGCAGTAATCCGCATGTTTGTTTAATTTTCCTTAGTGGCTTAGTCAGATTTCAGTTTGATTTTCTTCTTTGTTTAGTTGTAGCACATTATGGCTGCAGTTGAGTAGCCAAGCTGAGTTTTGTTTCATCAGTTATTAATATTTTAAACAATCTTTCTGTTCCAAAATCGTTTAGCCACATGAAGTATTTTGTAAACTAATGTTGCCTATATATGTTATTGTTTTTCCTGCATTGGTGTTGAAGATCTTTTCCTTTTAATCTTAAATTGCTTGGTATTAGAGCAAAGTGTTCATGATCATATAGTTATAATATTCACACAGAAATGCTGTTTTGGTAGGTTTTTACTCCTTTATGGTATCATTCCTTTCCCCCCTCCCCCCCCCCCCAAAAAAAATATATCTTGTGAAAGATTTCTGGCTGTTTTGTGCAAATCCACAATGATTTTGTTAAGAAGAACTTATGGGTTGAACTGAAAACAACTAAAGCAAATTTGTGATAGATTACACCTACCTGCTTTTCAGATGCTGACTGTGATAGTGTTATCACTTTCCCATCACAGTAGAAAACAATAGGCCCTCTTCCCACAAATCTCGGTCTATTCCAGGAGTTCCTCATGCACAGTCTATCCTTACCTTCTTTCCTAAACTCCAGTCCACAATCTAACAACTTTAGAACCGTGGAAATTCAAGCTCAAGAGAGCTATCCAGAAACCATAAAATTATCATCCTCCCAGCAGACAAGGGCTCAACCACCATAGTGATTGGCAAGATACAGCTGTCCAACACTCATACCTACACTCTACATGCTATAGACCCCACAATCTATGTATGTCAGGAAATTAGAACTTTCCTTGACCTGCAGCTTACAAGGCCTTTCTCACCTCAGAATCCCAATACGCTCACCTTGTATCTTTTTTTCAAAGACCCACAAGGCTGCCAATCCTTGGCAACCTATAATTTGATTATGTCGCCCTGGTTTACACACACAAAAGTTAGGAAAATGTATAATTGAATGTTGCACAACAGAACAAATAACAGGAAAAACTGTCTGCTGTTTAAAAACTAATTAGTCAAAAACATTTAGTTGTAATGTTTCATCATAAAATTGTTTTAAAAAAAATGTATGCATCTCTTGCATCACTTCACAAAACATATCCATAATTTAAAATGTACTGAGATAAAATAGTATCTGTTAATCATCAATCAATATCCATACTATTTGGAACTGCAAGTGTAAATAATTGAGTGTGGTGCTGCAAGTCAATTATTACTGTCCAATTATCCCAGTTCCACTTCTCATACACAATTCTATGGAATTCAGATGAGGTGGAACCAATTTTATGGGAGAAGAGGTAGCACGAGGCCAGATAAACCTACATATGGCTTTACGTGACAAAGACAAGAAGAAATATTTTTACACTGTCCACAGTATGTTACAGTAGAAAGCATTTCCTTCTTGTTGTTGCTTATCTTCACATTAAATATGCAAGTCAATCTTTGCTGACGATGTTTAATCACATCTTCGTTCTATTTGCAATACAGTCTTTGCTGATGATAAACTTAATTCAGCAACCCAGTCTATGCTCGCAATGCTATATTTCTTTAGATTATTATTTCATGCAACTCAGTCTCTGCCAGCAGACATTCTTAATTCTACTCCTCATATCATTGATATATACCTCCATAACCTTCGTCTCTTAAATAAAGTTTTCAGAAACACTGTCATTGACACGTCATTTCAGCGGTTGCTGTAACTACTTCCACCAGATGGATAAACATTCACTACTTGATCTTCAAAATCTACTTCTGCAGAGCCAGAAATGATGTTTGTACTGTAGTCAAAATTGCACTTTAAGGTTTGTTGTTTGCTTATGTTTACTTCTTACTTTGCAATAAAGACTGTTTTTTGTAGAGCTGTGTTACAAAATACAAGTTAGAATTCTGTATTACAATTAAATTGAAATATGCTGTCTTTATTTCAAGAAAAATTCGTCCACTTGAATTTCAACACATTCATCCCTTCATGGTACAAAAGTAATTTTCTTCTATCTCTTCTTGATAAAGAAAGTCTTTTTATTTACTTTCCTCCTACTTCTAATCCTCCCTTCTCTTTTCTTTTGTTGCTCTGTTTTGGCATGTTACATTTTCCTGCTGAAGAAACTGGCTCTTTCTCCTTGCTGTAAATTCTTGAAGAAGTAATCAATCATCCTCAAATTCTTCTGAATGAAGAAGGGGTTTCTTACTGAATAAAATAGTAAATATACTGATTTTGTTATGACATTGTAGAGGAAAAATAATTGTATCCATCTGATTGGAAAACATCAAATGATGTATGTGGTGTTCAAACTTCATAACAACTGTTGGTTGCGATGTTTCAGTACAAAATTGAAAAATAAAAATATATATTTTTCTTAATATTAGGGTGAAAACATGCTTTCCTTATAAAGTATTTAAAACTATTTGGCGAAAATAAAACAAAAGTTTGTGAATCCTCAACAAATTTGCTGCCAATAGAAAGCATTGCTCCCTGGAACAGAACAATTTTGGTACCAACAGTCATCCTCTGTACCATGTTCAGTTTTGCTCGTTTGCTGCGACTGGCTGAACCAGAAGAATATTAAATGTGAGAGTTGTGTTTGATTTTTATCTGAAACTCGCAGTTTAGTTAGTGATTAAGAAATAATTTTTGATTAATAATCTTATCTTCAAATGGAACTGTAATCCAGTCACACAGTAAATGGCACTACACTCTTCAAAACAGATTTCAAATCGGAACTATAATAAACAAAATGCACAAGAAGTGAGAATAGCTCCAGATATGACAGCCAGTTCTAGCTCCTCTAAGGTTACAAATCCGGCTGCGGTTCAAGCTCCAGCCACACAAGGCCCGAGGCGCACCGGTACAGGTCCAGCTGGGTAAAGATCTGACTTGCACTCGCATGTACATCCATCCCTCGCACAACTGATATGGATCAGTGGAACTGTATCCCATCTCAAATCTGCAGAGCCCCCTCTAGAGATTTGTCTGTTTTTATTACAGTCACAGTAATTACTGCTAAGGTTTGCAAATGACAAACAAATAGTGTTACTGGAGATTACAAAATTGACTTTCTCAATCACAGCTGTCAAAGACTAATTATGGATGCCTGGATGATATCATTTAACCAAATGGAAACTGTAAATTGCCCTATAAAAATACAAAGTAGTCGCAGATCTGCAACTGGTATTTTGTAACTCTCCTGGCACAGTATTTACAGCTTGCTGGTAGTAATAAATGGCATCTCTGATGATGATGCCCAGCTATTTGGCAGCATGTCCAGGAGCACTGTAAAGTTCAGAAAAAATAATAAAGCTGGATGTACAAAAAAAAATGCTAATGAAAACAATATAAACCATTTTATGGGTTGTACGATTGTAATTTTTTACGGCGTTGAATATTAATATATTTTTCTCGGGCTTCCAGCCGTGTTAAGATGTCACATTTGTGGTTGAGAATGAAGGCAGAGATGGACGCCTTCGAAACGTCCCACAAATGTGACATCTTAACACGGCTGGAAGCCCGAGAAAAATATATTAACATTTTATGGTTTGGTTGAATAATGAAATCTGAGGAAGTACATATTGAAAAATAATCCCCAAATAGTGCCCTAAGGCTTCTTGAGACTGCTTTCTCAAATAGATTTGTGAGGATGCCACTGTTACCAGTATAAGTCTCAAAAGTAAGTAACTAATGAAACAATTAAACCCTAAAAATTCTTACGATTAGGACATCATTTCAAGTAAATTACCAAAAAGATATTCAGCTTGTATAAGACACATTCTTTCCCACATCTATAATGAATCCTTAATGCAAGGGGTATATACTAATAGACTAAAACATGCAGTTATAAAATTGTCAGGTTAGGTTAGAAGTATCAAACCTAACAACCATACGGGAACCAGCAGCTTTGTGCGAAGGAGCCCTTCCCTCCCTTTGGAGGCCTGATGAAGCCTTTGTGTAGATGGCAGAAGAGGCATACCGGTATTTGGGGGTAAAATATGAGTGCAAACTGCTACCTTACAGATTTGTTTAGAGGACTATCAAAGGCTAAATGAGTAAAACCTGAACAAAAATCCTCTGATACATTAGGTCTAGCAATACAGTAGAGGAGTGATCAGCAAATTGCTTTCATTGATAAAAAGAGACTCAGAAAGAAATTAGGGGAGAAGTACTACAGACTTGGTCTTTACAGTAAGAATACTCATTTTAAAACATCTAGAAAATGGTAAAGTAATAATTATGATCTTTCTAGATGTCGGAAAGGCCTGTGACCGCATAGTGATGTCAGAAATTTAGGAATTTCTATAAAGCAGAAAAGTACCAGAATCCTTAACCAGCAAGAGTAAATGTTGTATTAAAGCTAAAGAGCCTGTATTTGAATAGGCAATGGAAAGATCAGGTGTTTTGAGACAAGAAGAGGAGTATACACCTCATTTTCATTGCTATGATCTTGAAGAAATTCAAAGATGTGCATGGAAAAAAAAATCCCTAGTCCTTGCTGTAGATGTTATGATTTGGAGCGAAAGTGCAGAAGAGGTGCAGCAGAAGAACTTCTTGTAGATAACTCTTTAAAAAACTTAATATTCTTGCAGTAACTTCTCAGTATATATACCAAGTGTGGTGGGTGAGAGGTAACCATTGCTTTCTATGGTGAACTGTATCTGACGGTAGTTAGAGTTCAGGTGTTGCAGAAAAGATTGAAGTTCTTCTTTCCCATGGTGCCAAACGACAAAAATTTCATCCACATCTGTAGAAAACGGTTTTAATTCTGCCGATTCCAGCGCTTCATCCTCAAAGTGCTCCCTGTACATGTTGGCAACCACAGGTGACATTCGGCTACCCAAAGCTACCCATGGAAGAGAAAATACGTTGATGTTAGAACAAAGCTGAACAGGTTTGTGAGCTCAGACCTAAATTTCTCACCAATCAGTTCAAGTGACTCCTTGAGAGGAACCCTGGTGAAAAGTGATACTTACCATGAGATCAGAATCCAACAAACTCAGTTGTTGTAGATGTTCAATGAACTTAGCTGAGTTCTTGATTTGGTGCCAACTGATGGACTCAAAATGGACATCAGGTATTTGGGCCTCATGGGAAAACCTGGCTTGTGCACCTTTGGGAGCTCATAAAGCCTAGGTGGTGCGGCACCACTAGGACGAAGTTTCTCGGCTGTATCGTCTGGTAAGGAATTTCGAAGAAGTTCAGTCATTTTACATTGTATCCTGCTGGTTGGATCAGACACCATCTTCCTATAAGCTGTGTCGTCAAATAGTTTGTACATCTTGTCCTTGTATTCTGCAGCTGGTAGTAGGTTCCCTTTATCTGCTAGAAGAACGATTATTTCTGATCTTCTCGCAGAGAACACAAAACGTCTCTCTCTTGTCTGGAGATGATGTTCCTCAGTGGAGCGGTCCTGGTAAGAGTACGGCATGTCTCATGACGTATTTCCTCCGCTACAGGTGATGATAGGCCATAGGTGACCTGTTCGATTCCACTGATGAAGTCAGTGATTGGTAAAGATTGGAGCAAAGTTTAGTCCTTTTTCAGGTACTGACAAGGCCGCATCTTCAATTATTTTTCCCGTAAAATTCAAGATGGTTAATTTCTTCTTTGATTTGTCTTCTTTAGGCTGTCTGGATTCCATTCGGTTGAATTTAGATGACTGTTTTGATGTTGCATTACGCTGCAATCGTTCGGCTTGTGCCCAAGAATAGTATTCAACCCACTCCCAGGTGTCAGGGGCAAGTGAGGATGCCAACTCTAAGTGAAGGTTGAGTACTTGACATCCAATGGTATCAAGCTGTCAATTGTCTCTGACCCATTTTCCTACCAAAGCAATTTGGGCCTGAGCTCACAAAACTGTTCTCTTCGATGGACAGTATTATGAACAGGCAGATGGAGTAGCTATGGGCAGTCCACTGTCACCTACAGTTGCCAACATGTACAGGGAGCACTTTGCGGATGAAGCACGTTTAGGCAGAATTAAACTGACAGTTTTCTGCAGACATGTGGATGACACGTTTGTCATTTCGCCCAACGGAAAAGAAGAACTTCAGTCTTTTCTCCAACACCTGAACTCCATCCACAGCTAGATACAGTTCGCCATGGAGGCAGAAAGCAATGTCCAACTACCTTTCTTGGATGTGCTAGTAAAGAGAAGACCGTATGGTTCATTAGGACATAGTGTTTACCGAAAGGCCATTCACACGGACCAATATTTACATACCTGCAGCTGCCACCAACCATCACAAAGAGAAGGAGTGCTAAATACACTGGTCCACAGAGCCCACGTAATTTCTGACAAAGACAGTCTGTTTGCAGAACTAACACACCTCAAGAACATGTTCCAGAGTAATGGCTACGACAACCGCCTAATTTGGTGCGCCTGCAGGCAGAAGACCACTCAAGAACCATATGACAATGGTCAAAAACCAGGAGCCAAGCCTTAATCCTGTACACCGGCAATGTATCAAGCAAGATTGGCAGAATTCTATACCGACACAACGTAAGTGCATTTACCACCCACCAGCCAAGATTAAGGCACTTCTGGCTTAAAAATGATCTGGGACTTAGGAAACCAGGCGATACCACGTTCCGTGAAAGTGTGGAAAAGCGTACGTCGTACAGACCATTCACACGATTAAGGAACAACAGTATACAGAACATAAAACCAAGCTACACAGCCATCAAAATCAGCAATTGCAGAACATTGTTTAGAGACCCGGCATATGATCAAATATGAGGATACCGAAGTCCTGAGAAACAGATCTCACTTTGGGGACTGCGTATACAAGGAAGCCAATGAGATCCGGCTACAGAATAACTTTATCAACAAGGACGGCAGGTGCCAACTAAGGCAAGCTTGGAATCCAGCACTGAAGTAGCTCTGAAAAACAGCAGAGCCAAGGTACCATTTGTGATGACATTGGCATTCACACTGAAGACCACTACTCGATGCATGGGAGCATACCACTCTCACCACCGCTATTGAAGTGCTGTGGCAGGAGTGGAGGGGATGGGTTGAAGGGTATAAATATTGCCCCAGCGGGTCCAGCACTGCAGTTGTGTCCCAGACTGTGCTCTGTGCTCCTCACACCAGTCAGCAGACGCAACCTGAAGATGATGGCAGGTTACACTGTTTACGAGCACTACAATGGTGTGGTCAATGGTGGCATCGTTCCTTTCAACCCTTCAATCACTTTTTCTCCTTCTTTCTTGTAAACATCATTCACTGCCAATAATTGGAACAAAATCATCTGGTGTCCACACATTCCTCTTTTGCTCCACTGCTGACTTCTAAAAAATAGCTCCTTGTTTCACTGTTAAAGACACTTTGGTGTTCTTGTTGTGTCGTAGTAATGGTGCTGCTAATCCTCAATCATTATACAGTTTTTTTTTAATTTTTGCCTTCTATTTCTATTCACTTGTATCTGTTTTTGTTTTTCCACAGGTGCCTGTTGTAATCATTCTAAACTTCTTGCAAAAAACCAAATGAGGTTTTTACCAGAACTGTTGTTACCACGGTTTATGGCCTAGGCCAAAATGATGTGATATAGGGTCGTCCATTAATTACTTGATGTGAAATAGGGGGTGGGAGGTTCGGCGAAATCTCACCAAGGGAAGGGGGGTCAACGCTAATCTCACGTGAGCTTTTGAAATTCTTGAAGAACTGTAGAGCTAAAAAAAAAAAAGGTTCACAAACAACGTGAATGTCGACTTTAGGGGGGGGCATAAATTCTAGTAGTGACGCGACCTTGATTGGGGGAGGGAGGTATAACTGGCCTCGGAAGCAGGAGCACTAAAAAATAAGGCACAAGAAAACTATGAGCTTGATTAGCAATAGGGGTGGGCTCCCGTCATAATATCATGTAATCTTAGGGAGGTCCAACCAGAACGGGGAGGGGGGTGGGGGGGTCTGGAATTCCGGAAAACCACCTCACATAACTAATACACACTCCCTAACATTGTGCTGAAGTGTAGTGAAAAACGTGACCACATTCCTGGGATTTCACTTTGTTTTCTTCATGTTATCATTTTCTTCTGAAAGCTGATCTATATTTTCTATTAATGATGCTTCTGGCAATTGTGAAGTATTTATTATTAATTCACATGTACGAAAAAAGTTTGTTTGCATCATAAACTGAACCAAAAGCAGTTTGTATTACCTAAAACTTTTGTTTTTCCTGCCAGGTATGAATTTGAGTTGAGAGTAAGGATGACATCGGGCTTGTGGAAGACTGAAGGGGAAGTGGTACTTGTTGCCAGTGACGTGTTCCAAAATTTCACATCAGCTTTGAAGCCAGGTGATCATATTTGGTTTTCTGGCACACTGATTAATTATAGAGAAGAACATTTGCTTGGAAGTGCTGAGCCACATATTGATCTCAGTGAAATTGGTTGTCTGGGCTGTCACGTTAGTGATTTAGAGATTCACAAAAGAACTTCTTTGAAAACTGGACGAGCATCAGTTTGTGAATACTTGTACATTGGACTGAAATTTGTTCTCAATTTTGTGTTCAATCCACTTGTGATATTTAAATAAAAATATTTAAATAGATATATTGTTATGGCTAAGCATTTTTTTGCTAATTGTACTGACATAACTATTTTTTTTAGATTTTTAGGTACATACAGTTTAAGTTTTAAAATAATAAGTTTTTTTTTTGTAACACTGTTGCATTAATAATTTAATTCATTCACTATAGTAAATGAATTTCACAAAAATGTCAGTTTATTGAAATACCTATGGAATTGTATTGTGAACTTCCATATCAATTTCTTTTAAAACATTAATGAAATGTGAGTGTTTAAATGAAGCTGTTTTTTATCTGTTCTGATGGATTCATTATGCTTTATAAAAGAAGTGGAAAAATATACGCAGTTATTTGTGTAAAGGCAAGATAAAACAGAAATGATTAAACACCAGTTCTGAGATGAAAATGTACAGTTAATTGCATTGTGATGCTAGTTATATATACAGTATAAAATTAGGCGATATTTGTGTTTATATTGTTAATTGTGGTTAGCTTATTGTTTTTCCTGTATTTTTATTTCTAGTAAGAAGTTAGGTTTCTCATAAGGTTTCTCTCCCTCTTATCAGTTTGTTGCCATTGTATTTTTTTAAAAAAAGAACTGCAAATTATCATAAATTATTCCAATTCTGTTTCATTTAACTCTAGTGCATAAGAATTTAGACTTTTTCTTGTGTAATATTTGTAGTAATGTGTTGTATAGCTTCCTGACACTGAGAACCACAAAAAAAATAGATTTGCCTTTTTTTAGTCATAAATGTAGGCATAAATTTTGCACTCAAGAAGTTCTTTTGATTAATGGTTGTTGCTTACATTAATATTTTTTGAATTTTTGTTTTGTGACTATAACATATTTTTTAAAACTTAAATTACCATGTGAGTATAACCACTTTCATGTTAAAGCTGTGAGACGTTCCTATTATAAATAACTGAAAGGCCAGATATGTCATCTGTAAAGTTGTATTTCATACAGAAGGTAAACACTATTTGATTTGAAAACTTTATTTAAAAAAAAAAAATGCATTCCTACAGTGCTGCAAATCTGGTGTGCAATAATTTTTCAGTGTTAGTCCTCTATATGTGATACACTATTTTTTAAGCAAAAAAGCTTGTCTCTAAGTTTTAAATATGCACCTTCAGTTAATGTGGTACTAATGCTTCTAGAAATGGAATTTCCCATAATTTGTGATGTCATGCAATGGTTGCTGTTAACAAAGTTTTGCTACCTGTATGGATGTTTGAGAGCTTATTGTGATACCAAAATTGTTAGTATTTTCATAATATTAGTGAACTTAATCTTATCATAACAACTCTTGAATGTTCTGCAATTATTTATTAAATATATGAGCAGTATTTTTAGAAATGAGTGTTGACAATAAGTGGAAAAACAAATTTCATAGACTCGGTAATAATAAATATTTTTCTTTACATCATACTGTTTTTATGGCTTTTGTTTTGTAACATTAAAAAAGAATTTTTAGGTTGTGTAAAAATTTGTTGAAGAACACCAATTTACAATAGCTATATGATTTTTTTGTGAACTTCTTTTTACATACAGTGGAGTATTTACTGAAATTAATGTTGGCGTGTTGATTGGTATCGTTAAAACAATGGTGATCAAGCAATATTACTAAATACCAAAAATTTTGTGTTTTGCACCATAATCGACATGCGCTTAATAATCTTGTCTACACTGACTCTTTCGTGCCTACATATCAATTCTTTGATAGCCCCCTTTCTTTTTTTTTATTCTTTGCAAATCCACAGGAAACAACCCATTAATTGAACATCGATTTTGTTCATTAGTAAGTCTTATAATCCTTCACCATTCTTTAATTACATTTACGTATACCAGTACAATACAAGATCATGAAACTGCTGTGTGGACAGAGTCCATTGGCTCATTGCAGCTATGCCACATGAACAGCTGCTTTGCACCTTATTGTGTTCATAAAATATATTCAGTATAGCATATAAACATTTTACACACATTTCATTTTCTCTAACCTTGCTTATCTAGTCATAGCCGTTCTCAGCACAACAGAGTAAAGACAAAGGTAAACAGGTTTAAAATGAGATAGGCCCATTGAAATTCCTTTAAAGATGTTCACAGTTCTTCAGATATGAAAGGACTAAACTTAGTACATACACAAAGATATCTACGATGCATGTTTTTTTAAGTAAGTACCGTTTTGAAATAAAAAAAAAAGACGTGCAAATATATAGCAATAATTTTATTTTTACAAGAAAACCTGTACCTTACTCTACTTTTCTACATAATTCCCTTCAATATTGAGGCACTTGTCATAACGTAATACCAGCTTTTGAAAACCCTCCTCATAGACATCTGCCGCCTGACTTGTTAACCACTGCATCACAACTGTTTTGACTTCGTTATCGTCTTCAAGACGCTGACCGCCCAGGTGTTTCTTCAAGTGCAGGATTAGATGGTAGTCACTGGGCGCCAGATCAGGGCTGTATGGAGGATGATCTAGAGTTTCCCATCGAAAAGATGTGATGAGATCTTTGGTCTGATTAGCCACATGTGGACGGGCATTGTCATGCAGCAAAATGATGCCCTTGCTCAACTTGCCACGTGTTTAGTTCTGGATTGAACGGCACAGATTATTCAATGTCTCACAATAAGCTGCTGCATTGATTGTCTCAATACGAGGCAGAAATTCCACAAGCAATACTCCTTTTCTGTCCCAAAAAACTGTGCACATGATTTTCCGGGCAGAAATCATTTGTTTGAACTTCACTTTTTTGGGTGAATCTGAATGTCGCCAGTCCATGGACTGTTGCTTTGATTCAGGTGTGACATAGGCCACCCATGTCTCATCGCCCGTAACAATTTGGCTTAAGAAATCATCACCATCGTTGTGGTACCGCTCAAGGAAAGTCAATGCACTGCCTAAACGTTTGGTTTTGTGCACATCCGTTAACATTTTCGGTACCCAACGTGAGCACAATTTTGTGTAATTCAAGTGCTCGGTCACAATGCCATACAAAACACTACGAGAAACATTAGGAAAGTCATTACACAAGGAGTAAATCGTAAAGCGTCTGTTTTCTCTCACCTTATTGTCCACTTTCTGCACCAAAGTTTCATTAATGACGGAAGGACGCCCACTCCGTTTTCCATAATCCACATTTGTGCGGCCATCTTTAAATGCTCTCACCCACTTTCTCACCATTCCATCACTCATAATGTTTTGTCCGTAAACTGCACAGATCTCACGATGAGTATCGATCGGTTTTAGGCCTTTAGCACAAAGAAATCTTGTAACAACCCGTACTTCACAGTCGGCGGGACTCACGATTATCGGAGGCATCTTAAACACTCAGTGAACATTGTAAACAAGGAAGAATTAGACTGTAATGGTGTCAGTGTGTAAGCAAGAGATGCAGGTACCCAGTGCGCATGTGCGGAATGCCGACCGTAATGCTGCAGCCATGTTGTGACAAAACTGTACTTACTTAAAAATACGCCTCGTATATTGAGAAACTAGCCTTGCCTGCCTCTTCAAGTGCATGGACCTTGTGTGTAGAAATGCTTTACCTTTTTTTCTGTTATCATGGAGTGGCAAAAAGTATAAATTTCTCCTAAGAACTTTCCTTCCTTACAGGTATTATCTACAGCTCACTTTTCATACTGATGTTCAAAAGTTTCGTTTAATTTATATTTTATCATAATATAGTTTATGAATTATAAGAAATTAGGTCACTAATTTCTCATAAAGCTGTGTGAAAAATTATCCATTTTAAGGTATGACCCCAAGCTTTCAAACCGTTTAAAACTCCATCCAAACTAGTTCGGTATGTGTTATGTAAGTTAAAGTTAACACAAATAAAAATTATGTTTCAAATTTGTAAAAATATTAATGAAGAAATTACTGTAGCAGTTTTTAGATATAATCCAAAACTTTCAAACACTGAAAATTACTTTGAAATACATTATAATCTTTTTGGGTTTCCAGCCTGATAGTGTCATATAAAGACAAAGCTTCAACTGCTGGCTCTACTGGCGTCAACAGGTGTCGTGTAGCTTTCAGATGTTACTAGCTAGTCATGGCTGCCTATATTGCTATTACATCAGGAAAGTCTCCACTCATACTTTTAAATGATTCATCCAACAAATAGTAACACAAACTCAGGCGGAGAATGTGTTGAGAATCTTTGGCACCTATCAGTTCTGTTTTTGAAATTTGTATGGTAAATACTATGTAGTTGAAAGCTACAGATAAGATCTATATACAGTTGGAATATAGAAACATTGTATGAAAGAATAAAAAACTTTAGTCTACAACCTGAAGCCATTTGTGTCAGAGGTAGGACGGCCAGTTCCTTTCCTCTGAGAACTACAGTTTAATGTGGAATCCAACCATGGAATGACCTGGAATAGCTAATAGGATCAAACACATCTCTTAAAAATTCCTGCGCTTTCCGGGATTTGAACCCGGGACTGGAAACAGCAATATTTTGACAGAATACACCTTAGCCACTGAGCTTATGTGTATCATTAAAAAAAATTAAATAATACAGTCTGTGGGGCCTATCAATTTTATAAATGAAAAAAATAAGTGTGTCGCATTTCTCTCTCTCTCTTGGTAGCGCACACTAATGCTCACGGATGGTGGGATTCAGTAAATTTGTTGAAAATGTTTGAAGCATCAAATTCTGCTGACACAGTCACCAGTGATTCAGATTATAAACACATTTTACCGTGTCAAGAAGAATCACACAAAGGAGAGTAACAAAATTAACTTTTGATTTACACTGTAAGTTTAATAAAGTTCAAAATCTTCACCCACACCAGTCGTGATCATAAATTTCATCAGATTTCTATATATACACCCGAAGCTTGCAGAATTCTTAGTTAAAATGGTTCAAATTAACAATTCTTTACAAATCTCACTCGCATTTACACAACTATAACTGAAAACAGTTCAACATTAAAAGGTCGGTTCGAGAAACTCGCACATGGGTGTCGTGCCCAATGAGCACGGCCGCTCCTGGAAGACTCGTGGGTGCCACATGTCGAGTTCGCGGGCGTTCTTAACCGACTTCCAGTAGCTAGCATGCACTCCGGAGTCCTCCATGGTATTCCCATGGACCAGCGGGAAATTTAACATCTATGGGGTGGCAAGGGCGTAGCCAGGTACGGGCAGAGGGGGCAGCTGCCCCCCCCCTAGCTGGACGCGGGTTTGCGCTCGATCAGGGTTCTGCCGAACCGAAGAGTAAACAATGTTAAGTAACTTTCAAAAATTAATTCGTTCGATTTAAACCTGCTTTCTACTGCTATTTGCGGGAAAACAGACGTTAGCGAGGGCGAGGCAGAAACGGGCCACGTACGGCGCTGCTGACGACTCTTAGATCGGTTACACACTGGGCGGTTTCGGCCGCGGCGGAAAGTTTTCCGTCGCCGTCGTTCCAGTAGTGGCGCGAGGGATCAAATGGGAGCTTACACACTGGGCTTACACCCACGGCAGAGCTGCCGTCGACGGCAGGTATGCAGCCGTGCGCTGCCACTACATTCGACGGTAATTTCACCGCCCCATCCAGACAGTGGCCCATGTGGTCAAATAGGCGCTTGCACACTCGGCGATTTTTTAACCGCTTGTGCGCTTTCAGTCTGTTAAAGTTAACATTTTTTGAATTTAAAAATCGTAATGTATGTTAAGTGATGATGGATACTGATCTTCTCATTTCGTTAGCAGTTTTAAGAGATAAAACTATAGATTCTTTTAAAGATCGGAACGCTACCAGGAACGCTTGGAAAGAAGTGTGCCTTGAAATTAGGAATGATTTTGACGAAATGAAAAATGAGGAAAAATGCCTTTGGATAGTAAACTTTTGATCACGTATTTAAATAAATTTTTAGAGCTTCAACTAGAAGTTGAAAAATGTTGAATCACATTTTATAGAAAGATTTTGATGTTTAATACTATAACTATGTCCTCATATCTTAGACATTTGCCAAGGAAAACTTTCAACATTCGAAATTCTGTGGATCGACATTTTTTCCTCTTTTTTTCTTCTTCTTCTTTTCTTCTAACACAGCAGTGACGAATACAGTGAGACAAGGTGTTCAGTAACTTCGGCATCATCTTCGCCATTTACTTTCGATTTTTCTTTGTAAAGTAATAGTTATTAAAACACTTAACAGATTACAATTAATCACAAAAGTTTAACTAGTCGATTGTGCTTGTAAGTATAAAAGCAATATAAACTCAACACTGAGATTGATTACACAGTGAAGTATATGTATTAGTTACAAATAAATGTAAGTCTTAGCCATTATATGGCATAGTGTATTTTTCAAACTTTTCTTGTACATCTATACATATTCACCTCAAGAAGTTTTCACCGTAATTAACATAAAATAAATATAGCGGATTGGAATTATATGAAATTAAATGTTTATTTATAGTAGGCCCATGAGAAATCTGCTTACTTCAAGGAGATTGCCATCATTTCCACACGTTAAATACAATTCATCAACTGGGTATTCCTCCTTTGAATGCCGTACTTAAGTTTCGCAAGCAACTGTTGAAATAAACATCCCAAAATAATTGAAAAACTTGGTGTCGTCGTTCCTCAAATATTCTGTTTTCCTTTGGCTTTTTTTTTCCTATTCTATGGCTATGGAACCTTCAAAATAACAATTTTAAAACTTAACTACGAAGTAATAAACACCAAATTAATTAAATTAACAAAATGAAACTCAGTTCATCAAAAGAAAGGTACTGACGTCCGACCACGTCATCTTTTGCCAGCTTCATAGCAGCGAAAATTTTACCGCTGTAATAGCAGCAACAGTTCTACCGCCGAATATGTAAACACCTCAAATTCTGTAGGCGGCGACGGTTAAGTTTCTACTGCGGTGAAAACCGCACAGTGTGAACCGGCCTTAAGGGGTTGTGCATAAACTACGTGGCTCGGTCTAGAGGGGGAGGGGTTGGCTGGAAAGCTACGCTGGGCTACTTAAAAGGGGGGATTTCCGAGCCAGGCCACGTAGCTTTTCATTCATATCAAGATAGAGAACATACAGAAGCATGTGAATAATTATTTCCGTCATTTTATTATCCCCGCTTGTAATTTATGATAGCCTGACAAGAGAAAACAGTACAAAAATGACTTCAGGAATCATTATGAGAAAAAGCTACTTGGGGGGGGGGAGAGACAAAAGCCACGTGGGGGGAGGGGGGTTCACAGGAGGCCAAAATGGAGCTACGTGGTTTATGGACGGTCCCTAAGCTGCGTATTGAGTATGAGCGGCTGCTGCGCGACCCATGTTCGAGCGCGCCAAACCGATTATCCAGGCACTGTCTTTTTGTGAAGCCACAGTGGACATTTCACGTGCGCGAATAGCCGCAACTTTCACTGTGATCCGACACACTGTATACTAGAAACCTAAACGAAAAATGATTTGGTGGATATAGAAATTGTATTTTAATTGAATACAGTGTGGCGAGAAACTCATGGAAGACATTAGATATGAAACCATCGAGGATATAATTAACAAATTTTACGAGATTGACAATCATAGAGTTTCTAAAATAAATAATTGAGCCAGTGCACTCAATTTCGGGAGGCATTTCAGTTACTGATAAACGCTGTGACTTCAAGATTTCTAGTAATTGGAGACTCGTGTACTAACCTGCATTACCTTTTTCGAGAGTCAAAACAATCATTTATTTGAACAGATGTTTCTGGCGCACTATGCGAAGCTCTGAAAGAATGGTCAAAGATAAGGTAATAGCAACCGTTTAATACTAATTTTTTTATTGCTATTCAATTTTCTGTTGCCATTCTTAACGAGAACTTACTCCTTACTTAGGTAAAAGGTATTATGTTGATTCTGTCATTTGGCGATTCTATAGATTCGTTGATTGGAGTTTCAAGTGACGGTTGTGGTAGTGATGGAGGTGATACCATCTGAGTCTGATTAGGCTGCACATTTGCTATTACACAAAAAAATTTGTCACCGTACAATTGTATTAAAAGGCGGCCGTTTTTGTTATCCATGGCAACAAACTGTCGCTGTGCCGCGCGAGCCAACTCGAACAAAGACATCCCGTCTTAACTGCGATTAAATATCGATAGATTTCAGGCTGACTCGACCCGCACACAACGCATCCGATCGTTTATACTGTGATATAACCAGAGAGCGCGCTAATAATCTGTTCTTTAAAGTAATTAATTTGTATTTTCCGTAAGGCTAACGATGGCTTTTAATATAGTATTACATACAGTACATACAAAAAGTACGACTTTTATTTAATAACTATAATTATCTGCATTCGTATGTATTTTATTTATGTTTATTACTATCAAGCGATTGTGAAAAAGTCGATATGTAAGAGCTAATTTGTGACAAAATATTTATTACTCTTGACTTTACAGTATATTTGTCCTAGGTGCTCGGATATGAGTTGGGTCACCGGTCAAGTTGTTTCTCATTCTGTGGTCGTACCTATACTGCTACATACTGTGTTACAGCCCAGTTGCTGGGTACCTTCCTGAAAATAAATTTTCTGTAGATGCCAAAGCCACTAATTTGAAATTAAAATTTAATCATTGTTGCTTGCAGACTTACTTGCCTCTGCTAGTATAGTCTAATTAATTTGTTACTCGAACTTTCTTGTCACTTTAAAAAATATCCAATTATCACTTTATTTGCAAAGAATTTCATATATAGCCAGCAGCCGAGAAAGCCCTTTCCGCCTCCTCATTCGTTGGTTGATTGAAATGGTCATAAATAAAAAAAATTGAAAAAATTAGCAACTTTCTGCACTTTTTTGAGATCATCATATCTGGGAACACCTATGTGGAATATCCAGTGCTACGATCACGCTTTTTCCTTCAATTGTGGCGTCCAGGTCTTTGTGGTCTACGTCCAAGTGAAAGTTTTTTCTATGCTCTCAATTTCTTTCAGTGGTTTTTTTTTTTTTGGGGGGGGAAGGGTATAAAATATCGACAACTGCAAATTGTGTGCTGTGTGAAAAGTAAAATTGCAGATACGAAGGCAGAACGTTTTCCATGACGCTTGTTCCATTAGATCTTTTGCCGATAACAGCAATTTCAACAGCAACATCAAAGCCTGTCAGTCGTTCCTTGACCAAACTGATGCAAGGCTCCGTGGTGCACGAAACCTGTATTCTAAGCAAGTTGATATTAAATGTGTTTCTTTGCGGTGAACATAACCCCGGGTGCACACGCTTGGCACTTGCCGAAAACTCCAAACCTTTACAAACGCTTGGTTAATTGTGGGGAGCCGACACTTGACAGCCACACGCTTGCGAATGCGCTGGTATGTTTTGGAGAAGAAAGCGTGAGGGACTTCGATGTTGTGTTGGATATAAATTTTTGTTTAACCTATATTTATCATAAAAATTTAAACGAAAATGAAAATATAACGAGAAAGGCGGTGAAGAAGATGGTGGATGTTAAAAATCCATAGAAACCATTCCAGGTATAATTTCATTCATTTAAACTATGTTTAGTATGTAGTTTCATGTATGTATTTCATTTAATATAATTAGGGGCCTATATGAAATTATTGTTTTATAATTGAAATAGTATAATAATTATAGTATTTACAGTATTATAATGTCTATATCAATTATTTTTTGACTGCAGAAAATTTATGGAAAATAACTTTAATGAGCTACTTTATAACTTTTTATTTTGCTTATGGCTTTACGCCTTGTCAGCAACAAGGTCATTAGAGGCGGGAAAGGACATGGGGCAAGGAATGGGAAAGAATTCGGATTTGGCCTTTTTCTGAAGAAGCATCCCGGCATTCGTCTAGAGTGATTTGGAGAAACAATGGAAACTACAAATCTCAATGCCCGGATGAGGATTCGATCCGGCGTCCTGCCGAATGCGAGGCCAGAGCGTTAATTGCTCACCCACTACGCTCGGTGTCCACGCTTCTTTATGAGCCATCTTGATGACTTCTGCCGGAAGAGATATGCTGATTTTGAATATTAGCATTCAAGGAATGTGAAATATCGTTTTTGAACCAATTACTCATTTTTCCTGCGGCACTTCTATCACAACAAACAGGAACGCATGTCTGTACGCCGTCAGTGCACAAAGTGTATCAAGTCCGCAGAAACGAGTAGGCACTTTAGAAGCACTTGCCGCAAACTTTCTTAGATTTGTGCCAAAAAACAGACACTCGATTGGATCAGCCACAAGTGCCAGCCTACACAAGTCAAGTTAAACGCTCTATCAACACGTTTCAATTTGTGACGGCTTGACGAGGTTTAGCAAGCGTGTGGTCCCGCCTTAAATATAGGTGATTTTTTTTTGACGTCTACTCATCAAACATTCGACGAAAATATTCGCAATAGTTTCTTGAAATATACAAACTGAGCAATTATGTCATTTGAAAACTTTGTCATCATAGATCTTATAGAATTAGGAAATAGAAATCCACTTTTTGAAAAGAAATAACTGAAATACAATGAAGTTCAGTTTATGAGAAAAACATTTTAACACATCATATATGCACTAGATTAAGAAATATCTGTCGATAGCTGTACCCTTCTTTTTGTATTGTTTTTACTTACTCCTCAGAAACATCTCTAGTTGTATCTTTTCTGTGTGTACGATCTGGGAGCTAGTTTTGCCATAGGACGACATAACTCAAATTACAGTACTGCACACAATACAAACACGCAACACACATTTGTTGCCGTGAGTCAAATGTCAACTTGAAGGATACAGTTAAACGGGGCGATACAACCGGTAAAGAACGAGTCGGACCGGAAAGTGACGACAGGGAGACACCGTGACGAAGACTGAAACATGTTTTCACCCCATTTTACGGATTGCGGATCCGCTTAGTTAGGTGCTGGATCCGCCAGACTGCCAAAGGGTGCCGGATCCCGCATTGCTGGATTGCAGTCCCTAGCTACAGCCCAGCTAAAGTTTAAGTAAGTCATTGGTTGATTAAAAAAAAAAAAAAAAATCACGATTTTTCAGCCAATGCTACAAGTTAAAATTGTTTGATTATGAAGTCGCACTATCGTATAAACTATGGAGACAAGGGTATGACAATGGAAAATCTTAAAGAACTAGACCTTATTAAAGAGTTAAATAAGATGGAAACATTCTAGAGATCCAGCTGACCTGCTTGGTGTACACAGAAAACTTTTACAAGAAAATTGTGATAAAACTGCAGATAAAGTAGCTCGAAAATTATTATTGGTATAATTATATATACTAATTAATTAAATTATAATTAATTAAAATATAATAATATTAATTAATTATTCAATTAATACAATATATATGTATTACATTAATAAAAGTTTTTTTAGCATACATATTATCAGTTTTCTCTTGCCTGCCCCCCCCCCCCCTAAACAAAATCCTGGCTACGCCCTTGTGGGGTGGTATTATAGCACAGCCGGTTCTCGATCTCCCAGTCCATCGGCTTTGGAAGCAGCCTCTATCATATGGCTATGCTACAAGAGAGGAGACAACAGAACACTAATACTGTGAAGCCGCCTCTCTACATCTACATCCATACTCTGCAATTCACAAACATTGTGGGTGGCAGCGGGTGCTAAGCACCAGTCTTAATTTTGCGCATTACAATCCCAAATAGCACGAGGAAAGAAAGAATATGTAAAAGCATCAGTACGGCATCTTATTTCTCGAATCTTATAACTCCAGTCATTGCGACCCAAATAGGTTGGCGGAAGAAGTATCTCACTGCACTCGTAGCTCATAGAATTTATCATATTCTCCAATAAATTCAAATGCAAATGACGTCGTCTATCTTCCAAACAATCCCAGCCCAATCTATGTATTATTTCTGCGATGCTTTCATAAGGGCTGTAGCAACCAGTCTGAATCTACATCTACATTCATACACTGCAAATCACAAACATTTTGGGAGGCAGAGGGTGCTAAGCACCAATCCTAAACCCGCCCATTCCAATCCCGAATAGTGCGAGGAAAGAAGGAATACATATAAGTATCAGTACGGCATCTTATTTCTCTAATCTTATCCCTCCGGTCATTGCTACCTAAATAGGTTGGCGGAAGAAGTATTTCATTGCACTCGAAATTTAAATTTTTTCGCATATTCTCCAATAAATTCGAACGCAAGCTACGTCATCTGTCTTCCAAACTATCCCAGCCCAGTCTGTGACGCTTTCATAAGGGTTGTAACAACAAGTCACGAATCTAGCGGCTCTCCTCTGCACCCTCTCAACTGAGTCAATCAGAACCTTGCGATACGGATCCCAAACCCCACAACAGTAATCCAGATGCGGATGCACTAGTGTTTTATACGCTATCTCCTTTGTTTTAGCATTACAATTCCTCAAAATACGACCTATGAATCGTAATTTAGAATTAGCCTTGTCTACGACGGAAGTTATGTGCATGTCCCATTTCATGTTGCTTTGTACTATCACCCCCAGATACTTCACGGAATCAACCGTGTCAACAGCTGAATTGTTTATTTTGTGCTCGTGAACAAACTGATTCTTCTTGTTACTTATCCGCATTGCCTTGCACTTTTTGCAATTAAGTGTAAGTTGCCATTTACGGCACCAATCGAAAATAGCATCCAAATCACGCTGAATTTCTAAGCAATCGTCGGAGCACCTTATTTCCCTATAGATAACCACATCGTCGGCAAATAATCGCAACCAGCATATGACGTTGTCACCTAGATCGTTTATAAATATTAAGAAAAGAAGTGGACCTATTACACTTCCTTGTGGAACCCCCGAAGTAACATTTATCTTAGAAGAGGCTTCCCCATCAACAACGACATACTGTGATCGACCAGTTAGAAAATCACGTATCCACTCGCAAATCTGAGCCAAAATACCGTAAGCTCGAATCTTCGCTAAAAGTCGGCTGTGTGGCACAGAATCAAAAGCTTTCTGAAAATCAAAAAAAAATGCATCAACTTGCGAACCTGCATCGATAACTTTCATTATGTCATGGGAAAATAGGGCCAATTGTGTTTCACACGATCTCTTCTTCCGTAATCCGTGTTGACATGGTGTAAGTAACTCGTTCTCATCTAGAAACTTCATTATGTTCGAGCATATGTCATGTTCCAGAATTCTGCTGCAGACCGATGTTAGAGATATGGGTCGATAATTCCTAGGATCACTCCGATCTCCTTTCTTAAAAACGGGAATTACCTGGGCTATTTTCCAGCTAGAAGGTACTTTTCTCTCTTCTAGTGATTTACGGAATATATCTGACAGAAATGGTTCAATATCCTCCGCGTATTCAGAAAATACTCTTACCGGTATACCATCGGGACCCGGCGCTTTACCCCACTTCAGGAGTTTTAATTGCTTTACAATTCCTACGCTATCAGTTTCTATCGGATCCATCTCTAATTCCACACGATGTGGTAAAGAGGGGATGTTTTCCATGTTTTCTTGCGTGAATGAATTTTAGAATTCGGTGTTAAATACGGTAGCCTTGTCGCGGCTGTCTTCAACTTCCCGTCCGTCTTTTATTAGAACTGGCTTATTGTTCCCACAACAACTAACTTTTTTTACATACGACCAAAATTTCTGAGGGTTTACAGTGAGGCTCTTAGAGAGAGAATTTTCACAAAAGTTATTAAAGGCCTCACGCATTGCATTCTTAACACGTCCCCTTATCTCCTCTAACTTATCTAAATCAGTCCGATGCATCGTCCTTTTTGATCGTGCATGTATCTTCCTTTGCTTCTTGAGTAACCTTTTAACCTCCCGTGTGTACCATGGGGGATTGTTCTCTTCCCTGATTGTCCGTTTCGGTATATGCAAGTTCATACCTTCCCCGAGTATATGTAGGAATCGATGCCACCTCTCTTCAACGGTGCCTCCTGCTACAAAGAAGGTGTGGTAATTATGCCTCAAATACGCTCTAAAACACTCTTTTGAAGCCTTTTCGAATCTGTAAACGATCCTCTCTCTTCTCTTTCTGCGCGTGGTTGTTAGTTTTACTGTAGCAATTACAGCTTTGTGATCGCTTATTCCTGCGGTGGTAGAAATATCCGTGAATAGTTCAGGCCTATTTGTAACAACTATATCTAAAATATTTTCGTTACCGTTGAGGCATCGCGTTGGTTCAGTTACGAGCTGTTCAAGATTGTGATCTGAGAAGAGGTCTAGAATGATTTCGCAAGCTGATTTATCCCTGCCCCCAGTAACGTGAACGTAATTAGTCCAGTCGATATCTGGCAAGTTAAAGTCACCTCCTAGCATTATTGTATGGTCCGGAAATTGCCGTGCTATATTATTTACATTATTTCTCAAGGCCTTGCATCGGGTGGACGATAGAAGGAGCCTATCATAAGTTTTGTCCTAGCTACGTTGAGCTTGATCATATGATTTCGCAGACAGTATGGACATCTATTTCGCTACATGGGAGGTACTTACTAACAGCTATAAATACACCACCTCCTTGGGAATGCAACCTATCCTTACGTAAAATGTTCATGTTACTATTAAAAATTTCGGCGGAACTTATATCCGGTTTTAACCAACTTTCTGTGCCTATTACGATATCAGCATCTGTACTACGAGTAACGTTTTCGAGTTCAGGCTGTTTATTACAAACATTTCTGCAGTTAACTACTAGAACTTTTAATGTTCGGGATTCTTTTAAGCTACCCCTAACACGCGGTGCTGAATTTATCTTGGCTGTCCGCAACCTAATTTCCTCCTCAGGGTCATCCTCCCTCAGCCTAAAAAACCCCCCAATGCACTCCACACGGCCCCTGCCACCCGTGTACCCGATTCCCGTGTGTAGTGCACCCCTGATCTATCCAAGGGATTCCTACAAGACTCAACCCCAGGGCGAATATCAAGGAATCTGCAGCCATGACTATCACAGAAGCGCCGTAATCTCTGGTTCAGCCCCTCAACACGACTCTGAACCAGAGATCCACAGTCAGTCCTATCGACAATGCTGCAGATGGATAGCTCAGCAGAAATCTTGCGGCCAATGGCCACAGAGTTCACCCTTTCTACAAGTCGCCCAAAGGACGAGAGGATAACCTCCGACCCTAGGCGGCAAGCATCGTTGGTGCCGACATGAGCCACAATCCGCAGCTGGCTGCACCCAGTCCGTTCAATGGCATCTGGGATGGCCTTTTCCACATCTCGGATCAAACCCCCCGGAATAGACAATGAATGGATATCGGAATTCATCCCCGACCTCTTCGCCATTTCTCTATGGCGTTCGATAAAGCGCCTAACGTTGGAGCTACCGACCACTAAAACCCCCTTCTGCTGTTGTCCAGACTTAGCGGGCTGTGGGGCTGCCAACTCACAGGCCGACGATTGCAGGATTGAATCAGTTCCAGACAATGCGTCAAACCGGTTGGACAGTGGTACAAGCTCGCCTTCTTGGGAATCAGGTTTGCACGACTGCCCCCGCATGCGCCGTCGACGTCCAGACACCACACGCCAGCCACCACTAGGCGACGGCCGCATAGATTCCGACTTCTCGGCCTGGGCTGCTGGTACGATGACAGGTATGGGAGAACCTGCGAGCCACTTTGCTTCTATAGGGTCACCAATACCGTATCTACTGCACTCACTTGCGGCAGCTTCCAGCTGTGTAACTCTTGTTACCAAAGCTGCAAGCTGGGTGCGCAGGTCAGTCACCTCAGCCTGCGTCTGCACACAACAACCATAGTCCCTACACATACTACCTTACAGAAAGAAAAACTAAGGAGTACACGAGAAAAACGGACTCACTATGCGTTCTCAGTAGGAGGCCTTTTGTCAATAACCAAATATACTAAGCGAAGCTTACGCTAACTACGCACTTTAAATTAAATTTGCACTGGAGGTACTACTCCGCGTAACGATTCCGACCAACGACTGCAGCTGCTGCTACTGACAAACTAAAATGCAAAGATGAAGAACTACACACTTTTAATTAAATTATCACTAGAGGTACTACGTCACGTAACGGTTCCGACGATGGCTGCTGCTACTGACTAACAAATATACAGAGACGAAGCTAACCAAACACTTTGAATTAAAACTATCACAGAAGGCACTATTCCCCTAACGGCTGCCGAAGAACGTCTGACTACTGGGGCTGCTAAACAAATACGCAAAGATGAAACAAAAGAAAACTAAACACTTTAAATTATATCAACACAGAAGGCACTGCTTCACGTAACGGCTGCCGAAGAACGACTGACTACTGGGGCTACTAAACAAATATTCAAAGATGAAACAAAAGAAAACTAAACACTTTAAATTATATCACCACAGAAAGCACTGCTTCACGTAACGGCTGCAGAAGAACGAATCGAGCAGCTCTCCTCTGTACCCTCTCCACTGAGTCAATCAGACCTTTGCAATACAGATCCCAAACTCCACAACAGTAATCCAGATGTGTTCGCACTAGTGTTTTATATGCTATTTCCTTTGTATGAGCATTACCATTCCTCAGAATACGACCTATGAATTGTAATTTAGAATTAGCTTTGCCACGGAAGTTATGTGTATGTCCCATTTAATGTTGCTTTGCCGTCCTATAAACTTTTGGATCCTACACCAAATGCCTGGTGCCCATATTACTTAGCCCAAAACGTTGCACAGTTTGCATTGCATTTGCTGCTCTGAATATTTTATTTTCTAATATTTCAAAGTTTTTTATAGTGCCAGCTTGTGTTGCATACGTTCCACAAGCAGATCAGTTTAAAAATGACCTGGAATATCATTTCATAAGAAAGTCACACTGTACTGTTCTTAAAGTATTTAATATGGTATCTGCAGTTAACAAGAGTAGGTCTATCATTATAGATGTACAATGAGTGTTTATTCACAGCCCTAATAGAATGAAATTCTCAACTATTTGTTGGAGTAATGTAGATATCCCCCACATGTTACTTTTTTACAATTTGCACAAAATAGGCCATCTTTCTTCTTCTTTTCCATTTTGGTTTCTATGGACCACATAGTTCTTAACTCTGGTGAGCTTTCTTTGTGGTCCAGTATCCTTTCGTCCTTCCACTGTGGTAGTTGTTTCTTTCTTGGGTCCATTTTACTCCACATCTGGGGTGCAGTGTTTTGTCTGTTAGTGTCTGGAGATAATTCGATGCTTTAATGAACGTTCTGTACCTATCCCTGTTGTAAATTAAATTGGGGCCAATTTCCATGCTCTAGATCTTTTCTGACTAGCCTTGTCCATTTTGCTTTAGTCGCTTTCCCTCTAGCGACGATGATGAAGGTTTTGAAGGTGAGTCTATGATTGTCCATCCAAACTATGTGACCATAGAACATTAATTTCCTTTTTCTCATGCTCTGCAGTTGTTGGTATAGGTCCTTATTATGCCTGAGTCTGTATTTTCATTTTTCTTTGACAGGACCCATGATTTTTCTCCATGTTCTTAATGATCCTTTAGTTCCAGTTTTCTGAGCTGCCATATCTAACCACGTTCAAGCAGTCTGATACATACTGTACTGACGGTTGAATTACTGTATTGTAGTGCCTGAGTTTGAGTTTAAGAGAGAGAGATACATACATGTTCTTACAAACGTGGTATGTTGTCTCCAGTTGACACATCTTCTATTCATGACCGAGCGTGGTGGTGTAACGGATAGCATTCTGGCCTCACATTCCGAAGGACGGCGGTTCGAATCCCCGTCCCGGCATCCAGATTTGGGTTTTCCATTGTTTCCCAAATCACTCCAGGCAAATGCCGGGATGCTTCCTTCAAAAGGCCATGGCCGAATTCCTTCCCATTCCATGCCCCCCACCCTTTCCTGTCTCTAAAAACCTCGCTGTTGAGAGACATTAAGCAGTTAAAAAGAAGAAAAATAAATTCTGTTCATGGCCAAGTCCTCATTGATGTTTGGAGTTATCCATACCCCAAAATATTTGAATGCATTAGGCCTTCGAAACATTGCATTTCCCAGTTGAATTAAGTTGGGTGCATTTCTGATGTTGGTGATGAACTCAGCTTTGTTTATGGAAACCTTCAACCCTATATTAGCTGCTATGTTGAAGGAGGATAGTAGGTGAATAGCTTCCTCCTGGAAATCTTTCTCAGTTTGTTCATTGATGTCCTTATAATATTGTCTTTTGGTGTTTCTAATAGTTCTGACAGTATTTATCTTTGTTGTTATGAAGAACTCAAGGTTTTCTGTGCTCTTATTACAGTTCCATTTGAGCCAGGCTCATCTTCTTTCTTCAGTAGCCTCTTCACACGCTGTTGTCCATCACTGATGTTTGTTTCGTTGCATCGATGAATACCTTCTGTGGTTGTGGCCAATTTTATTTGTCTTCTGTTGTTAGCTAGGATATTGGTAAACATGTTGTTGTCTCTTAGCATGGTCAGGCTGACACTCGGACCTTTCGCCTTTTTGCAAGTGTTACCTTGTTGGCACCTCTCAGTACCCCCGTATTTCATATTTTGTATTTCCTTGCTATTTCTTTTACTAATCGTCAAGATGGAACTCTCCTACCATAGAGTTGGAACATCTCTATGTTTGAAAGCTGTTGATTAGAGAACTAAGTGGCAGTTTCAGCATAGCTCGATCAGTAACTCTCCATTCCTCCTGGTTCTTTTGTGTGCTGGATATTCTCCAACTATGGACTTAAATCTTTGTTCTTTTCTGAACTGTGTGTTGAAATCCCTGACTAGTATAATGTTTAGGGATCATGTCCATCGTCGTCTCCTCTAATTCTCTCCAATAATGTTTTACACTTTCAATATCTTTTCCGTTAGATTCATTGGTTGGTGCATGGAAGTTGATGACTGTGTATGCTTTATTGAGGGTTCTGAAGGATATGGTGGATGTTTATCCATTTGGGGATGAGAAGGAGGTTATGGAGTTGGTTATTTTGTTGCTGACTATGAAGCCTGTGCCCAAGTAGGCATTTTTCTCATCACTCTCCGACCTGGCTGCCCCTTGTAAGTCCTGTGACCTAGTGATTCGAATGGTTCTTCATCTCCTGCAAGACTATTATCAGGATATTGTATTTTGTCAGAACATCTGAGGTATGTGTCAGTTTGCCTGCCTGTAGGAGGGAGTGTATGTTAATGGTTCCCAAGTAGTTAACTCATGTATTTTTAGTATATTAAGGTGCAGGCTCTGCAGAATCCAATGACCTGCTTGCCCCTTCATAAGTGGGGGTGGAATGATTACCAACTGGGGTATTTTTCATGTTAGTTGTTTGCTCCATGTTGCTAAAGTTAATAAAAAGTTTCAAAATGGTTACCTGAAGGAAACGTGTTGTTTACTATCAATATTGTAGGCTAGCATTATTTTTTAGTGACTTTTAGCCTTACCAGCCATACAGTCAGCTGGTGTGTACACAGTGGCGGCTGTACCTTAAGTGCGCTCGTGCGCTGAACCACCAATCCAAAAGATTTAAAAATGACAAAATATTAAGTACCTACTTCATCTTTATTTTTATATTACCATTTTAATATTTATTTTTAAACATACAAAAACAAAAACGTATAAAAAATTAAATCTCCAATTATGGTGAAACAGTTTGAGCGCTTTACTAAACTATTAAGACTTATTTTCCTGTAAAGACAAATTCTCGTGCGCTTCGGCGAGTGCACGAGGACTGCTAATACAACTTGTAGGTGTACGAGTTAATACGCCTGACGCGTGAAACAATAGATAGTTCATAGAAACGTACGGAGTAATGAGTCGGTTGTCGAGCGCCGCACGGTCGAACCGAGGATTGCCGAGAGCACCCGATGTTTGACGAATTGGCTGGCTGGCATGGGCGCGCGCGAGGCGACGGCAGCCATGATTGACATCTCGTTATTAGACTATCAGTATAGTTTCACTGTATGTGTGACGCGCTCATAATTGTTTATTTATATTACCGTAAATAATTGTTTTTAGTTTTTGTTTCGATTTTTTTAGAGAATTTTTATTCTATACTGTGTATGGTGTTAGTGAAAATGAGCATAAACATTGATTATATTAAAGAAAATAACAGAACTTTTCAAAATAAAGTGAACATAAAATTGGCCGGACCGCCACGGCCCTTTTTAAATTTAAAACAAGAGTGCAAATCGAAAAATAAAGCATTTACACGAAGTTTTAAAAGTGAAATGTATAATAGAAAGAAATGGTTGTGTGGATGTGAGCGTCTTAATGCATTCTTTTGTTTTCCTTGCATTATTTTTGGCGGAGAATCGATTTGGACAGAAACAGGAATCAAGGATTTGACGCATTTGAGTGAAAAAATAAAAAAAACATGATTCTTCACAAGTACACCTACAAAATGTAATGAGTTTGTCTGTGTTAGGCACGGTCGACATTCGTAATCAGCTAGATTCTGTGTATAGAAGCAATATCCAAAAGTATAATGAACAAGTTGATAAAAACAGGTATATTTTATCACGTCTTATCGATTGTGTCAAGTTTTGTGGTGCACCACCAGTTTGATAACCCACCAGCCGCCACTGTGTGTACATTACCATTTTTAACCAATTATTATCTTATAAGCCTGGAGGTTTTCTTGGTGTTGAAAATGAATTAAATTTTCTCGTGTAACTAGCTGAGTTAGTCCATCGATCAAACATAACATTTCGGCGGTCACAAACTCTGCCACCAATGACAATGGCGGCAAAGTTTGTGACCGCCAAAATGTCGTGTTTGATCGATGGACTAACTTGAACTTAGCTAGTTACCTGAGAAAATGTTATTCAATTATTATGTTAACAATATTCTTTAAAATGGACTGACATTCAACCAGTCATGCATAAAATTAATAATAATACATTTGAAGTTAATAACACATATAGGTATATATTATCATGTAACCTTTTTCTAAATGTGTGTTGAAAGTCTAATTTAATCTTCTGACTTTGGTGTTAGGTAGCAAGATAAATTCACTGCTGGCGAATTTATGCAGGCCTATCAGTGTAATATCTTCTGATTAAGCTCAGAAGTAGTGATTTCTTTGAAAAATTTCAAAGTAAAGTTTTTAATTACTGGGCTGTTTTTAAAATTTTGTATAGGACTTGTTTCTTTTGTAAATAGGCCCTGATCTTTTTCAATGATTTTGTAATTTTTCTCATCAAAGATATTAATAGGCTTCAAAAAACTTAAAACGAAATATGGAAATATAGCGTACACAACTCTATCAAAAATTATTTAGTAGCTTTTTTTCTTAAATTATAATATTTCTAGGTAATACCAATTAAGGTTTGTATAAACATGACCAAATAAACTTCATTACTATCAGCATGAAAATTAAATAAAAACTGGAAGAAAATCTCCATTTCACAATCTTCTGTGTACCTTTCCCATATTTCTTGAGCCAGCCAATATGGCAACTTTTTCTTCCTCCTTCTCTCCTCCCAACTTTACTTCAATTCCTTGTGAAGGTCCCTTCTGTATTTTATAACATCCTCCCCTCCCTCACTTGTCCATGATCTAGTTAGATCACATAACCTATACTGTAAAGTGCAGCTGAAGGGTACAGATTAAATACTTTGCCCATCATTTTTTTCCTCGTGGATATGAGAAGTTGTTGATTTTTTTATCAACTTGTAAGCTGTCATCATTAATTTACTAACATTGACAAGAACTATGTAACAAATCAATAGTGTAGGCAGTATTTACTTTTTTGCACTTTGATTCCTAGTCACTATCCTTTAAAAATTAATGTGTCCACCCACAATTTGGTCAACAATTTATATCATGTTAAATATTTTGTGCAAATCAATAAATTTGTAATTGGTCTAACTCAATAGTGTCACCGAGCATAGTGGGTGAGCGGTTAACGCTCTGGCTTCACATTCGGGAGGACGCCAATTCGAATCCCCGTCCGGGCATCCAGATTTGGGTTTTCCGTGGTTACTCCAAATCACTCCAGGTGAATGCCAGGATGCTTCCTTCAAAAAGTCCATTCTGTTTGCTAAATACCCGATACTTATAGAAGTAACTGATAGGATGGTGTCATTTTAGAATTATATATGAGATTATAGGGAAAGATATCATTTCCATAACAGATAAATTAAGGAAAATACCTCACCATCAAGATTTTCAATATTAAATTTGTTACACTAATTAAAGTATTAATTTATGATGCAGTTGTTTGATTAATGTATTTAATTCATTTTAACATACTATATTTTTTTTTTTTAAACTAAAGAAATTAATAACAAATATAAACAAATAAAATGGAGTCCAAAGAGTAGTTGTGTGATCTTTTGCAAGTATTTCTAGAAAGGAGTGTTCATCTCAAATTCAGAGTAATCTCTTGCACCTATCTCGAATTGATTAATATTTCTTGCTCCAGACTTCAGTCACTTGAGTCCTAAGATACATTGCAGATTTTAAGTTACACCATAAGCTCTCAAGCTTTTGCGAGGTTCCATGTCAAACGCTCCAAAATGCACAGTTTGCTTACAGATGTATAAAAGTTTATCCATACTGATGGTCAAAAGGTAGGAAAATTTGTGCTCGAAAATGTCTTGATAACCCTTAGCATTCAAAAAACCCACTCTTCCCCCATCCATACTTTTAAACTTATTAGTTGTTATATGTACCCTTGACCTTCCTACTCTTTGGATATGTATTTGTAATAGAGATTCCTATTATCCTAAATGGTCCTTCATATTATGCTCCAAACCTGTATATCTCATTATTGAGTTATAAGGATTTATAGTCAGTCTGTTTCAAGACAAGGTCTTCTTCCCTACAGGTGGTAAACTTTTCCTTCCAGTTAGACCTTTCATTATTGTCCTTTGTTTTTTTATTTCGCAAAGTGCCTCTGTGCAGTTGCAATCATTTTGTAATAAAGTATATTATGATAGATAGGGAATTCAACTAACATGATTACAATTCTGGAGGAAAAATACTGAAACATCAACTCGAATAGTGATACCCTGATAGAATCGTGGGGTAGCGCATTCAGTACTCACTCATTTTTTTATTTCTTCTTCTCAAACCAAACTATTATTATTGTTATGTTGGCAGCTGTGAACTTGCCCCATGGATTCCTCTACAAAGTTGCTCTGCAGGTGATACTACTACTTGATACCCTCTTTATCCATGGCCTCATCCCAAACTTAGATAACTAAAGTACAATATCGAAGATGATTTTGACCAGCTTACCCACTTCAGGAATATACTCTTTAGCTACTGTGTAGATTAATTCTTCAAAGGAGTACAACCTTATTTATTTGGCAAACACATCTAGTATTATTAAGATTTGGCTTATTCCACATGTTGACGAAAGTAACAGCCCATATGTCTACAAATGCAACCTCTCTCAGCTTAGAGAGGAGCAGAAAGATCTACATCTCAACTACCCATGAGATGTTATCAACTGTAATCTTTTGGCATGTTTCGAATGTTGGTAGTACCTTCGCTACCCTGTAAGCCATACTGTCGAAATAAAAATTCTCTTGTGGTAACATATATTGTGCCTGTGATGTTGCAGAATACAATTTTCCCTGCAGTAATCAGGTATTCACAGTTTCCTGTCCATACACTACTCAAAAATTCGGCAAAACAATACAACTGTATATGCTTTATAATTTATATAAGCAATAGTGATTCTTGCATTTCCTTTGATACTTGGCATCTTCAATTTGTTCAATAATACTCTTTATTGTCTTGTTGCTCTTCTTATACATATCCTATTCTTTATTCTGTCTGCCACTTGACTTTCAAGTTATACTTTCTTTGGAAAACTGTGGGAAGCTTCCTCTAGTGGCGGCATGCCTGTCACACCATCTCACAAACCAATGAGTTACCTCACCATGCCACCCACTTTCTTGTTTCAAACCAACATATTATGTCGAACTCAGTTTTAATGTTTTACATCCCATAGACTAACCTACAATTTCTTTAAAAGTCGAAGTCCTTGTGAACAGTATATATTGTGATCTTTAATCCAAATACTATGAATCAGAACATATGACAACTCCAAATGTTTTCTAATACTTCCTCCTCTGTAATGCTGTATCCAATCTCATGGGTACCTAACGTCCTACTTTGATGGTATACTCAGTGGGGGCCCTAGGGTGGTGCAACCGCACCGGGCGCCGAAAAAGCAGCGAGAGATCATTTGTGAAAAAAATGAAAAATAAATTCTATAACAACCCAGCTTGCTGTTTATATTTTATTTTAACACACATCATCCAGAAGAGTCTGTAAAACTAAGAGTTTCAATTTAATGCATAGTTGTATGTCATCATAGAATTGAGTCAATTCGAGTTGCTACTCCAGTCAGTTCGAGTTACTCGAATCATGAAAATCCCAACTGGTTCCAAAGGTAACACCCTCCAATGCCGCGTCGCGCCTCCCAACCCCTTCTCGGCTGTAGTCTTGAAATTCATGCACGCGAGTACATGTGCATGGGGCGAGATTCAACCTATTAGATCCTCGGTGATTACAATTAACGTTGGTATCGTAAATATTTACAAAGTTTATCTTTTTTTACAGACAAGACATGTCTCTAACCTAAGAAAAAAGTATGGCGCACAATACTTAAAAGGAAACAAAACCAAGACGAAACTGAGAAGGCTTCAAAATTGTCAGCATTTTTTTTTTTTTTTTTTAGAAGTCATCTGAATCGTCGTCACCAGAACTAGTTCAAAACAAGACAGAAGAAAACTTTAATTGAAGTTATTCAGACGAGGCTCATGATAAATGCTATGTCCTTACGACGGCCGAACGTCACACGTCAGAAGGCGGTCCACGGAGACGGTCACGAGTAACCCGAACAAGTCCCAGGAGCAGGCCGAAACGTAATCCAAAAAACGCGCACTGGCAGAGTCCGGCGTGAGGTTCACAGAGTCCGAAGAGAGTACCAAGACGTAGCCAAGAACGAGCACTGTCAGAGTCCGGCGTGAGGTTCACAGAGTCCGAAGAGAATACCAAAATGTAGCCAAGAACGAGCACTGTCTGAAGTCCGATAGGCGATTCACAGTAAGAGAGAGTACCGAAAGCGCAGTTAACACTGAACTGAGGAGTGGAGCTGCGCGGGCTTTATTTATATGCGCAGCGGGTCGGCGCCGATTGGCTGCGGCGGAAAACTATGATGTGGTGGCGCTGGTTGCTCCGATGCCAGCGCCGTCTATATGAAGTCGATATCCATGTCCTCTGCCGGGCATGCGGCGATGTCGGGACGGGATACCAGAATAAAGAGCAGCATGTGCAATAAGATTTATCTATGGTTGTTCAAAAGATTACAGATGGATATACAAGACATACCACCACCGTCGCCTTTTCAAAATACTAATTACGACGTTATTTTCAAAATTTTCGCACATTGATTCTGCTGGCAGAGATGAAATAATTATTCCAGCGACGAAAAAATCCAAGGAAAAAAAATCATGGACGTCGTTTTTAAAATACGCATTTTTAAAGAGCAACACCAAAAGGAGAAACTTATAAAAAGTAGATAGCTTGTTTATTCTAAATGTGTAGATAAAGTACACTCCTGGATATTGAAATAAGAACACATTGACGCCGTTGTGTAAGACCCACCATACTTGCTCCGGAAACTACGAGAGGGCTGTACAAGCAATGATCAAACGCACGGCACAGCGGACACACCAGGAACAGCAGTGTTGGCCGTCGAAGGGCGCTAGCTGCGCAGCGGTTGGGTACCGCCGCAGTCAGTGTCAGCCAGTTTGCCGTGGCATACGGAGCTCCATCTCAGTCTTTAACACTGGTAGCATGCCGCGACAGCGTGTACGTGAATCGTATGTGCAGTTGACGGACTTTGAGCGAGGGCGTTTAGTGGGCATGCGGGAGGCCGGGTGGACGTACCGCCGAATTGCTCAACATGTGGGGCGCGAGGTCTCCACAGTACATCGATGTTGTCGCCAGTGGTCGGCGGAAGGTGCACGTGCCCGTCGACCTGTGTCCAGACAGCAGCGACGCACGGACGCACGCCAAGACCGTCGCATCCTACGCAGTGCCGTAGGGGACCGCACCGCCACTTCCCGGAAAATTAGGGACACTGTTGCTCCTGGGGTATCAGAGAGGACCATTCGCAACCGTCTCCATGAAGCTGGGCTACGGTCCCGCGCACCGTTAGGTCGTCTTCCGCTCACGCCCCAACATCGTGCAGCCCGTCTCCAGTGGTGTCGCGACAGGCGTGTATGGAGGGACGAATGGAGACGTGTCGTCTTCAGTGATGAGAGTCGCTTCTGCCTTGGTGCCAATGATGGTCGTATGCGTGTTTGGCGCCGTGCTGGTGAGCACCACAATCAGGACTGCATACGACCGAGGCACACAGGACCAACACCCAGCATCATGGTGTGGGGAGCGATCTCCTACACTGGCCGTACACCTCTGGTGATCGTCGAAGGGACACTGAACAGTGCACGGTACATTCAAACCGTCATCGAACCCATCGTTCTACCATTCCTAGACCGGTAAGGGAACATGCTGTTCCAACAGGACAATGCACGTCCACATGTATCCCGGGCCACCCAACGTGCTCTAGAAGGTGTAAGTCAACTACCCTGGCCAGCGAGATCTCCGGATCTGTCCCCCATTGAGCATGTTTGGGACTGGATGAAACATCGTCTCACGCGGTCTGCACTTCCAGCACGAACGCTGGTCCAGCTGAGGCGCCAGGTGGAAATGGCTTGGCATGCCGTTCCACAGGACTACATCCAGCACCTCTACGATCGTCTCCATGGGAGAATTGCAGCCTGAATTGCTGCGAAAGGAGGATAAACACGGTACTAGTGCCGACATTGTGCATGCTCTGTTGCCTGTGTCTATATGCCTATGGTTCTGTCTGTGTGATCATGTGTTGTATCTGACCCCAGGAATGTGTATATAAAGTTTCCCATTCCTGGGACAATGAATTCACGGTGTTCTTATTTCAATTTCCAGGAGTGAATATTGTTTATATGTTGTTTATTCAACAGAAGGTCTTATTTTGATTTGGGAAAAGAAGGATTCAGTGACTGGTGTTACTATTCAGAGCGTCTCAAAACTCAGGAAACTTCCTCAGATCACAATCACACCATGCTCAGTTGAATAGAAGCTTTGATTCCATTAAATAACTTCATTGTATTAGACAAGCATTTGTAAATACAGACTGAAGACGAAAAATCACAGTAGGTTGCTATCCTCTAATGAATGATGTCTTGTTCAGAGGAAGCTTTGGATCTGAAATACTAAATACTTCTAATGATGGTAACTTCCTGGGTATATTGCAACTGCTAGGAAAATATGATCCTGTGGTGATGGAGCACTTCGCCGTATTGCTAATGACGAGACTAATGTCTTATTATATTGGCAAATGTATTCAAAACGAATAAAGTTCGTAATAAAATTTTGACAATGTTTGAGTCATATAAATATTTTTCCATCATACTGAATTGAACTCCTGAGATTAATCGCTTCGAACAATTATCTTTGACATCGATTTTATTGACACTAATGAAGATGAAGTCTAAGTGCGTGAGTATTTCGCTGTGCTTACAACCCGGAAAGTGACTCTTTGGGATCAGGGAGCTGTACTCGCCATGGAGCATTCCTTCCTCGATGGTACTCGCTGCCCTGTTTATCAGTGATACTTTGCAATAGTTCGATTTGGATTTGAACGATTGTCGAGGCCAAAGATATGACAATGGATCCAATATGGCAGGAGGAAACAAAAGCAAAATTCTGAACCAGTATCTTCGAGCATTTTTAATCCACGTAATTGTCATTAAATTTGGTAATATCTAGTGCCGCCAAAACATCAGTTAAATCGGCTTCGTTGTCCGGATTTCTTTGAAAAATATTTTTTTTTCTCTGGATCAACAAAACAATGGGAAGTGGTATTCAAGCACTTAGAAGGACTATCGCCAAAAATTTGCGAAACTCGTTTCAAGAATAGAGCATCTAGTACGGCTGCAGTTCGTTATCACTACTCTTCAGTTCGTGAAGTCCTTCTGAAACGAATCATTCAGTTGCAGCAACAGATGCTTTGTCACTTAGCCATATCATGGAGCAATTTGAGTTCATAATTATAGTGGTGACTTGATATAATACATTGTATCAATTAAACATTTTAAGCAAAGGCTATGCAGACTGAAAGTGGATTTATTAAAGTCTTCACATTTGCTGACAATCAGCTTGGAATTTGATGAAGTGTGCCGGTTCTGATAACAGACAGCTAGAGAAATTGATTCTCAGACTGGAACATTTCTCAGTCAGATGCCGAGAAAGTAAAGATTTTTTTTAGTATGAGCCTTAAATGAGGTAGCGACAGATTCAGAAGAATTGTTTACAATGAACGAGTTTTAGCATATGCTCGATACAATTGAGAATGCGTTGGTCACTCTATTTGCACAACTTTCCAAGGACGAAGTCAGAATTAGCTTCAGAGTGAGGCAAAAACAATGAAAAATACTTGTTGAAAATAGTTTTACCTGGGAAAAAAATACATGTATTTAACCTGTTTAAGCATTATTCTGCGAGGGTTCTGACAAAATTTTGCTAAAGTTTATTTTTCAGTATTAAAAGTGGGAATTTTTATTTTCATATATTTTCTGTTTTATATATTTTAAAAAATTATTAAAAACTGTGAATTTGACGTGTAACTGAATTGAGCATTGTGTTCACCACAGTAGCTTAAATAAATCTTTTCAAACATATAGTATTCCTTTTACTGTTGTTTCTCATTCATACCGCTTCTATCCAATACTAATCTTTCAGAGGTTTGAGTTATTATCATATATAAAGACTATCTTTTGCCCGCGGCTTTGCTCGAGTGAAATTCATAATGCATTCATATACATATTCGTATCCAAATTCTACGGGAACTGCTATTTGGGATAAAAGTAGATGACGCAATACATTATTCCAAATTTATCCTAAGCAGTTCAATCGATTCGACTTGAAACAGAAAAACATCCAAGCAAAGAAACTTTTACATTTATGATATTAGTAGGATGTAAAAACTGTATGTTATCTTCTATCTATATGGACACCTTAACCACGAATAAGTGGTTGCACATTTGGAGCGCTAAAATGAGATCTTGCACCACCTGAAAAACTTGCTAGGGCCGCCCCTGGGTATACTTAGCCATTGATTTTGACCACTTGAAACACCACAGCCCCCAATTACTAGTAAGAACTGTCCATGGCCATTCACAACATTCCACTTCAAGATGTGAGTACTTCCCTCAATAGTCTGCAGTGTTCCTTTATATCTGTGTGGCAATCTTAGGAAAAGCCGCAAACATTATTTTTAAATCCCTGCGTATATCTTTCAAGGCGGCATCTATATACCTTAGTTTTTCATCATTAATAATTTGTCATCTTTATGTTTTGTTAACTGTTATAATAAAACTTCTGACACAATATTTTAAAATTCAAAATTTATTTATTTATAACTTTGTATTTATCGTCAGTCATAAGAAATACCTCCTTTCGGCACACATATTTTACGCCAAGGACAAGGGCTTCGCAAAGATCTGCCGCCCGGGGCCTGGCAATGGTTAAGGCCGCCGCTGATTTCTGGTAGTCTTTATGGACTGGTATATGAATCAAGTGATGTTAGGCATCAAGAACTGTGAAACTTCTACAAAAGATTGCCGACTATTGTAGGTGGTCACACTCAGTTATTAATAAGAAATCTGTAGCATTTTCAAACCCATTACAAAACTTGGATATGTAGTAGCAAATATGGAGGATTTTGGGAAATACTTTTCAAAGGAAGACGATATCGTTATAGTAGGGGTACTAGAAAACAATCTTGGCTAGGACCTCAGTTATTCAACTGAGGGATACATTTCTTACATTTAAAGACAAATGTGAGATTTTCGTCAAGCACACAAATACATCGTTGGAAAGGGTTCTCAGGCAGGCTGCAAACTGGCATATTGGTTTGATTAACCAGAATTAGAAATTCTAACCTCTGTATACTCAGGGGCGTCGACTTTTTGAAAACCTCGTGGGTGCTCATGCTCCTTTGACAAACCTTTTTTTTTTTTTTTTTTTTTTTTTTAAAAAAAACTGACGAAGTGTGTAAACTGATCCTGACTGGACCATCACTGACGGGTTGCTGATATGACATCTGACAGGGAGTAATATAGGCCACTTTTTATCCTGAAAATATGTAAGGCTACGCAAAAAATTTTTTTTTGACAAACACGAAGTCGCCGGAACCATTAGGGCCTAAGTCTTACATATTCGTGAAAATCTCATCTAAATCCGTCTAATAGATTCCAAGTTATAAGCGAACAGGTAGACAAAGCAGGACAAAGATTTTTCATTTTCTAAATTTATTTCATACAAAAACCTATTAAATTTCATTAAAATTGGTTCAGTCTTTTTGACGTGATTGAGGAACAAATTTTCAAATTATGATATCAGTTGATAGGTATTAAGGATTTTTATACTGCTAGAAGAATTCAGAATTTTCCTATTGCATTTGATTTCTGTTCGCGAGGATCGCTATCGAGAATGCAGTGGCGGGTGCAGCTAGTAGTTAATATGGAGGTACGGAGAAGAAGGGGGGAAAAGAGGGTCCAAAAACAGTGTTGCCACCTTATGAAAACAAAAGTCGCTAGACTTGGTCTAAAAACTAGATTACGGGATATTTAGAACTAAAAGATTCGCTAGAAATCTCTAAATAAAATACAGGAAAATGGTAAAGCAAGTAATATAAAAATATTTTAATACTTAGTATTTTGATTAAATTTAACATAATTTTTTTTTAAATCATCAAATTCTTCAATCGGTATTTATTCTTCACCATCTTGGTGTATCGTTGGAGTTGGAGAACTTGTAAATGTGGAAGGATGAGATGAATAGTCAGTCTTAGTTTTAAATATTTAGCATCTTTACCAATTGCAGCAATCAAAACAGCCGGAAGCTCGTAACTGTACTGGGTTTTTTCACAATTTTTAACTGATTCCTTATAAAAAGAATGCTATTACGAGTATTTAAAGCCATCATATTTCTCAGTTTGTTTTAACAATGTTCATTGTACTGAAAATCCTGTCTACTGCAGCATTCGAGTGAGGAAGTGATAAAGCGGATTTGGCTAAATCATATTATTCTAAATAGGTATTTATTTCAGCAGCATTCTTGTATTTTCAAACTTCAGCCCAGAATTCAATGGCACTGAACATAATTAATACCATGTCATTGTTGTAGGGATTTGTCAATTTTTTCGTCATCAAATCTGAGTTCTGAGGCAAGATCTACTATTTTGTTATCTTTGCCCTGGAGAAGAGTATTTTCCATACTCAAAAGACACATTTTCTCTTAATAATGTAGTTGAAACGGAGCAAATATATTTTTCGAAACTGCAAGTTTGAATATCACTAAAAATGAACAATAACACATTTAAGAATATCGCTGTCGAACTTCAAAATTCATTAAATCCAGCGACAAAATCTCTAAGGTGGCAACAGTGCACAAAATGCTGGGTTGAACAATAATGAATGGATACCTATTAAAATAATGAAAACATATAAATGAAACCATTATGCAATGTGTAACACAATTTTTGCTAGCACGAGATATTTATTAGTATCTACTTAATGTACAAAATTGTACTACGATCAACAAATCAAAATTAGTAATTCTAAGAAGGAAAATTTTATAATCTACATAATGATATAATTTGTTGCTAATTAAAACGTATATTGAAGGTCCAAATTATCCGCTGTTTCTCGGTTTACCTGCACTACCATGCTTAGTACTCCTTAAATAAGTTTTTATTCTTTGTAATGCTGCTGGAGCCAAGAGTTTAACTCGGGATAATCCTGTGATCACGGCTTCAAAAATCGAATGTTATTTGATTGATCTCCTCGTGGCCTCTTTTGGTTTATGAAGAATTGAAATCATTTTTACGAACATGGCTCTAGCTGTTTTTATACCTTCAAGTTTTTTTTATGTATAAGATGCAGTGTGAACGTGGCTTTTTAAACCTTTCTAAAGCACTTTGAGTGAATGCCTTAATAGACTCGTCATCTCTTGATGATTTTATCAACGCAGAAACGCTAGGAGAAATGTTTATTTTACAGAGTTGGTAAAACACTCATACCATTATACAATAGCCATCGAAAAATTGTTTGCCACTTAGTTTCAAAATTTCAGCTTCTCTTCAATTGAATTTTCAGAAATATCATTTTCCTGGACGGATTTGAACTCTGAGAATAATTAGTAGTGAAGGGTTCTTCAGGTTTTAGTAATTTACGATTTCGAACGAAGAATTTATCCGTCGAAACTGATAATTTTCCGATATAAACTCGATAAAAAAAAAAAAAAAAACTCGCAGTGAGCTCTGAAAGCACGTGCTTTATTTACCAGCTTGAATGCTTGGCTTGGTTGTGTGCCTGCTCTTCACAAATCACACCTACACTTACCGCACACTAGATTTGTTTTAAGTATGGCCTAATGTGGTATTTACAGTACTTTCTCCTTGGGCATGACGCGCATTCGCGCATGCTCGCATGGTAAGCAAGCGCGATCTAGTTAAGACGTTTTGCATTGCAACTGGCGTGTGAGATAGGTAAAACAGGTATTAATCAAAGCCAATTACTGGTTAGTTTTGATGTCTATGTTCATGGGTGCTCCGCAGCCACTATTTCCCACTCATTGGTGCTAGAGCCCCCGAGTACCCACTGAGTCGGCGTCCATGTATATACTGATAAAATAAACTACTCCACAACATTGATTCGAGTCTTGAAACCACTATTATCAATCAAAATGCAAGAGGAATATTTTTTTAAAAATCAGTTAAATTACTTTTGCCTAGAAGAGATTCAAAATTCCAGAAATTTTATTGTAGCGGTTTTCTGTATCTCTTAACATGATTTGCCTACCACAGGAGTAACTCAGACTGTCCATTCTTAAGAATAAATTTAGCCACCAATGAAGAAAGGGGGAGATACCAGTTGTATTAGAAATAATATTCAATGTATCAGTGCAGTTTTGAGTATTATATAAAACAACACTTTGAATACTGTGTTAGAAAACTGGATTATAAAGCAGAGACAATGGCGTAGCTAAGGGGGGGCGGTCCACCCCGGGTGTCACCCGTTGGGGGTGACACCCGCAATTCATGAAATGAAATAATCGAAAATAGTGTGATACAAAAGTAAAGACAGTTTTTTTGAAAGACGTAATTTTTGTTGCTGAACCATTCCTATTTTTACTGTTACAATTTTTTTTTTATGTTTATCTAGCACTTTTACAAATGCAGTGGCAACTCAGCGCGCTTAAAGAGAGCATAGCTCTATGGCTCCAACAGTTGTCGTACTTGCCGTGATCTCGCGGGATCCAGTGGGATTCGCGCCAACAGTTTTTTAACACATAGTTATTTAAAGCGTTGTAAATTAAATAATAAACGTCTGTTGATTAAATTAATAATTCAATGTTAATGTTAAATGATAAAAATTAACAGTTAACAATATTTTAAGTGGTAAAATGACATTATTTTGCATGTCTTAAGTAGGTTTTATATTTTTATTTTGAAATCTAAACCAATTTTTAAATAAATAATAAAAAATCGAAAATATTGGGTCGTGCCTTACAATACATCACATCAGTTTAGAAACATGGCATGCATAATGACCAAGTAACCAGAGTTTTTTTTATTCTAAATAAATGAACGTTCCATAACACCGAGAGAAAGCATTCTATTTCACAAAACGAAGTGAAAATACTCATTAAATTGTAGACTTGCTCAGAAGAAGCTCTCACAACTTTTTGTCACTGTACAAGCATGAGACTTGGCCTAGTTTTTCATGAATTGTTCATGAGGGATTCATTATTATGTCTCCTTTTTTTTTTAAAACTGCTTAACGTGTCTTAACAGCGAGGTCTTTAGAGACGGGAAAGAATGGGGGGGGGGCAAGAAATGGGAAGGAATTCGGCCATGGCCTTTCGAAGGAAGAATCTCGGCATTTGCCTGGAGTGATTTGTGGAAACCATGGAAAACCCAAATCTGTATGCCCGAATGCGAGGCCAGAACGCTAACCGTTACACCACGACGCTCGGTATTACGACTCCTGATTCCTTGATTTCTCTTATAGTTGATTCATTGTTATCAAAAGAAAATGCTCACCAAGACGTAAACTGTCAAGTGTTTTACTTTAAGTAGCGTAACGACTTTTAATAAGTAAGGAGACTTTCTCGGCGTATGATTGCAGTGAAGTCCTCACGGATGTATCGCCGGTTTTCGTTGTAAAAACACGAAATTTGACAAGTGAGGAAGGCGGAGACAACCGTCGAAATAATGAATGGTGTTTTTACAACACAATTCGGCGATACAGCCGCGAAGACTTTATTATAACTTTATTTGCCTTTAGTCGAAATAATGAGTTAAAAGGACACATGATATTCACTCAAAATTAATGTATGGTGGTGATTGACCAAATCATCCCAAGAGGGATAACCGAAAACCAGAGCGGCACGTGGACGAATGTGGCATTCATCAAAGAACATGTGTCTAAAACGCATTGAGATGGCGGCTAAAATAAAAATAAGCCAAAGGATATACAATTGCCTTTTGATAATTGCTAAATAAATAGGTATGCAATCGTTGCAATTACGATAACATTAGTTTCATATCAACTAATAATCAAATTTTCAGCCACAAATACAGAAAGTTGTCACTATTACTTTATCTGCAATTACAGAAAATGGGAATAATGAAACCTTGAATTAATAGCTTTTACTGTGTAGTTCAGATAACGTGTGCGACACATAAAAAATGCTTCTTATATAGTTAGAGAATCGTACAAAATGCGCAACATAACTCAACTAATAGAAACGCGTACTCAAAGCGAACAAGTTTTAATGAATACATAAAATTGGATCTATTTACTTACGAATGACGAAGGTTGACAAAAAGAAACATTTATTAACACGAGTCAAATTCCAATGCAAGGGTACATACAAACAGTGCAGTACATCTGATAGAGACCGAGTGGGGCAGCGAGTCACGCAGACTGACACACGTATACGCCGGATTTTGCGGATCCGCCTATTTTTGTGCGTGACCCGTCAGACTGTCTAATGATGCGGGATCCCACGGGATTGCAGGATCCATGGAGGAAGGAAATATATGGAGGAGAAGTGAGGTTAAATCTGTGAAGCAGGCTCTAAACTCTCGCGCATGCGCAGTGGCGGTAGCGGCCATATTGCGTTCCCAAACAAATGTGATGTTCACATTGTGTTAGATGCTGTGATTATTTCATTTTGTAATGTGTATAAGTGTTTTATAATGCCATCTTGTGTTGCATACGGTTGCACAAATAGGCAAGAGAGGAAAGAACCTGGAATATCATTTCATAAGTAAGTTGAATTCTAATTATCGTTGTTGAAGTGGGCGGTAGGAATTGCAAACTTTGTTGCCTGTCTATAAATATTTAGCCATAGCTCTCAATGGGATGACTTTGTTCTCAAATTTTTGTTGGTGTAGTGTAGAAAATCAGCATACCTTGCTATTTTGCACATAACAGACTAGCTTTTCTTTTTAACGAGTGTTGAAAATGAGATTTAAAGGGATGTGTTTTACATCGCGGTTCAGTTAATTTAGTATTGCGCTTTCTTTCGTCACGTTGCAGTTTATACTGACAATGTATGATGAAATTAAATGTGTTAAATTATGCTATGCAATCTAGGAATCTTGATGAAGCAAACGATATTGTTACCGCAAATACAGTTTGCGATTCAAATATGCGTGTGTGGGTATGTCTACATAGTTTGATTCTATAGCGGCAATTTAATGGAGATTGTGGTTAGATCTAAATACAGTCCGTACCAGAATGGTTTTGTTGTTCCATAAGGGACAAAGAATTTATCTATTACTGTTAGTAATTTCATGAGAACCAAGTTAGTGACAAAACGAGTATCGCGATGGAAACTACTTCCACTTCCAGCTATTCCCAATTAACCTTACGATGTATGGCAGCAAGATAATTACTGTCGCACATCAAGTGGATCAGGCGACGAAGAAGGAAAGACTGTCGTAGCGTAGTGGTTACGCTAAGAGACTGTGGGACTAAATGTCGTGGGTTTGAATCCATTAAGTGCTGTAAAATTTTAATTTCTTAACTTTGTGTAAACTATTCTGGAATATTCTTGTTGTTACTAGTGTCAATGTTCTAGACTGTTCTTCCTCACTATATAAGCGATACTCCTTTCTAGCCGGAGTCAGTTCGCTCCGTGCTTCTGTACTGTGCCAACTGTTAATAAAGCTTCGTTGCCTTAAACTGAGTGTTTCGTCTACGACCCCGCTACGCCCTAGGATTCTGAATTTGGTTTACTACGTGACATTATTTTGGTGGAGACGCCGGGTAGATCCTCGTGACCACTAAAATCTACAACAACACCGTGGCCCCAATCAGACCACGAGAGAGCCGTCGCTTACGAGGCGAGAAGCCAGAGTACGAGCCGTATTCTACTGATTGGAAGCCGTCAGGAGGAGAAGAAGAAGTAAGGACGACGATGACGCCAACCGCCTGCCAGCACATTCGTCATCCGGCATTATTTTCAGGCGACGACGGCCAAGACCCAGGCAACTGGCTGTAAGGCTACAAACGTATCGCTAAATTCAACAACTGGGACGATACAGTGTGCCTGGCAAATGTATTTTTCTACCTCGAAGGAACTGCCAAACAATGGTTCGAAAATAACGAAGAGAAACTTACTAGCAGGGCAGCATTCCAGAAAGAACTGCAGGTATTCTTTGGAGACACACAACGGCAGACACGCCATGCCGAAGAGAAACTAAAGTGTAGAGCGCAGCGCCAAGGGGAAACAACACAGTCATACATACAAAGTGTTTTGGGGCAGTGTAAAATAGTCGACCCCACAATGAAGGAAGAAGATAAAGTAGCACACCTTATGAAAGGCGTCGCCGAGGACATGTACCAAGCGTTGCTGCTGAAGGAAATTTCCACAACAGACGACTTTATTAAGTGTTGCCAATACATTGAGACGATGCACCAGAAAAGAATTGGACGAAAGACGTTTGAGAGATTACCAAACGTCGTATCAATGGCCGCAGTGGAAGAGGACACAGATATTAGAGACATTATTAGAAAAGTAGTGGGAGAGGAAGTGGAAAGGACGATAGGAATGTATGTCGAGCCAAAAACTGAGACTCTGGAGGAAATAATAAGGGAGGAGGTGGAACAAACGCTGGCGCCCATCTCTTACGTGCAGCCCCAACAAAAACTGTTAGACAGCCGAGACCAAAGAGAATTTCTGCCACTGCGACGCAACGCGAGGATCCTCCAAACTTTCCCAGGAAAACCGACGTCTGGAGAACGCGGGACAACCAGCCGGTATGTTTTCACTGTGGGTGACCGGGACATGTAGTACGCTACTGCCGAGAGAGACGGAAGATATTTAATGATGCCCGTGAAAGGAGATTCGAAGCACGTTTCAGCGTCCGAAGACCCCAGGACGACAATGAAGATCAAGACGTAACTTATGAACGACGTACATCACCGTCGCCACAAGCTGGTCGCTTCAGAGGACGGTCGCCGACACGCCGATCAAGATCTCCGTCACCGTTCCGACGCTCCAGCCAGTCTCCTAGCCGCCACAACCTGGAAAACTAAAAGGTGCGACCTTCCTTGGAGGTGAGGCCGCTCTAGGGAAAAATCCTCCGCCGCCGATCATTACGAAAATGTTGGCAAATTACGTTGAAATCCTCATGGATGGTCAACCAGCTCATGCTCTTGTGGACTCTGGGGCATCTTTCTCGGTTATTTCGGAGAATTGCCGGCGCCAGTTGCGGAAGACTATGTTCGTCGACAACAGAAATGTTTTGCTCAGGGTTGCTAATGGGAATCATGTACAACCTACAGGAAGGTGCACTATTCGTGTCTCTATAAATGGCCACGAGCAGCCCTTTGAGTTCGTTGTGCTACAAGAATGCAGTCATGACGTCATACTTAGGTTGGGACTTTCTGAAGGCCTCACAAGCAATTATAGACTGTGGTCGCTCGAAGATTTTGCTAGACGATGTGAGAGTTGAGGAGGGGGAAAACAGTCCTTCCCGTGCCTGGAAAGTTTGTGTGCTGGATGACGTCATAATTCCTGCCACCAGTGCTTCGAAGGTAACTGTCATGTGTCATACGCCACTTACTTGTATGGACCTCCTAGTGGAATGCAATAGGAATTTACCACTGGAGAAAGATTTGTTCATCCCTGCCTCCGCCGTCTCATTTGAGAACGGAATTGGTGAATTGTGGGTAGTCAACTGCTGCAAGGTGCCACATATTCTCCCAAGGCGCCAGTGTATAGCATACGCCGAGACGTTAATTGAAGGGCATCTGAGTGTCATGGAAACCTTTTGCGAAGAACCCACAAGTGTGAATGTAACGGAAGCAACGAGACTAAACATTCAGTCCCGACTCTCGCCGGATTTGACTAAGGAACAACAGGAGAAGCTATTCGCGGTTCTTCAGGAATTCTATGAATGTTTCAGTCCACAGGTGAAGAGCAAGTCGACCCCATTGAAGGTACAACATCGAATTGACACTGGCGACCATCGACCTATCAGCCAAAGACCGTATCGAGTTTCAGCAGCGGAGCGCCGAATAATTCAGCAAGAAGTAGAAAAGATGTTGAATGACGACATCATTCGGCCGTCTCAGAGCCCATGGTCATCGCCGGTAGTGCTCGTGAGAAAGAAGGACGGCCACTGGCGGTTCTGCGTCGATTACCGACAGCTCAATAAGGTGACTAAAAAAGATGTTTACCCTCTTCCGCGAATTGACGATACGTTGGACTGTCTGAAGGGAGCTAAGTTTTTCTCGACTATGGACCTACACTCAGGATACTGGCAGATAGAGGTAGACGAAAGCGATCGAGAGAAAACTGCATTTATTACCCCCGATGGCCTGTATGAATTTAATGTAATGCCATTTGGTTTGTGTAATGCGCCAGCAACATTCGAACGTATGATGGATAATCTTTTACGTCATCTGAAGTGGACGATGTGTCTCTGTTATTTAGACGATGTTATAGTGTTCTCCGAAACCTTCGATGAACACGTGAAAAGACTGAGAGCTGTTTTTATGTGCCTGAAACAAAGTGGCTTGCAGCTCAACCCAAGAAAGTGTCTTTTCGGAGCTAAAGAAATAAAAATACTTGGGCATCTTGTGTCAGGTGAGGGTGTGCGGCCAGATCCCGACAAGGTGAGATCTATAACGGAATTTCCTGTTCCTAAGAATACCAGTGACGTCAGGAGCTTTCTTGGCCTATGTTCTTACTATCGACGCTTTATAAAAGACTTTTGTATGAAAGCCAGGCCGCTCCAAGAATTGCTAAAAAGTGGTGCTAAATTCCTCTGGGGTAGATCTCAACAAGATTCTTTCCTCATTTTGCAAAAGGCTCTGACGACTGACCCTGTGCTTGGGCTGTATGATGAGAAAGCGCCTACTGAGCTGCATACAGACGCTAGTGGTTATGGAATTGGCGCTGTATTAGTACAGATTCAGGATGGGAAAGAGAAGGTAATAGCCTATGCCTCCAGGACTCTCAACAAAGCCGAAAGAAACTACTCAACAACGGAACGTGAGTGTCTTGCTGTCATATGGGCTGTCTGCAAACTCCGACCATATCTCTTTGGACGACCATTTACAGTTGTAACAGATCACCATTCACTTTGCTGGTTAACAGGCCTTAAGGACCCATCAGGACGACTTGCCAGGTGGGCATTACGTCTTCAAGAATACGACATTAGTATAGTCTACAAAAGTGGAAAGAAGCACCGGGATGCCGACTGTCTCTCGAGGAATCCAGTGGAGGAACAGCAAGAGAATGAAGAGAGTACTGACTGTCTCGCTACTCTTCGCGATCTCTCTGAGGAACAAAAGAAGGACGCCAAATTGTTGCAAATTAAACTTGCCTTAGATCGCTCAGAGGATGTGAATGGAGAATTTAAGATGATAAATGAGGTGCTTTACAAGAAAAACTTTGACCCCTTTGGAAAGAGATGGCTTCCAGTGATTCCCAAGCACATGCGCATCGAAATTCTTCAACATTTCCACGACGCGCCTACAGCGGGCCATTTAGGGTTTATTAAGACTTATGACAGAATCCGGAAGAGATTTTTCTGGCCAGGATTATTTAGAAGTGTTCGTCACTATGTTTCGCACTGTCGAGAATGCCAGAGAAGGAAGACAGTTCCTCAGAAACCACCTGGACGACTTATACCAATTCCGCCTGCAGAAACGCCTTTCCAGCGTGTCGGTATTGACTTACTCGGACGATTCCCGACTTCTACCAGTGGCAATAAGTGGATTATCGTTTGTACTGATTATCTGACTCGGTACGCCATTACAAAACCTTTGAAAACAGCTGAAGCCCCTGAGGTTGCAAAATTCATTGTGGAGGACATTTTATTAAAACATGGGGCCCCAAGCTCAGTGATCACGGATCGAGGAAAGGTCTTCCAGTCGAGACTTGTGAACGAGATCAACCGTCGATGTAACATCACACATCAAATGACGACTGCTTACCACCCTCAAACTAATGGCCTTACAGAACGTTTCAACAAAACACTTGCTGACATGCTCTCCATGTACGTGAGTGTCGAACAAACCAACTGGGATGAGGTGCTGCCTTTTGTGACGTTCGCCTACAATACTGCCAAACAAGACACAACCGGATTTACGCCATTCTTCCTGGTACACGGACGTGAAGCAACAACGACCATGGACACTGTGTTCCCGTTCCATCCTGACGACGTGAGCGACGATTACATCGCCAAATTAGTAACAAGGGCTGAGGAGTGTCGGCAGTTATCTCAGCTCCGCACACTGCAGGCTCAAGAGAATGACCGCCGGAGGTATGATGCAAGTCACCGTTCTGTTTCATACCAACCTGGCGACCTCGTCTGGATATTTACTCCCATCCGTAAGGTTGGCCTGTCTGAGAAGCTCCTCAGACGTTACTTTGGACCATACAGGATTGTACGAAGGTTGTCTGATGTCACTTATGAAGTCGAGGATTTCGATCCACACTCAAAACGACGAAAGGTGAGAGACACAGTTCACGTGCTGCGACTGAAGCCTTACATGGACCCTTCGAACCAGAGTAGACTAGAAGATCCAGCATTCTTCAGTAAACCAAAGGGCCCCAAGAGCTGTACGTCTCATCCGGGCTCGAAGACATCGACGACTAGGGACATCACCGCCCATCAGGAACCAAGGCGCGCGGGACCTACGACTCGCTCCATGACCAGGGCAACGTAACATCGGGACGCTGTTCCCTTAAGGAGGGAGCAATGTCGCACATCAAGTGGATCAGGCGACGAAGAAGGAAAGACTGTCGTAGCGTAGTGGTTACGCTAAGAGACTGTGGGACTAAAGGTCGTGGGTTCGAATCCATTAAGTGCTGTAAAATTTTAATTTCTTAACTTTGTGTAAACTATTCTGGAATATTCTTGTTGTTACTAGTGTTAATGTTCTAGACTGTTCTTCATCACTATATAAGCGATACTCCTTTCTAGCCGGAGTCAGTTCGCTCCGTGCTTCTGTACTGTGCCAACTGTTAATAAAGCTTCGTTGCCTTAAACTGAGTGTTTCGTCTACGACCCCGCTACGCCCTAGGATTCTGAATTTGGTTTACTACGTGACATTATTTTTATTCTGGTCTAGGCCGCATTTAAACCTAACCACAAGTGGCAGTAAAAAAACTGAAATATCCATTCTGCATGTCTACCATGTAATTCATTGTGGCTTTGGCAGAATTAATTTTTAGTTCAGGCCGCATATCAAACCAATCCCAGTATATCCCGAAAACTAAACAAGATATCGAAATTTTATTCTTTATTTTCGATTATTCTCGCCGTGTTACATAAGAATCGATCATTAAATTAGCTTTTGCGAAATTTTTCTTCTGCATTTCAACTCAAGACACCTCACATTTGATACAGTATATCTGGAGAACTAGGCGAGATATTGAAAAATTTTATTCTTTATTTTTTATTTGTCTCGTCTTTTTAAATAAGAATCCGTCATCAAATTTGACTTCGACCAATTTTTTCTTCTGAATTTCAACCAAAAACATTCCACGTTAGAGACAGAATATCTCGAAAACTAAGCAGAATATGAAAAGTTTTATTCTTCATTTTTTTATTTGTTTCATCGAGTTACATAATAACTCATCACCAGATTGCGGCGTTACTTTTATCCTAGAGTCCCCTTGAGGTTTTTGTACATATACCCCGAGTCTGTATGGTTTCGGCCTAGCCCCCTCACTCCTCCTCCGCCCGGCTTCACTTCAATGCGTGGTGAAGGTCTCTTGCGTCGTCTCCATATATTTCCTTCCTCCATGGCAGGATCCCGCTTTGTTGTATTGCAATCCCTAGCGGTGACATGTCACGGATTTTGTCCAAACAACAAACAAATACAAGGTCGAAGAATGGCTTAAGAAAAGGAATGAATTTAGCCACATGAAATTAATTAGAGAACTTGACGCTGATGATTCACCAAGCTGTTAAATTTGGAAAAAGTTCTGATCACAAGGCAAGTTATCATCAAGAGAAGATATGTAACTGCGGAAGAATTATTATGTGCAACGTTTTAAGTTTTTAGCAACGAATAGAGAATATGCAAATCTCAAGTTCAGCAGTGCTATATCTGCACAATTACTCTCGCAAATAATACCAGAAACATGTGAAGCTATGAGTAAGATTTAAAAAACTTTGTACAGATAAAAACTATGTTTTTAATTAGAACTTTTAAGTTAAATGCGTCAAGAAAAACTTACAGTAACTTATTTTTTATTTTCATAAGAATAATTTTCAATATTATTAATTAAAATATTAACCTGAATCATTTTTTCATGATTACAAATTCTTTCAAAACCGTCCGTTACCATCACAGCATTTGGTTGTTGGGAATATTTTGCCTGAAAGTTACGTTCATTAATAGACGTTTGTTGCCTAAACTATAATATGAATGCTTACATGTAGCCAGATAAAATGAGAGAATGTGGAAATTTAATCACTGTGACTCAATGTACGGCAAGGATATTGTTGTTTTAAAGACAAGGAGAAGTGGATCACTACTTTACAATTACAAGGGGATATTAAGCGTTGTATTATTAACACCAATTAAGAGTTACTTTACATGCATTCCTACACTAACTGACGTGTATCAGATTGAGACATATTAAAATACAAAGTTTTGTAAAAAGTTTATTGCAGATGCTCCAAGCGTCATTGTTGCTTGGAACAAATACATTGGCTCCGTATGTTTCCACTGACGACAATGCATTTCTTGAAATCATACACACAGAAAAATATAAGACATGAAATAAGAAGCTTTAGTTATAGACTTCCCAGAGCTAGAAGGATCGTGGAAAACATTTTCGGCATTCTGGTATCACGTTTCGAAGTATTCCAGATATTCAAAATGTTGATAAAATAAAAATGGCCAATTATCTTCTATTACATAATTATTTTAATGAATTGCTGCCTGGCATCTCTATTATTGTGTAGTTTACCGGAAATATCCCACCAACACTGAAAAAAAATTTTTTTACATTTTTAAAAATTCCATTAACGCTCTCCATTCAGTGACAACTTCCTCCTCTGCGACGTCACGCATAGATGTTTACTGCGCGAGGGTCTCGGAGCAACTGTGTCGAAATCGGCCCGACTAAAGGTCGCGCCACACTAGACCGCACCGCACCGTCACATTATTGTCGCTCACTCGATTGAAGTGAGTTCAAACGACACCGCGTGTCGGCCGACACACGGCCGTGTGTTGGCCCGGACAAATTTGGTTTATATTTTGACGGGGCGGCCCGGTGTCGGTCTGCTGCCGGGCTGGTCGATATGAAGAACTGTATAGAAAGAGTTCGGAAATTTCCGGTCCTTTGCGACTAAATATTGTTTTAACGTTACTGATTGCTTTAGAAGTGTGTACTATTTTTTTTTTCAACGTCACATCAGTTTCATCAGATATTTGTAAAATGTAGGTAGAGCCCTTGCATGTTCGCATTAACAAATCAAATCTTTGCCAGTGGTGAAAGTCGAAATTGCATCCGAGATCCGGATTTTGAACCGGGGACCTTCTGTACCCAAATCACTCGCCGCAAGCATCTGAATCTAGAAGTACTGGAAAATATGTATTCAATCAAATAATAGTACATTTGTGTTTTGGGATAGCAAAATAAATTATATAGAATAAAAGTTCGTTTATTTTATTATGTTTCAATAATAATTTTTGATTACATCCAGATTTGTCTTCTGACGTTACGGCCTACGATTGGGGAACTGAAAGTCCCTGGTTCAAATCCCTGTCTCAGCTGTAATTTATATGGGTCTTAAAACTGACATCTGGAAAAGCTTTGATTTGTTAATGCTAAGATGCTAGCATTCTCCGTTTTTCGAATTTCTCGTTAATCTGTAGGTCTCCTTTACAAATTAAGTGATAACAATAGAGGTGTACTGCGCGGCCGATAAGAAACTCAGTGACTTGAATTTTTAGATCACATGAAACTATTATTATTTTACAAAATCTTTTCATTTCGTATTTAAATTAAAATGTATAATAATTCTAATTCTGTTTTGTTAAAAAAATAAATAATGAGTGAATCGAGAGTAGCCTCAGACAAAATAAAAATGTTAAATGTGAAGTGAGAGACGCTTGACATTTCATTGTGACTGCGTAGAGATACACGAGAATCTTTCAATTCAGTACAGTGTGACGATCATGTTTTATAACTGCGCTGGGATACTATTTTTGTGGATTAGAGATCAAACAGTGAGGTTATAGTAGGAGCCAGACAAAAAAAAAAAAAAATATTATCATACTTTATTACGTTCGTAGATTATTAAGTACAATACTCTATAATAATGTACGGAATGTACGGGTGTTGCCGCAGCTACGATCCCCAAATCACTCTTAAGGTAATTTTTTTAGATTAATTTCGTGAAACAACCAAGTTTATACCTTAAAGGAGACTGGAGGCCGCGAAGGAACCCGTCCGTCACACGGCCGTGCTACGGACCAGTGTGGACGCGAGGGGAGCGAGCCGACACACGGCCGAGTGTTGACTCGGACGCGGGGCGGTGTCGGCGCGGTCTAGTGTGGCCCGACCTTAAATCATTTCACGCTCTACACGACCTGATTTGGTCAGACCCTGACCAGATCGGCCGACTCTGCTACCCGACAAGCGTACACACCATACGATATTACTTCTGATCTGACCGTATCAGGCATCAGATCAGGTCGTGCATATGGGGTTTTAGAAGCGGCGGTTGCGTTAAGTTCTCCTAGACAATTATTGTATGAAGTAAGATAGTTTTGAAATTAAATAAAAGATATCTTAAACTGCTAAAATCAAGGAAAGTAGAAAATTTGTCGTAATTGTATAAAGAAAGATGTTGTATTTTCTTCTGAAACTAAATTTAAAAAATCAGCCTATTGTATGTCGAAACCGCATAGTCTAGGCTTCCATTTCCACTGTCCGGTTATGAAGTAAGCTCAAATGTTTTACGTATATCACGAAATTGTTTTATAGTTTTTTTAATTTGTTTTCTTATTTAAAACTCAATAAGCTTTCAAGCTAAGATTCAGGAGTATCTTGAAATATTTCTATGGTTTGTAATTTCGAATTTATCATCTGATAGATTCGTGCTGGATAAATTGTGTACATCTCAAGCTATCCGATTTACATTCTGCGTACCTTCCCATATCGAAAGGCATGTTCGAATTTATGCAAGTATTGTACAATGATTCAGAAGACTGCGCATAAAACTAGCAACACTGTCATGTTTCAAATCAATCCAAACAGGTCCAAGTGCTCGGTTTATTATTGGTGAATTGTTTTCGTAGAGCGTGTGCAAAACACAGTCAGAAGCGTGTATCTTGGTAGCGTAATCGTGACGTCGGCAAGTACTTTAACTAACAGTTAATGTAAGTTTCTTTTACTGAACGAAAATATAATCACGAAGCAATTAATAAGCGAATGAATCTGTATATTAGACGAGAAAAATATTTATGTCGAATATAGGTTGTTAAAATTCTTACGTGTTACTTAAATCGACAGTGATGCCAAAATAAAAATTAAAAATTGAAGTTTAATCAAAGACTGGATGGAGCTTCCAGCCATTTATAACTTTTTAAAATTATTATTACTAGCTGGTGCCCACGACTTCTTTCGTGTTTGTAAAGAATTTGAATTGACGGCAACCGACATCTAACCACCATAGTGCACGATGGGACACACAATGCTATTACCACACACAAACGCCAGTCATCTGAGCTATGTAGTTCAGGCAGCAAAGTAAAATATACGGACAAACTTCTCTTTGGTCGAAATACGAAAATATCCTTGATCGACAAATTTCAACCACCATATCTCCCACACTCCCGAAATTCGGCCAACATTGTGATCGATGGGTGACTCTGTGCTACTACCACATACAAACACCAATCATCTGCGCTAGATAGTTTTGGTTGAAAAGTGATACACCATGACACATACGTTTTGGTAGAAATATGAAAGTGCCGTAGGTCGACCACTTTCAACCACCATATCTCCCAAACCCTCATAGCTACCGACATCTAACCACCATAGCGCACGATGGAAAACACGATACTACTACCACACACAAACACCAAAGGTCTATACTATGTAGTTGTGGCAGTAGAGTGGCATATACGGAGACACCTGTCTTTGGTCGAAATATGAAAATGCCCTGCATTGACCCCTTTTAACCATCATATCTCCCACATCCCACAGTTATCGGCATTCGTCCAACGTTGTGCATGACAGGAAACTACATTCTACTTCCACACACAAACACCAGTGATCTATGTTTCTATGTTAGGTAGTGGTGGCTGAAAAGTGAAATGGAGGAAAACACACGTCTATTTATATATATATATATAAGATTTTACGGCGTGGTGCTACTATCCTAAAATTTACACATGACGGTTTTCGGTACATATATTGTCAAATTTAGGAGCCTGTGGTTACATAATATGATGTCTTAGATAGTGAAATACATCACTTGTTAAGTTCTTCATGTAAAGATGGCAAATCTTGCAAAGGCATGTTTTTATGCTATCTGGTGCGTTATTTATTACTTTTAATTAAGTTATTTTTGTATTTTAGTCAGTCTTATTTTGTATGAAGGAAGTTGCTCATGTAAAGAGTTGCTTCTCTGACTATACAGTATCCCCCATAGTCCCAAGACTAGTGGGACCCGGATCCTGGGTTTGCACCCATCGGACCCCATCAGGATCTGGAATTGCTTCTACTTGGACCAGCCCACTTCTGTTAAATTTCCTTTCGATGCCCTTTGGTCAGCTCTTATTCTTTTCTGATCCTGATGGTATTTTATGGTTACAGAAAGGATGTCGACTATAGGCGCAAAATGTGTCGACTTTAGAGTCTGTCTAATTCATTGTGACCTATAAGAGCAGGTGCGGAGGTCCATTTCTTAAAAATTATTCGTGTTAACATCCACAATTTGCCAGCAACTGTTATCATCATACAGTATATACTATTTCTATAAGGTGTTTTTCGCCAATCGATAAATGAGGTATCATTTTAAAGATTAAAGTATCCGCTTTGGTCACATCATACTTTAAGAACGTAATTTTTGTAAATTCATCTCTTAAATGGTAAAAATGTAAATTTTTCTAAAATGCTGTTTTTGTACTATGAACTATTTACTTCCTGTATTCCTAACAGAAATCGATAAATGAAGTATTATTTTAAAGATAAAGATCTCCGCGTTGGTAACATCATATATTAAATGAGGATTTTATCGAAATTCGACTGTTAAAGACAAAAGTATCAATATTTCTACAAAGCATTTTTGTATCATGAGCAATTTATTTTCCTTGATATCTAACCGAAATCAAGAAATGAGGTATTATTTTAGAGATTAAAGTATTCACTTAGGTAAAATCATACACTAAGAATAAAATTTTTCGGATTCGACCCTTGAAGGACAAAGGTAATAACTACGGAAGTCGCCCGAATGAGACAGTTCAGAGCCGTCACTAGATAGCAGCAGCGCATATCAGTCAGCCATTAATAAACTACTTCACTGGCGTCGACAAGGATTGAGCGCGTTACCAATAGATAGCAGCACCACATATCACAGAGATGTGAATAAATTGCATTTTTTTGTACAGTAAGTAGGCTTTCAGATATTAATTTAGTTTACGGAAACATTTTTATTCGTCTATACAATTCCTATGAAAACATTTTAATCGCGAAAGTTTCTCACTCAATTATAGCAACACATATAACAGAGATATGGATATTCTGTGTGTATTTTATTCAGTTAACTATAGTTGTGTTCAGTCACAGTCAGCGACAGTTTGTCATACATATGTTTTACGAGTTCAAAAGTTTTCATAATTGTATCGTAATATGTTGTAAGTATTTTGTTACGTACCTATTATACTAAACAAATAAACAATTGCTAACGAATGATATGGTTCTTCTTTCATTCTATTACAAATCAGCAACCTCATTTATATTTAATTTAATTGCAATGGAGCACAGGCTCCCGTGGCAATTTCCCTACACACCCATCTTCCCCCCATCCTGCACCCACCTACATTTGCACTCTAAAAATTTTATCTTTAAATTCTTTCAAAGTTTTCGGTAAATTATTCATCATTTCTCTTGGTAACTCAATCCAATCCCTGACACCCTTACCTAAAAAAGAGAATCTTCCCACACCCTTGTGCCTGAAATCAAGTGCCAGCTTGTGGTCATAGTTATCTTTTCCCTTCCATGCATTACTTTTCATACCTATTGCAATATCTTTCCATGCCTCATCACTAGTATATGCCCTGCACACTCCCATGACCCTCCTCATCCTCCTCCTGTCTTTCAATGAATCCCATTCCAGCTCCTTTATCATATCCGTCACTGATTGCATTCTGCGATAATTCCCAGAAACAAATCTAGCAGCCCTTTTTTGCACCCTCTCCAACTCCTGTATTTAATACGTAAAATGAGGGTCCCATACTACACTACCATATTCGAACAATGGTCTGATCAAAGTTTTGTAACCCAATTCCTTCACCTCTCTCGTACATCCCCTCATCACTCTCTCCAACAAGTGCAGAACTTTGAAACATTTTCCTACCACCTGTCCAATGTGTCCTGCCCAGTTAAGCTTGTTATCGAAAGTAATGCCAAGATATTTACATTTCAAGTCTTCATCAAGCAATTTTTTCCCACCTTATATTCATAACTAACCTTTTGTTTTTTATTTGTGTATCTAATAAGCTGACTCTTCTTTGCATTTATCTTCATTCCATGTTTACCAACCCAACTAGATATCCTGTCCAGATCACCCTGCAACTGTTTACAATCCTCTATCGTTTTGATTCTTTTATACAGCATTATGTCATCTGCAAACAATCTAATTTCAGATAGTAAACAATCAACACAATAATTCATTAGAATAATGAATAGCAATGGTCCCAATACGCTACCCTGTGGCACACCCATTTTTACTTCCACTTCTTTTGATACTACATTTCTTACCCTAACTTTCTGTTTTCTACGTTTTAAAAATTCTTCTACCCAGCAAATCACTTTCTCATCCACTCCAATGGTTTTTACCTTATTTACTACCATTTTATGGCTCACTCTGCCAAACGCCTTTGACAGATCTATTGCTACACTATCAATTTGGCCTCCCTTGTCCATTTCATCTGAAATATCTTGCATATATCCCACCAACTGAGATCCGCATGAATATCCTTGCCTGAACCCATGTTGCCTGCTTGAAAACCACTTACGTTCCTCATATATATTTCTGATGTGGTTGCATATTAATCTTTCCATTAATTTACCTACCACTACTGTCAAAACTGATTGGCCTGTAATTCTCAACTCTCTTTCTCACCCCTCCTTTATGTACCGGTACTCCTATTGCTCTTTTCCAGTCCTGTGGTAAGCAGCAAGTATCCAGACTCAATTTAAATAATATTTCAAGATAAGGTACAATGTTACATCCGGCTATCTTTAAGATATATGTAGTAATATTATCTTCACCAGCCCCTTTATGTTTTTTCAGCTTTCTGATTTCCTTCATGATTTCCTCAGGATGAATATAAATTTTTTACTATTGTCATTTCTGATTGTGTTGTTAAGGTCGTTCTCCGAATTAGACCCTCCTGTTTCTGATTCATTGTCCCTAATGCTTTCACTGAACCAGTTACTTAAAATCTCTGCCTTTTTCAAATCGTCAGTAACTTCTTCTCCATCCTTATCTATAAGTGTTTCTACACCCTCCCTTCCCCTCAGTTTCCTGATATAGCCATAGAATTTTTTTAGATGCATCAGTCAATGGTCCTCCTGCACTGACAACACTCTTCATAAACCCATCTTTAGCCACTTTCTTTGCTGTTATTAAGTCATTGTTTAGTTGTTTTAAATATTCCCTACTACCCTACTGTCTCTTAACTCTGTTATGTTCTTTTCTTACCAACCTCTTTAACCTCCTCACTTCCCTATTATAGTACATAGGTTCTCTACTTCTCTTTATTTTCTGCCTTGGAATAAATTTTTCTTCTCCCTTTCTGATTATCTCCTTGAAATCTTCCCACCTTGACTCTACGGTACTTGGGCCTTCCTTCCATTTGCTGAATTCTTCTCTGAAATATCTCATCAAATTTGAAACCTGTGCCCTTTTATAATTGTAAATATTTTCCCCTTCAATTTTGGCTGCTGGTTTACCGAATCCTCTAATATCCATCAGAACTGCTTCATGATCACTTGTTCCTTCAGTTACTTGATACCTCAAAAGGTTTTCATCAGGCTTAATTAGAGATATTTCCAAAATATTTTGTCCCCTAGTGTTTTTCTCAACCACTTGTGTAAATCCTCCTTCATTATTCATCGCATTCGCCAAATTTGCTTACTGGTCTTCTAGGAACGCTACATAATGAAATTAAAATATTGAGGACGCAGAAAATGACTTTAAAATCTATAGTTTTAAATAGTAATGAAAATGACAAAAAAAATTTAACGTGTCAATACTTTATCTGTCAAATGATTAATAAAAATAATAGAAAATACTTCTAAGTGCTCGCGAATATGATTTTCAATGCTAATTTATGACTATTTAAACAAAATGCCCAAAACCTGCGAAAAAATGTAATTTTGATTATACATAAAATATTTAATTTTTAAGAAAATTGAAGAAAAATAACATTTTTTTCATCAAAATAATGTTATTAGTCACAAAACTATAAATTTTTCATATTTTTTACCAAGACGTACAAATAAATACGAATGGATAAATTTTATTTGGCTGTTTGCATCAAAAAGAAATATGCTTCGATGAATTTATACATCGATGAGGAATTATGGATTTTAGCAGAGGAAAGCAAAAGAATGTAAAATTGATGCAGTTCAGAGCATATCTGGATCCATTAAGTAAGACTTTGGCTTAAAAAAAACTAATGGTTGGCGAAGTAGCCACACAATAGGAGCTGAAAATCTAAAAGATATGTTGGAATGTCGTGACCGATCCAACTCCAAACTTCGAGCTAGATCAAAAGCTGTTAAATATATAGTTTCCTTGTTTGAGTTTGTACAGAATAATGATTTGATTAAAAATAGCTGTATCCAAATTTATTGGCCTTTATGATGAATTATGAGAATTTCCTGCAAATACCAAAGTTGAAAAGGCGTTTAAAAGCAGCCCATGTTATAGTTTCAGTAACAAATGATTGGGTAGCTCTGGACTTTTTAAAATTCATCTAAGAATATTAAGGACGTTCTAAAGTTACTTATTACATTTTGCGTATTAGTTGCTACTAGTGAGAGGGCTTTTAGTAAGTTAAGATTAATCAAAAATTACTTTTGGCAACAGTGAACAACAAGTGGCTAAACAATCTTGCCATGTTGACTATTGAACATGAAGCAACTCACAATGTTAATATTGAAGATGTGACTTTCCAGTTTGCAGCTGTTAATGCTAGAAAGAAGAGATTGTAAAAGCATTTGATTTAGTTTATTTGTCTATCTTTGAAATGTTATTAGTATAACAATTTTATTAATAACCGACTATTTGTAAACAACAGTAAATGTCCAATATACAGAGCGGCTAGGAAGGTTTCTGGCGTGCTTTTAAAAGTCAAAGACAAGAGGGAGAAGTTGCAGACAGCGGGCGTATACCAGATACCCTGTAGCTGTGGCCAAGTGTATATCGGCGAAACTGGACGGACAGTCAAGGAAAGGCTGCGTGAACACATGAGACATCTTAAAAATAATGACGTCATCAAATCAGCTGTAGCGCAACATTCTGCTGACAGTGGGCACGCAATTTTATTCAGTGACACAAGTGTGTTGGTTCAAGAAAGCAGATGGTGGCCCCGGCGTGTCAGAGAAGCATTGGAAATCAAAAAAGACCAGATAATATGAACGCGGACGGCGGGCTACAACTTGACCAAATATGGTCATGCTTGATCAGGAAAACGCGGGACGCAGGCCCCCATCGGACCGGCCACGCTGGCGGCGGTAGTTTGAATGACGTCACTCCAAACGGCTAGCGCGTTCTTCGGGAGCTATATATAGGCGGCAGCAGTTCCAGCCGTGACAGAGAGTGTCAGTTGCAGTTCCGAGTTGGCATCAGCACCGTTCAGAAGTGCGATTGAGGAAAGTGCTCACCGCACTGTCCGCGCCAGGCGGGTTGAGTGCCCCAGCGCACTCGGCTTTGCCGGCGACAGCAGCGGCTGTATTGACGACCAGGCAACGTACACCGGACTCCGAGGAGGAAAATATCCACCGTGCTTCCGCGTCGGCAGGCCCCAACGCACTCGCGTTGTCGGATTTACCGGCCGAAATCAAGGACTTGTTGACACTACCTTCGAAACTGAAATGAATCACGCTACGGACACAACTGGAAAACCACAGCCACCGCAGATGACGACTCCGCTAACTTCTACGGACTTGAGAAAGCGCAATTCTGTCAGCGCTCGCAACGAAGAAAAGGTTTCTTCTTTGGAGATTCCCCCCCGAGGCTGTTAGGGAAATACCGCCACACGGCCCACTCCCGAGTGGAGTGGAACCCCCTGGCGTGAGAAATAGGGTTGTGCCTGGCCCCAGGAACCTTGCGGTGATAACACGGGGCCAGCACAATATTCCCGTCTCAACTGCTGCGACATCTACAGCCTCGTCTCGTGACAACAAGGCATCAGAGGAAGTAACAGAACTGGACCTCGACTCTATTTCGTACACAGAGAGCGTGCAAGACCTAACAGATGACACTTCGGCAATGGAGTTCGAGCACGAGGCCTCTGCATCACGGAAGCGTGCTGCAGACAGTCTCGGCAAGGAAGACACGCAGTCCAAACGGGTCGCAAAAGTGTCCGTTAAAACCAGAGCAAAAAAGCCACCTCCAAAGACCACTCGGACAAGGGCATCTGAAGATGCAGAAGGCTGGCGTAAACCACGTCGGCCTGCTCCCGCCGCTCAACTGAGCCCTGAGGCCTTTGCTGCCAGTGTACCCAGCACAAGCAACTCCTTCTCGCCTCTTCCCATAGAGGGAGAGACAAATATGGAAGCTGAAGGAACTGAAACGACTGCGCCCAGCAGGGAGTCCAAACCCGCCCCCCTAATCATCTCATACAAAGAGGATTATAGAAATCTTAGCATGCTGTTAAAGAAGCTCTGCAAGCACGAGTTCCGCGTAAAGCCAGCAGGAAGAGAACTATATAAGCTCTTCCTTAAAACCAAGGCTGACCATCAATCTGTATCTGGCTATGCATCAACGCATAACATGACAGAAGCCGACAAGAATCTGAAAGTCGTCATCAGAGGACTGCCGTTCAACTTCTCGCCGGATTACATCAAAGAAGAGCTTGAAGAGCGTGGAATGGTGGCGAGGACTGTCGTCCGGCTGCGCTCTCCAAAAACGCGCCAAGAGGTCGTTCCTTCGTCCTTTCAGATACCATCGAGAACAGAGCAATCTTCAAAATGACCTCACTATGTTCTGTGATGATAACTATTGAAAGCTCCGCAGCACTCGAGGACCCCCTCAGTGCTATAATTGTCAAGGGGTAGGGCATGTATCCCGCCACTGCGTGATGCCATCCAAATGTGTTAAGTGCGCCGGAGAACATCCTTCTCGCCAATGTGCCCTTAAGAAAGGCGAAGCCCAGCCCAAATGCGTCAACTGCGGCGGTGATCACGTGGCGAGCTATCGCAAATGCACAGCCTTCAACAAATTTAATGAAAGGCAGAAGGCTAACAACGCCTCATACATTGCCATGCTCAAGAAGAAGAAGCAGCAGCAGAGGAAGAAAGAGGAGACGACAGCGTCTGCTGACGGGGAACCACCAAATCCCGAGTTAAGACCGGGTACTTCTTTCGCGGAAGCGCTAAGCAACCCCCCTGCCAGCTCGCGATCCAAGGCGAAGGATGCAAAGGACAATCAGGAAGAGACTACCTCCGCCCAGAGAAAACCGCCTAGGTTGAGTAAGAAAGCTGACGACCAGAGCAACCTCCCAGAAGGAAGACAGCTCCATTCTCCTGAATATGGTCCAGTCATTACTGGAGACGTAACTACATTGATTAAAGACCTACCGCGTCAGATTGCGGAGGCAGTCAGGCTGGCAATAACCGCCGTTCAACTAGGGAATCAAGTAAGCCATGGCGAACACCATTGAAGACTTGACTATCTCCATTTGGAATGCCAACGGCCTATGGCGTCAGTTAGGCGAATTTAGAGAGTTCCTAAGAGATGAGGGCGTTGATGTATGCTTAGTTAATGAGACGCATCTAAAGCCGGGGATCAAGGCAGCCGTCTCCAACTATACTTGCCACAGATATGACCGGCCTACCGCGGGAGGCGGAACCGCGGTCTTTGTCAGGAACAGTATCAAACATTATGAGGTAAAACTACCTCAGATGCAGACCATCGAAGCATCAGGTGTAGCTGTTGAGACGCCCAGGGGAAGAATCCTGTTTATAGCTGCATACAGACCACCTCGAGGAAACCTGCATGAAGATGACATCTCTGCTCTTCTCCGCCTGAGGGGCAACCTTTTCATTGCAGGTGACTTCAATGCTAAACACGTTGCCTGGAACTCGCGTGTTATTAACGCGAACGGCCGAAGACTACTGCGCGTCGTCGAAAACCACGATGCTGTAATCTGGGGACCTACAGAACCAACAATATTTGGACATGGCCTGCCAGATGTACTAGATGTCGCCATCACCAAAGGCCTGCGGCACAACATCGCAGTGACAACTAAAACTGCATTATCATCAGATCACGTCCCCGTGATGTTCTACATGGCGGCAGACGTCTCGTCAAGAATGAAAAAGCTAAACAGAAACCTGCGGGACATCGACTGGGAAGCTTTCCAAGGCCATCTCTCCCAGCGTATCGAAACGGCGCCACCACCTTCAGTCACCGGTCCCTCTGCCGCAGTGGCCAACCTGGCAGACTGGATTAACGAGGCAGCGGACGCAGCCACCCGACCACGACGCAACCGGCCTCCCTGTTCAAGACAATTGCCTCCCTACATTAGAGAGGCAATTGCCACCAAAAATCAACTAACTCGGGAGTGGCACGTCACAAGGGATCCGACTACCAAGAGGATCATCAACCGCATGCAGCGGGAAATCAAAGCGGAAGTGGAGCATCATAGGATATCAGACTGGTCCAATTTCATCTCTACTCTGGACCTGCATGATGGATCAGCATGGCGAACCACTAAGGCCATACTCCGGCGAGGACTGAAGATCCCGCCATTAGTGGTTGGCAACAACTACATCTGCGAAACTGAGGAGAAGGCTGAGGCCCTCGCAGAGACCTTCAGAACTAATTTCCAACCAGTTGAGGACCCAAGGGATGACGAACATATCAGATTTGTAGAACAACGCCTGAGGCGCTTCCTTGAAGCGGAACCCCCGGAGGAGGACGTCATAGAAGAGATCACGATCCAAGAGGTCTCGTCTTCGCTTGCAAGACTACAAGTCAAGAAAGCAGCAGGCCATGATGGGATTGGTGGAGGCATCCTTCGCCAAATGCCCCCATCTGCAATACAATATATCACGGATGCCTTCAATGAAGCAATTCGAAGAGGGGAATATCCACAAACATGGAAACACGCTGAGGTGATACCGATACCAAAAGCGGGAAAGGATAAGAGGTCACCAAACTCCTATCGTCCCATCAGCCTCCTGCCGACACTATCAAAAGTGTTCGAGCGTATCTACTTAAAGAGGCTTCGCAGAATTATCGATGGAGAAAGGTTGCTACCGGACGAACAGTTTGGTTTCCGGAAGCAGCATTCCACACCTCAGCAGCTGCTCCGACTCGCTGAGGAAGCATTCGCAGCCTTCGAGCGCAGAGAATACTTTGGTGCGGTTTTACTCGATGTAAGCCGCGCTTTTGATTCAGTGTGGCACCAGGGCCTCCTCTACAAGCTTTTTGCGCACGGGGTACCCCTCTCTCACATCAGGTTGCTAAGGAGCTATCTGGATTGACGGACCTTCCGGGTTGTGTTGGACGGCGCGTACTCTTCAGTGAAGAACATCTCTGCAGGAGTCCCGCAAGGGTCCGTTTTGGGACCAATACTCTACAGTCTATATACGGCGGACACTCTTAGCACAGCTCGCGTTGAGAAGGCTCTCTACGCCGACGACACAGCCATGTATACAAAGAGCCTAAACGTCAATACCTTGCGAACAAGATTACAAGAGGCTTGCAACAAAGTTCAGCAATGGGCGACCAAGTGGCGCTTAGCCTTTAACGCGCCGAAGAGTCAAGCGATCATTTTAACAAGGAGGAACGTGCCACACCTAACGCCTCTGACCCTCTTCGGGGAAGACATAAATTGGACCAGGACTGCCACCTACCTAGGAGTCAAAATAGACAGAAGGATGACGTGGAAGCCCCATGTCACAACTGTCCGTGGAAAAGCTGCAGGGAGACTAAGAACTTTATACCCTCTCCTAAATCCCACATCAGCACTGAGACCGGACCTAGGCATCCGAATCTATGTCGCTCTCGTCAGACCCATACTGTAGTATGCTGCGGTCGTCTGGGGCAACACTGCTGCCTCCAACCTTCAACTGCTGCGGGTAATCCAGAACAGGGCCATCAGGAATGTGTACCATCTGCCGAGAGAGACGAGGGTAGACGTCCTCTTTCAGATAAGTGGACTACCACGACTTCGCCAAAGAAACGAAAAGTTGGCAGCCCAGTTTTACAATGCAAGCCAAAAGTCTACCAACCCTCTGATAACAGCTCTGGGAGCTGAACCGATTTACGACAACTCTCTCAGATGGCCAAGAAAACTCCTGGACCACCAGTAAAGAAATGATCAAACCCAAACTATGAAATAAAATATCGGATATTGACAAACCCCGACAGGACACACACTCTCAGGACAACCACAAAGTAATATGGAAGGCGATGCGCACAAGCGCAAAAACTTCCCCACAATCTGGGACTTAGGTTATCCCAGTTATGTCAAGGCAGGCAGCCGTGACAGTACTCTGAAGAAGGCCACAAAATGATGGCCGAAACGTTAGGTTTCGACAAATTGACGCGGTTCAACCCGGACAACCAAGATTACAACAGTAAATGTTTATTTAATCATGTTTTATTAATATAATATTTTACACTTATAAAATATTATATTTTACGTAGCGTTGAATTCATGTTTTCACGGGTGACACCATCGATATCCGCCCCAGGTGTCACCCATGCTAGCTGCGCCACTTGTTCGAATTAATGCAAATATATTGATTCAGAAAACTGTGCATTAAACTAGCAATACCATCAGGTTTCAAGTCAATCCTAACGGGTCCAAGTGTTCGTAGATTTTATCGTCTGCCGTTGGTAGTCAGTTTTTGTAGAGCATGTGTTTAAAACAGTCGGAACCGCGTATCTTGCTAGCTAAATCGTAACATTAGTAAGTACTTTAACCCTAAGTTCATGTAAGTTTGTCATGCTTTATACTGATCGAGATATGGAAATATGATCGCGATGAAATAAATAAGCGTAACTCTCTGTCAAAAACAGGTAGGCCATGGCCGAATTCCTTCCCGTTCCTTGTCCGCAGACGCATCCCGCCTCTAATGACCTCGACGTCGACAAGGCGAAAAGCCATAAGTTAAAAAAAAATATACACGTACCTACATTCTTAGGGGTTTCTTAAATTGACAGAGATGTCGAACTTCTGTTCCTCAATAAAAAAAAATTAACTTTTATCATAAACTGAATGAACATTAGAGCTGTTTACAACATTTTTATTTATACGCTAGAAATCTAAAATTTACACGTGGAGGCGGTTTTCAGTACATAAAATGTCATATTTAGGAGTCTTTAGCTATGTATATTTCAGGCGGGTAGTAACATACTTCACTTGTGAAGTACTTCATGTAAAGACGGCAGATATCGCAAAGGCATGTTCTTGTATTACCTGGCCCGTTTTTTCTGTTAATTACGTTGTTTTTATATTTTATTTATTCTTCCATTTTTATGAAGGAACTTAATGTAGAGTTGCTTCTCTGACTATATAGTATTGCCAAGGGTCTCACGACTTGTAGGACCCGGATTCTGGGTTTGTAGCGACGGGACCCCATCAGGGCCGGATTAAAACAAAGCCGGGCACTTCAGAATGCGCGGGACCCGTAGCATTTGCTAACTCCTGCTACGTGTTTAATCCGATACCGGACTCCATCTGGGGCTGGAATTGCTTCTACATGGACCAAGCCACTTCTGTTAATTTTGCTCTCGATATCCCTTGGTCCTACAAATATGAAGGTCGCGAAGTCATTTAAAAACGGCCTATTTTAACGTTTCAAATAATAAATGATTGGGTAGCTTTCGCGCGACATTTTAAAAAAAATTTATAGCGAAATATTATGGTCGCTCTAAAGTTACACTGGAGGAAATTAACATCTCACAGAACGCATACAGGAATGGTAGAATTTTCGGAAACTTTGAAGATATATCCAGGGCCATACCCAGAAGAAATGATAACAAATGGAAATGGATCAGGCTAAGTTTATTACCCTTAGATTACAGTTGTCAGTGATAAATGCGCGCAACTTGAGCACCAATACATTCGTGAATCCTTCCCGGCATTGAATCAGTAAGTGTTCGGTTGTATTCTTGGGATATGTCTCTCTACGCCTGCATGTTTTTTGCAGTCAGTTGTTGCACAGTTTGTGCTGGGTGACCATGTGATCTAATGTGTCTACTCCTGATATCCCAGACATGCTCGTTTGGGGACTGTGCTGTCCAAATTATGGTCGTAAACCCTTGCAAGGCTTCTGTGACGATGGCCGCAGTGTGAGGACGGACATTATCTTGTTGGAAGATGCGATTTGGATGGTGAACATGAAGGGTATCGCAATAAGATGCAGTGCCCCGTCCATATAGATGTGGGCTGTCATTGTGCCTTAAACAACAGCCAATTCAGCCATGCTGTCGAAACTGATTGCCACCAAAACATGACACCAGTGGCTGGACCTGCGTGACGTTCTGAAATCACAGCAGGGTAAGCCTTTTCTCCACTACGCCTGCGTACTTATTGTCGATTATCACTTTGCCACAGTCAAAATCGAGACTCGTCTCTAAACATAAATAAACGCCATTCACGTGTCCATTTGCGTTTTGTATTACACCATGTTAGACGATGCTGGCAATGAAATCAAATTAATGGAACACATTTCAAAGGGGTCGGAGACTGTAACTAAGCTTCTAGCAATTGGTTTACAGTCGTCTGGGGCAGACTCTCTCTGTAACCACTGCTTGGATCTGGTCTACAGTCACTCATCTGCCAGCAACAGCCACCCACACAATTTGGCGGTCTTCGCGCGCTGTTGTCCATCTGTATGGATCTGGGCCTACTCTAGGAGTATTAGATCTTTCTTTCATCACTGTGTAATAAGTCAGTATACTGACATTACACTACGGCCAATCCTTCAGGTGATTTTACGTTTTAATGCATCCTTTTAAAACACGTTAATTCTCCGACCTCTCTCACAGTTAAACATTTGGGTGCAGAGGATTCACTCTTCGCATTGGCATATTTGGCCAACAAGAATTTGTGTACAACAAAGTGTCATGCTACAACTTACTGTTCGCCACTTATACTCAAAAAAAAAAAAAACTTTCATAATAAATGGCACCGTAGTTCTCATATTATTGCATATAAAACTTTCAATTTTTAATCATTTAATACTCTTCATATGGGAATACTTAGGGCCAAATTTCATTAATTTATCACAGCACCGTCTGGGTGTTGGGATTTTAACTAGCGCCAGTTTGTGCATCAGTTGCTACATGTAAGGTCGAGTTGCACTTTGCCAATACTGGTCTGTACCGTCACCACAACGATAGTCGGCCGAGTGACGGCTCGTCCCTTCGCGTCCATACTTTTCCTCAGCTGGCCCGTGTTTTCTACCCCGTCTTTAGTCAACTTTAACGTTTTCAAGTGATTGTGTCAGGGAATCAGTGTTGGGGATGACAGGTAGGTTTGTCACCCTTCTTTATTATACTGTACTTTATTTTGCACAGTTATGGTACGAAAGTACATTAAAATACTTTATTATCTGACTCACGTTATCACCTAACTGGTTGATCTTTTTTGTACAAAAATAGTATCCCAGCGCGAGTAGGTATAAAAGGGCGGAGCGTGCCCACACAAAAGAATTTGATACATTGTATCATTCTATTGTTCTCCCCCTCCCCCCTCCCACTTGACTAACCACTTGACTTGAGGGCCACTTGACTAACCACTTGACTTGAGGGCCACTTGACTAACCACTTGACATGAGGACCACTTGACTAACCTCAGTTACACCCCTATTGTCCTTGACCAAGCCCCCTTTTCCTCCCCTCCCCCTCCCTCCCCCATCTCCTACACTAACCCCAGCTTCACCACCCCAGTACCAGCTATCGATTTTATTGCTCTTTTGCCAGTCAATATTCGCCTGGAGTGATTTTAGGAAAAAAAACGAGAATATGGATGCTCAGACAGGGGTTCGAACCAGAGCCAACCTCAGCTTCACCACCCTAGTACCAGCTGTCGATTCTATTGCTCTTTTGCCAGTCCATATTCGCCTGGAGTGATTTTAGGAAAAAACGAGAATATGGATGCTCAGACGGGGGTTCGAACCAGAGCCAACCTCAGCTTCACCACCCTAGTACCAGCTGTCGATTCTATTGCTCTTTTGCCAGCCCATATTCGCCTGGAGTGATTTCAGGAAAACGAGAATATGCATGCTCAGACGGGGATTCGAACCAGCGATCGTTGTTTGACGGCATTCAATGGACGGGAATAAGCAATATACTTTATATTGAGCGCTTAATAAAATGCGATTTAAACCAATGAGGTTTCTTTCTTAAGTTAGGAATTAATGTCTTTAAACATACGACGAACGAGAATATGGATGCTCAGACGGGGATTCGAACCAGCGATCGTTGTTTGACGGCATTCAATGGACGGGAATAGGCAATATACTTTATATTGAGCGCTTAATAAAATGCGATTTAAACCAATGAGGTTTCTTTCTTAAGTTAGGAATTAATGTCTTTAAACATACGACGAACGAGAATATGGATGCTCAGACGGGGATTCGAACCAGCGATCGTTGTTTGACGGCATTCAATGGACGGGAATAAGCAATATACTTATATTGAGCGCTTAATAAAATGCGATTTAAACCAATGAGGTTTCTTTCTTAAGTTAGGAATTAATGTCTTTAAACATACGACGAACGAGAATATGGATGCTCAGACGGGATTCGAACCAGCGATCGTTGTTTGACGGCATTCAATGGACGGGAATAAGCATTATACTTTATATTGAGCGCTTAATAAAATGCGATTTAAACCAATGAGGTTTCTTTCTTAAATTAGGAATTAATGTCTTTAAACATACGACGAAAACACATTTCTGAAAGCTCATTTAAACGTAATATTAAGCACGTCATTTCTACCCCAATCACACTAAGTACGATGATAAAATTCATATAGCGTTGATTGTAAAAAACTGAACTTTCTATTTATCTAAAAATACTTTTTAAAAAAACTGCTATTTCTGATAGTTGATAACAAATTTCGCTCGCTGAGCCAGAGGCTGATCCCCCAAGGAGGGCCGAGTCTAACACAATGCTCCCTTTTGTGATCGCCCACTCGAACGCGCCTGATGCACAGACCTAAGCGCAACTTCATTTCGCGTAATATTAAGCTTTTAATTTCTACTCTTGGCATAACGCGAGAAAAAAAATGTTTATATCATGATAATTCTATGAAAATAACCTTTCCAATTAAACTATAATATTTTTTAAAAAACTTGTACTTCCGATAGTTGATCTTAAATTTGGGGCTCTGAGCCACGCTTTGTATTGCTGGGGGGTGAGGTTTCTATAGCGTATGCGGCGTTACTGCGTGACGTCCAAAAAAAAAAATACGAGTACCAATACTCTCGACCCTTTACACTAACGGTCACAGCTTCAGTTGATATTCCAACAGCCTCCTATTCATGAATAAAAAGTATTGTTGAATTGATATGTCAAGCGATCTACTCTAAAAAAAGTACCCTATTGTATGAAGCATGCGGACTTTGCGTTTATTCATTCTAGATTTAATACTCCAACACTACACGCAGTTTGAGTTGAGAGACTTCTCTATTCACAGCCCACTTCCGGACGCCATCTCAATCGTGACTGCGTGTATTGTTGAAATGTCAAACGATCTACTCTAAAAAAGTTCCCCAATGTATGAAGCATGCGGTCCTTGCGTTTATTCATTCCACATTTAATACTCCAACACTACACACAGTTCGAGTTGAGAGGGGTTTCTATTCATAGTAATGTAATGTGAGGAACTATGGTATATTGTTAGATCAATTGTCAACTTCTGGACATCATCTTAATCATTATTGTTCAATGTCAAGTGATTTTCACTAACCGTCATCCACACAGATGCGAAGCAGCTGACCCTTCTATTGTTCTAGCCACTCCCAACCCCATGAAGCCGCGCGCAGCGCGCAACGGTCCATTGCTTGTACGACTGGTCTGAACAGGCTCACGCCTGCCCGGTCGAGATGTATAAGAAGCCTGCGTCAGCCATGCCAGAATCACTTCTGCTCCGCAGTTCGACGAGTAAGGTTGTCTCTCTCTCGCTCTTCTGAATTCCAGTAAACCATGTCCGAAGATCTCTTCAACTACGAAGGTAAGTTCAATCAAACTTGTGTGAAATTTTCGTAAATAGCATAAAATATATTTTCATCTTAAATGTATACTATATATTATGTTTTCTTTCACAGATATGGCGGCACTTTTAGAGTTAGCCAACTTGATGATTATGGTATGAATTTTTTAGTGATTGCTCATTATACAGTTAGGTGTTGCTAGTTTTGGCCGCTATATCATTGGTTTATTTTCTTTTTGCAGGAATTGATGAACTTCTAAATATTGCAACCAATGAACTAATTGGTGGTAAGCATTTTTAATTTTTAACTTGTAATTATTTTTTATAAAGTTATATTTTTTTCTATTTCATTTTTTTTCTGTCTGCAGAATGTGGCGATTTCGAAATTTTCAGTTTTGAAGGTATGCAGTCATAGAAGTTGTATATTTATCTGTTTTTTTAATGTTGTTCCATGTTTATTTTGTTACTGATATTCGTTTTTTTTATGTTTCAGATATGGAAGCGACTTCTAGTCAGCAGCGTAATAAACGCGATGGGACTCCATTACTGTCTAACTACAAACGACAACGACCAACTTCTAATGGTAAGAGCAAATATTTCTTTTTTCATATTACATATTTTGTTTTTCTTTCATATTACTAAATATTTTTTTATTCTGTTTCAGATTCATCACAGTGGAGCTTAGATGGCCATGCGTCGTCATTTCGAAGCTTACCATCATCCAGTGCACCACCGACACCATCATCACAGGGATGGATAATACCGGCGCAGTCTCTGGTGCAATATGTTTCCACACCACCGATACCAGCAGGAGATTCGCCTACACGCCGGAACCATGGAATTACTGGTAAGTCAATACTACTTCTTTGAATAATTTTTTTTTGTTTACATGTTTATTTATTTTTTCAATGTTACTAAAATTTTCCTTTTTTTCTGTTTCAGGTTCCGGTATACAGGGGTCGGCCGCAAATGATCCTGCCGCCGTCAACAGGAATGATCCTGCCCCACCACCACTGTGGTGACCCTGGGAAACGCCGGCCACGGCAGCAGGAACTGACATGCCTATCGCTGCTCCTCATCGACCCGTTGCCAGCACGTCATCGTGGCAGCCGACTCCAGCATCACACCAGCCCGGTGCTAGCACGTCATCGTGGCGGCCGACCCCAGCATCACGCCAGCCTGCCGCTAGCATGTCATCGTGGTGGCCCACTCCGGCATCACACCAGCCAGTCGCCAGTACATCATCGTGGCGTCCCACTCCGGCATCACGCCAGCCTGTCGCCAGTACATCATCGTGGCGTCCCGCTCCGGCATCACACCAGCCAGTCGCCAGTACATCATCGTGGCGGCCGACCCCGGCATCACGCCAGCCCGTCGCCGGCACATCGTCGTGGCGCCCAACTCCGTCGCCACGCCAGCCTGAAGCTAGCACGTCGTCGTGGCGGCCGGCATCCAGCAGCAGTCATCCAGCAGCTATTACTGATAGTTCGTTACCATCTAGCAGCCACAACGATGCAGCAACAGGGGGTGAGTTGCCAGCAGCGCGCTTGATCCTTGAAGACCGGGAAAGTGCTTTTGAACGTAGAATTTATACCGGTACCATTCTAAATTCATTAAATTATATTGACCCTATTAAATACATTGATGCTTGCCATGATCTTTTGACTGAAAAACTTCGCGAAATTGTTGATAGTCAGTCCTCCCCGTCCGTAAAAGTTCAGGTGGGACTGATTGCAACATACAAAATTCAGAAGGAAGCCGCTTTAAAAACCGTCCGTATGTGTTTTTTTTTACTAAAATTGCGTGAAGTCCCGCGCAGCACATCCCTGTCTGATTGGTATAAAAAACTATGTGAAGTCGGAGCTCAATGTAAAATTGTGTGAGTTTCAAGAAAGGGACAGCGGCAAAACTCTCGATAGAATCATCTCCCTCGACATCAACATTTCTAAATTCGAACCATTCTATCGTGGG